>BLBF01000033.1:21442702-21469556 GCA_015471245.1 Laticauda colubrina
CACACACACACACACACACACACACACACACACACTTAGTCTTGCTTTCATTTCACTTTTAATATGTCAGCAAGCAACCATTTGAATGAAGCCTAGGGATATTTACAGAGTGTAGTCAAAAAGGTCACACACAGAAAACAGAGCTTTAATCACATTGTCATAAACACCGTCATCTCAATGTTTCGGACCACAGCCTTGTGGAATGACAATTTCTCCATATTATTAAAAGGCAACAGACAGCCTGTATTTCACAGAAAGGGTAGGAATAAACATTCATTGGCCTACTGACTTCCTTTTCTGGCTAGCAAAGTAGAACTAGTGCATGCACCCTGACTGAATTGGCACAGCATCCTAAGCCATCACATGAGTTGATTGTTTTTGGCTTAATAGATTTGGTGAGCCCAGTCAAGGTGGTTTAGAAACCACAGTTTATGGACTAGCATATTGCATGAACAAAAGTAAATTGTTGTTTAGTGTAAAAAAAGAAAAAGACTATAACTAAACCAAACTTGGCTTTGCACATTGGGGGAGCCAGTTCTAATCTGACTATCAATGTTTATAAATTTATCAATAAATTTATCAATCAATGTTGATAAATTCAAGCTTCCATCCCTCATGCTATTGGCCATGCATGCTGGACTAAAGTCCAACGAATTCTAGGAAGTCCAGTTTCTTACTTCAGTAGTTCAGAAGTTTTGCATAACCACCAGAAATCAGTTTCTGCAAGTTTCCCAAAGTGATTGAAATAAGCATCTTCTGTTCAACATGCTTTTCAAAAACAATAATACTGGTAGTTATAATAGTGGCTGTACTAATAATAGCAGATGGATCAGAAGTCCCGATTGGCCAGTTTTGATGTCTGAACTTGGATATATGTAGTAACTCTGTCTGATGTGCAGAGGGAAGTTTCAAAATCATCCTCAGGGAGTGAGCAAACAGTTTCTCTGCTGGTAAACAATAACACTGTGTGGTATGAAACAATTGTTCAAGCTGTTTCCCTCTACTGGAACGTGTGAGATCTCATGACCATCTCACCACAATAGCCCACCTTTCCTTGAGAAATGTCTAAGGGGAGGAGGAAAGAAGCCGCGTCCATTCATAAAGTCAAGATCAAAAGATGCAGGGATGCATAAAATTATTTTTCTGTCAGGTCAATGCCCAGCTTTTCATGATGGCAGGAAGGAAGGAAGATGCAACTTTCTTAGCTTGATGGGAGTCAGAGCTTATTTCCAGCAGCCCCAGGTCAAGAGGTGATGGGAAAAGGACAAGGTAACAACGTGGGTCTAAAAATAGAGCTCCCTGTGGTGGAAGAGGAGAGATGCATTTAAGCACACAAGCAGAAGTGGAAGAAGGTAAAAATAAGACCTGATGGCCTAGTAGGGCTTGAACTTGTAGCATCTGGAGCAAGTGTCTGAGCCTGCTGTTACTCCACAAGAGGATATGAAATCTGGAAGCAGGTGAACAAAGACCGATGATCACAACATGAAGGTGGCTTTTACTGAATTGTCTCTGAAGTGGCAATCAGGGCACTTTCTGAGAAGTGCAAACAGGTGGGAGTACATGTATTCACCAAGTCATTCTATCCAGGCCAGCTCTTCAAACTGGGCATGGTTTATGTTATTTAGCTCCACACACATCAAGGTCTCAAGGCTTCCCACAATCCTAGGCAGACCATGGGGGAAAATCCCTGATGCGACTCCAAAGGCTGGCCCCAAATTATTACTATTGCTCATGAAAGAGGCAGAGAAAATAATCAAACACCCTGGGAAGAATCATGTATGAGTTAGATTTAATGCATTTAAGGCTAACTTGATTAAAATTAACTTGGGAAGCTAGAGTACATTTTCTTCCTTATTGCCCAAGCCTCCAAAAGTCAATGTCCTTTTGGATCAAATTTCTGTAGATAAAGTCGAACTTCCCTTCAAGAAGTTAAAAACCAACGCCAAAGGAAAAGACTGTGATCTGTGATCAGATCTTCCAAATATAAAGCAGACGCGGTGTGGAAAAATTACTCTGATGCTGATTGAAGCAAGAGGAATCGGTGGGTGGTGAAGGAGAG
The DNA here is from genome assembly GCA_015471245.1 of Laticauda colubrina. Lineage (NCBI taxonomy): Eukaryota > Metazoa > Chordata > Lepidosauria > Squamata > Elapidae > Laticauda > Laticauda colubrina. Next base: position 21,444,762 of record BLBF01000033.1, read on the forward strand.
AGGGAGGCCAGATTTCTTCTCTGAGATACATCTGGTTAGCCTGCCTCCCAAAAAATTGCAGAAAGATACGGTGAGTCTTGCATTAAATGAAGGAAAATAAAAGGATTTATGAGATGATCATTCAAAAGGGCCCATGTTGTCTTGTGCAAAAGGCCCGGGAAAGCAATGCAATAAACGTAAGGCGTATGTCGGCATGTGTTTGTGTGTGCTGCAGCATGTAGTAGCAAACACATGGCATTCTACTTTTCTTCCAGTTGCTGACTGTTGGAGCAGAATTGGTATGGAATGTTAATTAGTAAGCATGCAGCTTACAAAAAATATCTGAGAAGGAAATACATTGCATAAAACTTTTAGAGCAAAAACCTGGCCTTTCTTTGTTCAATTTTGCAATTGTTAGAAAATTTGGCATTGCCGGGAAAGTTAATGTGGGGACATAACATATTTGCCTGTTTTCTAAAAGTTTGTGTTGATTTCAGTGAAAATGTTTCTCTACCCTACACTTTATTGTGATGGCTTCTCCCTAACGTTACTAAGCAACAATGATATGCGGGTAGCCATCCACTTACAACCTTTCTTTTAGTGACGGTTCAAAGTTACAATGGCATGTATTTTTCACGCTTAGGACAATTGCAGTTTCCCCATGGTCACATAATGAACATTCAGACCCTTGGCAACAGGGTTATATCTATGACCATCCCAAGGTCATGAGATCCCCTCTTGCGACCTTCCAATGAGCAAAATCCATGGAGAAGCCAGATTCACTTTACAACTTAACAATTGCAGTGATTCACTTAACAACAGTGGCAAGAAAGGCTGTAAAATGGGACAATCAACTGTCTCGCTTAGTAACAGAAATTTTGGGGTCAGTTGTGGTCATAGATCAAGGGCTATTTGTAAACTGACCATTTATGTCCAATAAAGATAGGAGGAGGAACTGTAATTGTTTTAAAAGTTAATATCATTTTACATCGGCTTTGGCATGAGGGTAGTTATATAAGGCTTAAGATCCAGAGAGTTGTTTGATGTTAGAATTCATATAGCTTCACATCTGATAGAAGTATATCATTTCCTATAATCATTTTTTTCCAGCTTCCCCAAGGAAAAAGTCTCACATAATAGTGGGAATGTCAAGAAAAATGACCTGCAAATGGGACTCTTATTTTACTGAAATTATAACTCCCATGGTGTTCTCCCTTACTTTCCTTTGCATAACTCTTTCAATTGTTTTTCCTATCTAGAATTTATTATAGAAACATTTCATGACATAGATCATAGAAGCTGAACCACATGTTGGAAAATTCTTGCAGACCATATTCACTTTTTTCAACTACATTTACACACTCAGCTATTTTATGATTCTGTTTTACAGCATTTACAATTTTCCACATGGAAAAATTCTTATAGGAGAAGCCTATCCATTTTGTACTTGCTTCGCAGTTTGTTGTGCTATTTTTTCCCAACTGGGTTCCCTTTCATGGAGTCAATTTCCAACCCCATTTAATGCATACTGAGTGTTACAGCTTTAATGGAACAGCTTTTAGAAGCATGATGTTAGATCAGGGGTGTCAAACTGACGGCCCGCAGGCCAGATATGTCCCGTACAGGACACACCAATCCCACCTCTATGAATGGGAAAAATGTCATGAAACATCACATGATGACAACATGACACCGCAAATACCTGTTGTTAGATACAGGGTAACTGGCTACATATGATCTCTTTCTTAGCTAGAAGATGTCTGTAGAACATGCGTGTCCAACCTTGGCAACTTGAACACATGCTGACTGAAGAATTCTGTGAGTTGAAATTCACAAGTCTTTGTTTTGCCAAGGTTGGACACCACTCTAATAGAACTTCTATAAGCTGCATCATTTGTAGGAAAGCCACTTAAATCAATGGCCTCCTGGCCCAGAATTGAAAATAGTCAGAATCAAAGGTTTTTCATGATTCTTTGGTAGGACATGGTTTTGTTGAGATCAATCTTATCGGTTTAAGATTGGTAAAGGAATCAGAATTTCTGCCTTAAATTCTCACTGGGTATCAATGAGGTGAATTATAGTCTAGGGAAGAGGTGGAGGAGGGGGTTTGGGTAGACGGTCCAGTAATGAAATGGAGAATTTCAACTGCAGCAAACACTTTGTTTCAATACTCAAAGCAAATAGCTACAAGCAAGGAATATGATACAAACTAATGTTTAACAATTAGGAACATTTTAAAACATTAGCCATATAAATTATATACAATATACATACATAATACAATGTAATTAATATATAATATAATTATTATAAGGAGTATATATTTTTCTTATCTGCATATTGTAACTAAATAGATTTTTAAATGGAAAGTTCACAAAGCATATACTGAGATCTAGATAAGGACTATTCTGCCAAATAAGCATGGGCCAAAGAAGAAAATGTGTCTTTGCTATTTTTTTTCATAGCCATTCTCCTAGCCATTTCCACATTAGCACAATGCAAATGACTAACTCCATCTAGAGATAGATAGAAACCCAAACCTTGATAGGTTGCTCTACATTGTTGTCACTGTGTGAAACAAACAATATATGCCAACCATGGATGAAAATCCTAAAGGGGAAAACAACTCAAGAATCCTGGGAAACTCTGAAAAGTACAATCATAGAAGCCCAGACCAGCACAGTACCACTGAGAAAGAAAAACAAGAAATCCAAGAAGAAACCAGCATGGCTGCACAAAGATCTCTCTGGCAAATTGAAAGAAAAAAAGGACAAGTACCAAAAAATGGAAAGAAGGACATACAACTAAAACAGAATATCAGCAGATAGCCAGAATCTGCAAAGACGAAGTCAGGATAGCAAAGGCTCAGAATTAACAAAGACTTGCAACAAAAGTCAAAGATAATTTTTTAAAAGTTTCTTCCAACATATAAATAACAAGAAAAAAAATCAAGGAAGCAGTCAGTCCAAGAGAGAAGACGGTAAGGAGGCAACAGAGAGAAAGCAGGACTGATTAACTCATTCGTTGCATCAGTCTTCACGCAAAAAGAAACTATAGCTCAACCCACCAAAAACATAACTGTAAAAGACAGACCAGAAATAAAAGTTAAAATAAGCAAAAAAAAAATAGTAAGAGAACACCTGTCTGATCTTATGAAGACAAATCACCAGAGCCTGATGGATTACATCCCAGAGTTTTAAAGGAACTGGCAGAGGTCATCTCAGAACCACTGTACCATATCTTTCAAAAATCCTGGAGCACCAGGGAACTACCAGTGGACTGGAAAAGAACAGACGTAGTTCCCATCTTCAAAAAAAAAGGGGGGGGGAAACAGACCCAGGAAACTATAGACCAATCAGCCTAATATCAATACCCAGGAAGATGCTGGAAAAAATAAAAAAAACAGATCTACCAACATCTACAAAAAAGTAAAGTAATAACTCGCAGTCAGCACAGGTTTGTTAAGAACACATCATGCCAAACCAATCTTATTTCATTCTTCAACACAGTGACTAAATTAGTAGATCAGCAAAATACTGTGGACATAATATATTTAGATTTCAGCAAGGCATTCGACAAAGTAGACCACAACCTACTTCTTAGTAAGTTAGAAAAAAGTGGAATAGATAGCACCACCACTAGATGGACTTGCAACTGGCTGACAAACTGAACTCAACGAGTAGTCCTTAATGGGTCTAAATCTACATGGAGGCAAATAAGCAGTGGGGTGTCACAAGGTTCCATCTTAGGCCCAGTACTCTTCAATATCTTCATTAATGACTTAGATGAGGGAATAGAAGGCGAACTTATCAAATTTGCAGATGATACTAAGCTGGCAGGAATAGTTAACACCCAAGAAGATAGGCTCAAGATCCAGATGGATCTTGACAGACTAGAACACTGGGCCTAGTATTTATTTAAAATGAAATTCAATGTAGAGAAAAGTAAAGTTCTACAATTAAGCAAGAAAAACCAAAAGTACACATATAGACTGGGTGAGACCAGGCTCAATACCAGTAGCTATGAGAGGGATCTTGGAGACTTAGTGGACAACCAGCTAAATATGAGCCACCAGTGTGGAGCAGCAGCCAAAAAAGCTAATACAATCCTAAGTTGTATTAACAGAGGGAAACAGTCAAGACCAAGGGAGGTACTAATACCATTCAATAAAGCCTTAGTAAGACCACATCTAGAGTACTGCATCCAGTTTTGGTCACCACATTATAAAAAAGATGTTGAGACTCTAGAAAAAGTACAGAGAAGATCAACCAGGATGATGAGGGGACTGGAGACTAAAACATACAATGAATGGTTGCAGGAACTGGGCTTGACTAGTCTAGTGAAGAGAAGGACCAGGGGAAACATGATAGCAGTCTTCGAATATTTGAGGGATGCCACAGAGAGGAAGGGGTCAAGCTATTTTCTAAAGCACCTGTAGGCCAGACAAGGAATAATGGATGGAAACTGAACAAGAAGAGATTTAACCTGGAAATAAGGAAAAACTTTCTCACAGTGAGAACAATCAACCAATGAAACAGAAGTTGCCTTCAGAAGTTGTGGGAGCGCCATCATTTGAGACTTTCAAGAAGAAATTGGACTGCCATTTTTCCGGTTTGCAAGGCTTCGGCAGCGGCAGGAATCTGCGATCATGCATGGTTCCTGCTGTGCTTGCCGCTGAAGTGCCCCCGATACAGCTGGATTTGGGGGCTATAGTTACCCTGTAGAGGTAACTGAAGATAGGGGAGACTCAGCAGGGTCCAGGGAAATCGCAACCCCCTTTCTCAGCTGGCTTAACTCTCTTTTCCGAAAGTGGTGGAGTGGTGGTCAGCAATGGCCACCACAAAGAAGGTTTCATCTGGATAAGAATGTGCAGGAGGAAGCTGAGAAAGTGAAAGTTTTTGGCTAACTGGGATGACAAGTAATATTTAAATACCCTGGTGCTTAAGTTTTATTAAAAATACATCATTCCCGACGAAGACGGAAAAAGCGGCGAATGAAAGTAAAAAGGGAAAGTTTGTTTTTTCTCACTCTCCTTCCTTACGGTGATAGCAAATGTGGAGAAATCGGAAAAACCCGTTTTGGCATCAGCATGTAATTAAATTGAAAATTGAAGCCAAGGGGACAATAAAGATTTCTGAGCATTGAAAGGAAAAAAAAACCTTTTTTTTTGCTATAAGTGGGAAGGGAGAGGAAAAGAATTAATATTAAGATTTTCTTGGAGGAGGCTGCTTGGAATTTATAAGATTAGAGCGAAATTGTAACAAAACTTCTAAAAGATATATTTTAACTGGAGCTTTATAACTGAACTATAACCCCAGGAAAAGAAAATATAAAAAGAAGAAAGTGCTAAATGAAATAGACTGTGTGTATTTGGATTGCTTGGTGACTTTGGGACTTTTGGAAATTATTATTTGAAAGATTAAAAATATTTAGGTTATCTAAAAAAAACTTTTTATAATGGCACTACTTGTTGATGAACTGAAAATTGAATTTAAAAAGCTAAAAGAAGAAGATCAAGAAGGGAAGGGCTCTTCTGGATCTGTTTTCCATTTGTTAGAAATGGCTATTTCTACCTACCAGAAACTACAAGAACAAGAAGACTGGAATGAAGAAGAAACCATCTTTAATGAACAAACAACTTTAGCCGGGGAAGAAAAGGGAAAGAAGGGAAAGAGAATGGAGAATTTAAGATTTAAAAAAACAACCCAAAAAGGGAAAAATAAGGTGAAAATTGATACAATGTCAGAAAGCAACAGAAAAGAGAAATACAGAAGAAAGTGGAGATTAAGAAGGTGGAGATTAAGAGACAAAGGGGTAAAAAGACAGGATTGGAGAAGAAAGGAAGGGAAAAAGGGAAGAGAAGTTATAAAGGTTTAAAACAAGATGTAAAGAAACAAGATCTATTCAGAGATAGTGGGTAAAAATATGATTAAAAAAGAGATTCTGCAAAGTACATAAGATTGTATTGTCGTACTTATATTTGAAATAATGTTAGAAAATTGGATTTAATAATAGAGCTTAATTTGCTATGGATTATTGTTTTAATTATAAACTCATCATTCTTTTTTATTTTATAATATAGTAGCTTCAGAATGTACTAAGTAGAAGCAGAATGAAAAATATATATTATTTTAAGTGTTAAATTTAGGGGAAAGATTTAAAGGTGTCATATTTCAATCTGTGATTACAGGATAAATTTTGTGTTAATGAGAAAAGATAATATAAAATTGAATTAGAACAGATAAAAGATATACTAGGAGACAAGGGGGTAAAGGCAGGACTGGAGAGGAAAAGAAGGGACAAAGGGAAGAGAAGTTACAAAGGTTTAAAACAAGATGTAAAGAAACAAGATCTATTTAGTGATACTGGGTAAAAATATGATTAAAAAAGAAAAGTACACAAGATTGTATTGTTGTATTTATATTTGAAATAATGTTTCAAAATTGGATTTAATAATACAGCTTAATTTGCTATGGATTATCGTTTTAATTATATTATAAACTTATTATTCTTTTCTATTTTATAATATAATAAGTAGCTTCAGAAAGTACTGAGTAGAATCAGAATGAAAAGTATATATTATTCTGAGTGTTAACCTTAGGGGAAAGATTTAAAGGCACTATATTTCAATCTGTGATTACAGGAGAAACTTTGTGTTAATGAGAAAAGATAAATAGTGGGTAAAAATATGATTAAAAAAAGAGATTCTACAAAAGTACATAAGATTATATTGTTGTATTTATATATGAAATAATGTTAGAAAACTGTATTTAATAATAGAGTTTAATTTGCTATGGATTATCGTTTTAATTATATTATAAACTTATTATATTTGAAATGTTAGAAAATTGGATTTAATAATAGAGCTTAATTTGCTATGGATTATTGTTTTAATTATATCATAAACTTATTACTCTTTCTTATTTTATAATATAGTATGTAACTTCAGAATGTACTAAGCAGAATCAGAACGAAAAGTATACATTATTTTAAGTGTTTAATTTAAGGGAAAGATTTAAAGGCGTCATGCTTCAATTAGTGATTACAGGAGAAATTTTGTGGTAATGAGAAAAGATAATAGAAAATTGAAATAGAACAGACAAAAGATACACATATAATGATTTAAATTGAGATGAAATAAATAAAATAGAATTAAGAGAGTGAAAAGAGGGGAGAAGCTAACAGAAAATGTTGAATGGTAAATAAGATATGAAATGGGATAAAAAGTGAGCATGAATTTGAATTTATGTCTGTACAAAAAGATGTAACCCAGGAAGCCGCTTTCCAAAAAGAAGTTCTATGTTTTTATGTTTTGTGTTTTGTGTTTTGTTTGTGTATGTTTGTTTTTTGAAAATTAATAAAAAAAAAAATTTAAAAAAAGATTGGACTGCCATTTGTCAGAAATGGTGTAGGGTCTCCCGCTTGGGTGGGGGGTTGGATTAGATGACTTACAAGGTTCCTTCCAACTCTGATTATCTGTTATCTGTTATGGCATTATCATAATTGATGACGATGTTATCCATTCAGTCATGTCTGACTCTTGGCAAAGTTTCTTCGTATCTTTTGATCTTGCACTATTTCTTTGAGGTGTTCTTCGCTCTGTCTGTTGTCAGCTGTGAGGGTAACCAGCCATTGTATTCTTTGACAGCCTGGTTTCTTTTTACCACTAACTCTTCCAAGCATAATTGCTTTCTCCAGTGAATTTTCCCACATGAAATGGCCAAAATAAGTGAGACACACTTTTCTGATTTTTCCTTCTGGTGACGTTTGGTGTTATGTGCTCCAATACTTGCTTGCTAGTCATCTTTGCTGCCCAAGGAATACATAGGAACCTCCTCCAGCACCACAGCTTCAATGAGTCAATTTCCTGTCTGACAATATCATAATGATACATACCTTTATTGTTTTTCTACTAAGCAAGTTCTCTTATCCTTAATCCTCACTATTGTTCTTATTCTGCAGAAGAGAAATTAAAGTTGCAAGGCCTCAGCACCATATAAGAAGACTGGAGTAGGAGAGGAAAGGGGGAAATTACCAGGGTTTCTAGGGAAGTTAATTAGGCACCTTAAAATCCAACTTCTAGCCACGGTTTGTGTCACACTTAAACCCCTGACCAAGAAATTCTGCAAACTGGAAAGGAAGTGATGTCACGGTGACACCAGTCACAAAGGAATGGAGCTGTCCATCCCTGTGTTGGGCTTTCCCTGTTCATGGCTCTGGAAAAAGCCAAAGTTGCCTTGGAGGGACAGTGAAACAAAGGAGGGGTGCCCTGTGAGGTCCCAGGGGAGAACGCAACTCCCCTGTAGAGCCCCAGGACTTTTTCTGCCCTCCATGCCACATCATGGAGAAGAGGCAGCCAAATGGCTGCCACACAACCAGATACAGCTTAACATCCAAGAAGAGTGCTGGAGTACGCTTAGTGACAGTCTGGAACCGGATGAGAACAATCCTTTTTATTTAAAGTGCAACCCTGATAAGAATATTCAGAAAAGAGAGACTCATAACTATCTTTACAGTGGTGGCAACCTAACACTGGGAGTAAATTCCTAAAAAAAAATTAAAAACAGAAGGGAAAGGAATTAAAGGATGAAAACAGAAAATTTGTTAAAGATATAGAAAATTAGATGTTCAAATTGGACAGACACTGGCTTTAGATAGGCATTTTAAAATTCTGAAATCATCTACACAAAAAACTAATATAAAATTTACTTTTGGAATATATCAGTAAAGTCTGAATTAGAACAACAAGACAAAGTGGAAACTGATTTAAGAACGCAACCTGCTATCAAAGGAATATAATATATTCCCAAAGTCCTGGAATGACCTGGCTTATGGAGAATTAAATGTGAGAAAAGAAGAGAAGTTTATTATCAAAAGACCCCTGAAAGCTTCAATATAAGACTCAACTGATAGAGGGAATTATGAAGGTTTTACCCTTGAATTACTTGAAAGAACAGATTGATTAATTTTAGGATATAAAGACTCCTGAACATTGGACATTGGATGTCTTGCTTGAAAAGTGATGTTGGTTTGAATAAAAGATTGTTGGACTATTGGACAAAAATAAATAAAATAAATAAAAACAAAGATGAGTGGAATCTTGAAAGAAATTGCATTGGAAATTCAGGATATAAAAGACACCTTGACAAGAAGATGCAAGGAGATCTTGAATAAAATATAGAGCATTAGACATAGAGCTGGAAATTGAGTCACAAACAACAAAAAGAAAACAGGAGGTGCAGGAAGAGGAGGAGTCAACTGAAAGAGTAGCCAGAAAAACAGAACAGACAAAACAACAAACAAAAATAAATGACAAAAAGGAGATAAAAATAAAAATGATAATGATTGATGAAATAAACCAAGTGAGAGTACTTTAAGGGAAGTTAAACAGGAATTGGAATTGCAGGGAGATATTTTTGGGAGAAAAATAGAGGTAAGAGTAGACAACTTGAAAATGAGACAATGGAACATAGTAAAGAAGGATTGGCCAAGAAGTGGCAGATAGAAACAAAGATTTAAGAGAGGAAGATGCGAGACAAGTTAAGAAATGAATATTTAAAGCCTTAATGCGCATGAGAGATGATGGTTAAAAAAAAAGATTATGATTTAACATAAATGTGTGTATTATTAGTTAAGACATATAATCATTAAATGTAATAAATATGAATATTAACATTTTATTGTAGGAAAAGGAATATGTGGAATTTGATTGACATAAAAATAATATATTGTCATATTGCATAAGATAATAATGAAAGATTACAATTTAACAAAAATAACTGTACTATTATTAGAATTACATAACTTGTTAAATATAAATATGATGAATAATATTTTATTTGTATTAAAATGTGATAAGAAAGGGGATATATTTAAACATAACAGTGGCATAATTAAAAATTAAAAAGGAGATAAATAATGAAAAATTACAATTCAATGTAAATTTGTGATTGTTATTAGAATTATATAGTCTGTTAAACACTGCAAGTATGTTTATCAATTTTTCTGTAGTAAAAATAGCAACATTAAGGATATAGAGATTGACACAAAAACAACATACTGAAACACTGAATAATCAAGAATGATAATTTAACAAAGTATGCATATTAATATTACATTTTAAAAGATTGTCTATTGTATTAAACTTGAAGAATATTGTCATATTTGTTTTAAAATGTAAGACACTCGGGTGCCAAACTGTTCACCCAATGATATGTTTGTTGAAACAAGAAAAAATAAAAACAAATATTGGAAAAAAACAAAAAAGAAAAGAATTTCTGAAAACTATTTATTTGGGTAATATCTAAGCTATCAACTGGAAGTCTGGAAAGCTTTTGACAGCTACTTTCCAACCATCTTAGCTGCTTTGTAGAAGTCAGTGCTCTGGCAACTCTTTTACCATCTATGGCATCTCTGTTTAAAACCAGCTCCAAATATTTTCCCAGACTTCACGATCTGCACTACTATTTCAGCCGGACTTCTCCTTTCCCATGTTTTAAACTTTAATTCTTCCTCTGGGGATACCAAGTTACACAAGCTCGTTCTGTTTTCTTGCTGGAGAAACACTGATAATTATTTAGTTGGCAAGATCACTCTCGATGCAACGAGGTGGGTATCAATTACAAGACTTTTTCTTCCCAGTCTTCTTTTCCATAACTTCACTTCTTTTAAGTTATGTTATTTCTAATAAATCAAAGCACATGAGCTGATGAGATTGGTGTAGTTGTTGTTTTTTGGCTGTCCTGAAGTTTGTTGATTTGCCACCTACCAGGCCTTGTGAGTTGGCTGGGAGCAAACGGCCTATGTTTGCTTTACAAATTCCTTCGTGCCAGTTTGAATTATTGTGGAAAATGGAAAAACTACTCAGCATATTTCATTGTGCATATTCTTTCAAAAAGACACTATTTCCGATGTCTTTTCCTTGGCTATTAAATGCATACATTGCCTACATTATCCATCTTTCAGAGGGAGCCAAAATCACTAAGCTCCTATCACAACAACAGAAAAATTCTTCCAGTAAACTGGCCCACAGAAATCTCAAATTTATGAGGTGATGGTTGTTTGAGCCTATGTAATACTTTCAGGCATCTTTTGCTCTGTTTCAATGTTTTCCTGCTTAAAGCAGATCACAACTACACTAAATTTGAGTTGATGTGAAGGTAGCTTACTGTTTGTTAATCAACAGAGACTTTCTGTGCTGCAATATTTACTCATCAGTTTCTTTTGTGCCAATGTAATCCATGCCATAATAGTTTTATTGACCACTTCTCCCCGTTCTTTAAATATTCACTGGAAGCCAAAACTGTAGATATTGATTATGCAAGAAGAGATTCTTCTCAGGAGATGGAAACCTGTTCCTTCTGTTCTGCACCCTCTCCAAGCAATTGTATCTGGTGTCTTCCATTCCTTCTGCTCTGCTTCTACTAATGTTTCAGTATAAGGGCAATTTTTGTAGGAGAAGAACAGGTAGAGCTGGGAGGAAGGAGTTCAATGTGTCATCAGCTTAGAATCCTTATGTTATCACAAACAATCCAAGTCCAACCCCTCCTGAATTCCATTGTCCCTTATCTGGTGCCAATTTAATATTGAAGTTTAGTTGTCCAGATTATTGTGTATAACATGAATAAATCTTCTATGTTGCAACCTAAAGGATAGTTAGGTTTTTGGGCCTGACAGTTTCTCCTTGTTGACTAACAAGGGAGAAGGTCAGAGTTATTGGTTTTTTCCATGCTCATGTTGGTTTTGATTGTTCTGGAGAGAGGGTTCATGCTTCCTCACCCTCCCAAACACACTTTTTTTGAGTCAATTTTCAACACATTCAAACCAAGATTATGATTAGTGAACTTAATTGTTTACTGAACATTCTGGTTTCTAAGAGGGAGTTACTCCTGAAGGATTTAGTAAAAGAGTTTGCATTTCAAAAACAGAAACCAAAATACAACAGGCTTTCAAACACTTGATTGTACCAATATAATAACAAATAGTGGAATTCACTTTTCCATTTAAAAAATATATATAGCCAGTTGGAATATTGGATTGCCTGGGCAGCTGATAGCAAGAACAGTGAGAGGTTATGTACACTCGTTGCATTAGGTAATTCTAAGACAGCATTTGGCTTGAGCTGCAGAATTTGGTATTCTGGAAATATGTATCAAGATTTTTCAAATTTAAATGTTTAAGTGCAGTTTCCAATCCTATAGGCTGCAAAAACTTAAATTGGATAAACCATATCTGGCAAAATGTCAGAGGGGAAGGATATGCCGATCAGAAGATGGATAATGTAGGCAATATATGCATCTAATAACCAAGGAAAAACCATTACAAATAGTGTCTTTCTGTATAAAATAAGCATTTTAAAAAACCTAAGACTTAGAGGATCAGTAAAAATTCAGAAATCAGAGAGTAAGTAGATGTAATTGCTGTTTTTAATTTAATTATATTTGATATCCAAATTCAGGAACAAACATTCTATGAATGCTGAATATACATTACAGAGCCCTGAACTGTTATACCAACCCAATGAATAGAATTGCATACAGATGGCATGGAGTAAAGCTTATTCTTTAAGGCCTGGTCCCACTGGCCGATGGACGCAAAACATATGCATAAAGGACACAGCGGACGAGCAAAATTTTGGGGGTGGCTCCATCCGTTATCATCCACTCCAAAAAGTGGTGAAAATTTGCATAAACAGAACAGAAAAGAACAGACGAGGGTAGTATGTAGCGGAGATGTTAAATGGATGTTCATTGGAAGCCTAGCGGATGAAAGCGGATGGAAGGGGATGACACCTGCGAAGGGGTTATGGGGGATAATTGCAAAGCGGAAGCATAGCGGATGAAGCAGATGCATCACATACGCCTAAAGGGAAAAAAGAGGATGCCGCGCGGATGTATATCGGATGCAAACCGTTCACTGCGCATCCTTTCTATTTCCGTGCTACTAACGATGTATAGACGTTCCATGTACTTTTTCTATCCTCCCTCTTTCCATTTTCAGCTGCAGCGAATGTGAGTTGCGAGGATGCCCAGAGGATGCAGAGAGGATACAGTGGACGTTTAACGGATGATAATGGACATAGAACGTTTGTTGCTCATATGTCGCGGATTTACATTGTACACAGCGGAAAGTTCATCCATTCACAAAGTTTTGTGCAGCTCAAAACTTCTTGCACGGATGAAATCGCAGTGGACAGATGCTCGACGTATAGAGCATATGAAACATGTATTCAATGAGTACACAACAGATGCATAGCGTTTTCCAAGCTTTTTTTAACGTTTTACATCCTCTTTGCATCCGTAAGTGCAGTGGGACCGGGCCTATTATAGGGTAAGTGTGCTTCATTTGATTTACAATATTAACAATTATTATTGAGTACTTTAAAGGCACTTCTCTTCCCAGCTGGTTCAATATATATGTTCTGAATTTGGTAAATATTTCTTCTTTGCAAAAATTGGAATATTTTGGCAAATTGAAGTTCAATATCCAGATTACAATAACCACTAATGCATTTTTAATCAATTTCATTTCATTAATAATTTTATGCCATATTACTTTGCTTTGCTTTTTGGGAAATCTAGGTTCATACATTGATTTGAATCACATAGCAGGAGTTAGCAATTTTTAGGCACTTCCCCACCTCTGTTTGTAATTTCAAAATTTTACCACTAAAATTGTGTGCCTTAAAAAAATTGAAGAAAAATAGAAATTGTTATTTCATATTTCCTCTTCCAAAGATTTTAGCTCAATGATACATATGAAATATTATAAAACGTGGTTGAAAAAAAATTCCCCTGTCTGACTTATGTTTGAGCACTGGTTGAAAAAAAATTCCCCTGTCTGACTTATGTTTCAACAGTTCACCCTGGACAGAGAAAAATAAAGATTCACTCTCTAGCATCCCGAAGTGAGCAGATTCAAACTACAGGTGATTTGTATGGAACTACTGCCTTGGCTGAGCTTGGAAGCTAAGCAGGATTCTGCTTGGTTACTTCTCTGATGGGAGACAGCAGGAAAACCCAGGCTAGAATGGAAGTTCAAAAGTATTCTGGAGAAAGTAGTGGCAAACCATTTCCTTACAGCTACTAAGAAAACTGCATGGTTGTGTCCATGATCTAATCAAGAGTTGAGTTTGACTTTCCAGGTTGAATCTCTCCTTGATCAGTTTCCATCCATTATTTCTTGTCTGGCCTACAGGTGCTTTAGAAAATAGCTTAACCCCTTCTTCTCTATGGTATCCCCTCAAATATTGGAAGACTGCTATCATGTCTCCCCTGGTCCTTTCTCTTCACTAGACTAGCCATGCCCAGTTCTTGCAACTGTTCATTGCATGCTTTCTTCTTTAAAAATGAAATTCCCATGAACCTTGAGTTCTTGAAAAAAAGATGGGAGTTAATTGTCCAGAATGATGCATACAGAAATCCAGCACACCTAAATGCATCAAACTGAGGAAGGATCATAGTAATTGGTAATTAGTAATCTCATAGTAATTGGTCTGGGACCAGGAAGACCTGTAATTGAGTGATTATGATTATGAATCTCACTGGGTGACCTTGGGTTAGTGATACTCTTTCTTAACCTGGTCTATCATAAGGTTATCACGGGGAAGATAATAGCCAGCCGGAGTTCCTAAAAAAGCATAAATGCAATGATAAACTAACATTTGGGATCATTGATATTTGTGAATCTTTCCCACTAAGACTTCCTTCACTTTACAGTATTGCATTTTGGGGCACTGGAGGTGGGAGGATGATTATGAATGCCGGAAAACAAAGCACGGACAAAAGGGCAGATGCCCAATTGTCTAACAAAAAAACAACAGGTACAATCCTCTGACTTCCCCACTTTCTTTTCTGAGCACAGGCTGGTGTCTGTTCTTTGACTAACTTGGAGGAGATTGGAAGAAGACCTAAGGGGTCACTATTTTCCATATTTCCCCTTATTTTTAACAGGAGGACAAGTGTTTGACTTCCAGCCAGTTCCAAATGGTTTTCTTTCTCTCTGCCAGTAAATTGCTGTGTGAATCAGACTCTAAAATGATTCCTTTTGCCTCTTTAACTCATTTCTAAAATGGGGAAATGTATCTTTTGCTGCCTCCATGTGGTTTGTTGATGAAATAAACTGGTTATTGGAAACCTGGTAGCTTCTTTTCTGTGGCTTTTGATAGCATCTGGGAAAACTTCATGTGCATGAATAGCCTTGTATTCTGCATCATATATTTTGGACTACTCCACTTAATTCTGACTTGCTTCACATTCCATATGAAGAACATAGGGATATTTTGCATTCTGGAGATTGAATCAATCATTTGGGTCACAATCAGTGTGAGCGTGTGTGTGTGTGTGTGTGTTTGTGTTTAGTCATACAAAACAATGTAAAATTCAACTATCCCCATCAGCACTTCTGTCTCAGACCTCCTTGAGTCTTACAAGAAGAGTGGAATAACAGTGAAAACTTAAAATAAGATAGCCAACTTTGGTGAAACAGAGTATAAAATTGATTTTCCAGATGCGTTTTAGTGTCAGATATTTTATACAATGAGAGCGAGAGAAAGACAGCACCAAGGTAATCAATGCCACAAAAAAGTGACATAAGCAACATAAGCATTACAAGATAGTATCACTGGGAGTTGGGTGGAATATGTATATAATAAATTATTATTAGTATGTTTCATCACACAGTCTACCAAATGTTTAGACTAGACTTGGCATTTTGTTTCACCTATTGTATTCTTCTCAAAGAACTGAGATAGGTAGATGTTGCTGTTTGATAGTGTTAAAGATGTTAACCACAGGATGCAAGCTGCTCCAAGTAATGTTTCTTTTTGCAATTGACTGGTGGTAATTTTATCAATGCTGGTGGTATTCAAGTGGTGCTCCAGTTGCTTGAGGATTATATCCAGGACACCTTTTACAATTAGGACTATCTTTGCTTTCTTCTGTTATTATTGTTAATTTAAATTAATCAACCACCCAATGGATTATGGATACCACCAATGGACTCTACATGAATTTTTATTTGCTTTTGTTGTTATTGTGGTGATGAAACAGATGAGTTGTTCCTTTTTAACCATGATCCAAAATCATATATGTCAGATTTGGATGGCACAATGCAGCAAACAGCTATGGCTATGAAACAGACATATAAGAAGAATGGGGAATTGAAACTTCGGAGCAATCCATACAGTAGTTTTATGTAATAATTTGCACATGCTTAGCAATCACAGTTAGAAGGTAAGGGCATGCCAAAATGTGTATATTAAACCAGGGAATTTTCAAGAAGAAAAGTGAGTAAGTCCTGACAATGGTTAAGTCACCAGGACAGAAACTGGGAGACCTTCAGTTCTAACACTGCCTTAAGCATGAAAGTCGGCTGGGTGAGATTGGGCACTCACGTTTCTCAACCCAACCTATCTCAAAGAGTTGTTATGGGGAAAATAAGAGGAGGAAGGATTTTCTACCTTGAATTATTTATAAAAAGAATAAAGATGGGACCTTTAAAAACCTAGAATCAAATGAATAAAATATAAAGATACCCTCATCCAAGTACATATCAGAAACTAAATGGATTATATGTGTGTATAGAATACAGATAGCCTTGAACTTACAACAGTTCATTTAATGATGGTTCAAAGTTACAACAGCATTGGGAAAAAAAAGTGAATTATGATCGTTTTTCACACTGTTGCAGCATCCCCAACGTCACTTGATCAAAATTCAGATGCAATCAACTCATTGTTAGGACATTTACAATATCCTGGGGTCAGGTGATCCCCTTTTGCAACCTTTTGACAAGCAAAGTCAATGGACAAACCAGATTCACTTAACAAGCGTGTTATTAACTTAACAACTGCAGTGATTTACTTAACAACTGTGGCAGGAAAAATCATAAAATGGGTCAAAAGTCACTTAACAAATGTTTCACTTAGCAACAGAAATGTTGGGCTCAAATGTGGATGTAAGTTGAGGACTACCTGCATGGGGCCGATTGTGCAACAGGTTTGGTAGCAATAGGACAGATGATCTCATAGGTTGAATGGAAATACTGTAGAAACAAGATTTCCAACAAGCTGAGTTCAATTGCTGCTTGTCACAGTCCCTTAACTAATAGGAGATAAATGCTGATTTTCACATCATGGGTGTTAAAACTGACATTTTGTATTCAAAGGGAATAACATTAACATTTCTTATTAAAATGCTAAAGAGGCTGTGCCCATTGTCTTTAAGCAAATTCTTGCTTGTGTTTGTTTTAGCAATATATCAACTTGAGAGAGACCCTCTAGGAGCTGTGTCAGTGGATAAGGTCTACAGGAAATGCATGTATAGTGCCTCCTGATTTTGTCAGAAATGCCAGAGCTTTCTTAACAACTAAAGGCAATGTAAAGCCACACACTTTCCCCTTGCCTTCAGAGAATGAAGTGGCTGCTGCAGAGACATCCATCTTAAAATATTAACATCTGCTTTTGCAATTTCCATTGGGGTTGCCAAAAATGTAGCCTAACAGTACTGTGCGAGGCTCAGTTTACAAAGCTTTTGGACAACTCCCCACTTGAGTTCAAACAAAGCTTCAATAATGTTTAACATCAATTTTCCCTCTTGATTAATGTAAAATGTTAGCAGTTCATATTTGCATCAGGTGTCTCCCACAAGATGGAATAAATGGAAAGTTAGTCTCAACCAGTTTTGGTCATCCATATAGCCATTCTTACATAGCCCGCAGCTCTTCCTTTTGGGAGAAAGGATAGGTAAAATTCCTACTAAATAATTTATATTGGCATGCACCATACTCGACATCAAAATATACACATCTCAGTATTATTTGAAATGATACCCACAAGCCTAGAGACTAGCTGAGAATATATTGTACTTGCAATTTCTGAAAGTAAAGTCAATAGTGAAATGCTTCTTCATCATCATACATTAAAATGATTTAACCAGCCCTCTCTGATTTGGAATTGGTTTACAACAAGCTATTAGAACTTTAATACAATAGCACCATCTGCCCTATTCAAGATTACCAAAGCTGATTAATAATACCTCATCTGAAATCATGGCCTTTCCAGGCAGAAAGGAAGGAAGAAGAAAGAAAACCAGAATAACAGAGTTGGAAGCAGAGGTGGTATTCAGCAGGTTTTGATCAGTTCTGGAGAATCAGTAGCAGAAGTTCGGAGAACCAGCCAATACCACCTCTGACTGGAGATTTTACAGTATCCTTCCCCTGCCACACCCACAGAACCAGTAGTTAAAAAAATTGAATCCCACCACTTGTTGGAAGGAACTTTGGAAGTCTACTAATCCATCCCCTTGCTCAAGCAGGAGCCTTATACCATTTCAGACAAATGGTTGTCCAATCTCTTCTTAAAACCCTCCAGTGTTGGAGCACCCACAACTACTGGTTGCAAATCATTGCACCGATTAATTGTTCTAATTGTCAGAAAAATTCTCCTAAGTTCTAGGTTGGTTCTCTCCTTGATTAATTTCCATCCATTGCTTCTTGTTCTGCCTTCAGGTGCTTTGGAGAGTAGGCTGACCCCTCTTTTTTGTGGCAATCCCTGAGATATTGGATATTTTTAATTAAACTAGACATACACAATTCCTGTAATTGTTCTTCATGTGTTTTAGCCTCCAGTCCCCTAATCATCTTTGTTGTTCTTCTCTGCACTCTTTCTAGAATCTCAAAACCATTTTTATACTATGGCAACCAAAACTGGATGCAGTATTCCAAGTGTGGTCTTACCAAGGCATTATAAAGTGGCACTAACATTGCACGTGATCTTGATTCAATTCTTGTTAATGTAGTCTAGGACTGTGTTGGCTTTTTTGGCAGCTGCAGCATACAGCTGTTTCATATTTAAGAGATTTTCTGCAAGGACTCCAAGATCACTCTTGCAGTTACTACGATTAAGCCAGGTAGTACCTATTCTATACCTATGCATTTGTTTTTTTCTTGCCTAAATGTTGTTCCTTATTTTTCTCTCCAATGAATTTCATTTTGTTAGGTAAGGTACAGTGTTCAAGTCTGTTGATATCCTTCTGTATCTTGATCCTATTTTTGGGAGTGTTGGCTATTCTGCCAGTTTGGTGTCTTCTGCAAAGTTGATGAGTTTTTCTTCTATCCCCTTATCTAAATCATTGATGAAGATATTGAAGAGTACTGGCTCTAAGATGGAACTTTAGAATACCCTACTGAACACTTACTTCCAGATAGATGCAGTTTCATTAAAGACTACATGTTGAATGCAGTTGGTCAGCTGATTATGAATCCATCTGATAGTGATGCTGCCAACCCACATTTTTCTATTTTATCAAGTAGTAGGTTGTGATCTACGTTAGCCAAGTAAAGTCCAAATAAATTACATTCATAGCATTTCGCTGGACCACTAATTTTGTCAAAAAAAAATAATATTTATATCTTTTTTCTCCTTCCTTTTCTTCTAGAGAAAATTAATCCTCATCAGTTCTTGTGGTAGGAATGATATGACATACCCATCCTCCACTGCTATAACTTGCAAACTCTGGAATGTGGAATCGCCCACCCAAAGTTACTTACAACCTGATTCCAGGGTTCCAATACCTATTATATCCACTTGTGGTCACATAACCACATTTTGGGCACTTGTCAACTGGCTCACCTTTATGAACTGTCACAGTGTTGCACAGTCATGTAACCACAATTTATGATGGTTTTTGGTGGTTTCTGGCCTTTTCAGCCATTTTCCACAAATATACACATTGGGATGCATTTATTTGTTTAACATCCACGGAAATCAATTAATAACCTCTGCAAAAAAAGTTATGAAAATTATAAAATCATGTCACGTAGATACCTCAACTTACAGCAACCATGATTTACAGGGGGAATTCCAGGCTCCATTATGTTCTTAAGTCAAGCACTTTCTGTACATACAACATTATGCATTAAAGGTGTTTCAAAATGTGAAAAATACAATAGAAAAAGAGAAACAATGCATATCATTATAGCAATTAAAAGATACAATTCTCTATATGCCTGCAAATTATTATTATTTAAGAGTGTGTGTGTGTGTGTATGTATGTGTATTTATTTCTAATACATTTATGTCACTATCCGTCTTTTTTAACCTTCTATATTTTTGCAGAAACTAGTTCCATATTTTATTATGCTAGTCCATACAAAAAGACTGATAGTATAACATTAGACAGATAAATGCATATCTCCATTCAATCAATGGATTGAAGACCTAATTACACTTGCCACCTATGACAATCTGCCTGTAGTCAGAGGTCTCATAGACTTAATGGCAACTCCTGGGAAGCTTTGTTGAAACTTTGAAAAACTTCATCTGTGTGTGCCAGAAGTATAATAGGAAGGATACAGCTTTTGGTTGGGCAAAATACAGGTCAGATTTCAATGTGATGAGCATTTGTTGTTGAGAAAATATTGTAGGAGATGACCAAGGATCAAGTCAAACATGTCATTAGTTTGGAGTCACTACACTTCCACAAGAGGTGTAAGTCCAGTCCTCCTTGAAGCCCACTGACTCTTTGCCTTGACTGCTGGTAGATCAGATTCTTGTGCATAGCAATAAATAAAGCTTAGTACTTTTGAACTCTATCCTGACTCCTGGTTTCTTGCACCTGATATATATGATAAATAAGCACACACAAAGGTAACCATTAGTTTGACACTTACAGTAGTCTTCCTGTCTATAGTCCCATTTGAAATAATACAAGATCAACTTATATTACAATATTATTTCATCTACTACCGTGTTTCTCCAACAATACGGCCTCTACCAATAGGAAGCCCCATCATGTTTTATTAGCATAAAATCAAATTAAGCCCCTTCCCCCAAATTAAGGCCCATATTAAACATGCGAAATGGGGGGAAAATGGCAGGGGGGGGGGGCTTGCTGTTAGGAAGTACTTTTGTTTCATGGCCTGATATGGTGCTGTCTGCGTTGGTGGTGCACTTCATATCGGGAGACCTTCCGCCACCGTTGCTTTCCCTTCTCCCTTGCTGCCATGGCATTAGAGCAACGCCTTGGTGTTTGGGGCAGCCAAGTGCAGCCAGTCAAGGCTCCTCCCTGCAACCAGAATCCTGAGGAGACACTTGGCTTCAGGCACTCCCGTCACCGCCTTCCAAGGTAAGGCGCTCGCCCAAGAGGATCTCTCCCTCTCTCTCTCTCTCTCCCCACAAGGTCAATGTCTGCACTGCGGATGAGGAGGAGGAGTTCCTCCTCAGGAGGATGGTTCCTCATGCTTGCTGAGCGGTAAGGAAGCTGCGGCTTTGCAAAGCAAGCAAAGCGCTGCTTGCCTGGGTGAGATTTGGGAACGAGGGACAGGAAGAGACATGCATGGCTATGGTGTGGCCCTGGCAGGATGAGTGGAGGGTCTGGCAGGGAGGCGCTCGCTGCCTTGATGAGAGCTCTGCCACCAGGAAGGAGGGCCCGCCTGTCAACTGTGCTTGGCGTCCCAGGCTAAGCTGACAGGCGGGCCCTCCTTCCCGGCAGCAGAGCTCTTACCAAGGCAGCAAGTGCCTCCCCGCCGGACTCTCTGCTCATCCTGCCAGGGCCACACCAGAGCCGTGAGGGCTGAGCAGAGCTGGGAAAGGAGCCGCAGGTGCGTGCGTGCCTCCTCCTGCCCCTCATTCCCAAATCTCAGCCGGGCGAACAGCACTTCGCTTGCTCTGCAAAGCGGCAGCTTCCTCACCACTCAACAAGCAGGAGGAACTGGCTGCAGCCTCCTCCTCCTCAGCCGCAGCGCAGACGTTGACCTTGCGGGGAGAGAGAGAGAGGAAGAGATCCTCTCGGGTGACCGCCTTCCCTTGGAAGGCGGCAACAGGAGCACCTGAAGCCAAGTGTCTCCTCAGGGCTCCGGTTGCAGGGAGGAGCCCTGACTGGCCTTACGTGGCTACGCCAAACGCTGCGGCGTTGCTCTAACATCGCAGCAGCAAGGGAGAAGGGAAAGCAATGGTGGCGGAAGATCTCTCGAACATCCAAGCTGTCACCACCCGCCCACCCAAGGATGCAAGGGGGAGGAATTAAGTCACCCCCGAAAAGAGAGCCTAGCCATTTTTTCGGAGGTCAAAAAAAAATAAGGCCCGGCCTTATTATGTGAGAAACACGGTATATAGTCTTCCTTCTTTTTATGGGATGTTCATTCTAAAGGGTAACTACTGCCTTCCTTAGCATTCATGGAAGAATAGTTTATTAAAATGAAGGAGAAAATGGTACTGCCCATTCCTAGATAAATATCCAGGAATAAACTGTACCATTTTGGCACACTTAAAAGAGTTTGGAAGGGTAAAATAAATTTGGAGCAAGTGTGTATCACTTCATAAGTAAAGTGGGGCCAGAACTTTATGAATTGACCCTTTTATGGAAAATTAGATGATTAAAATAAAGCAAAAAAAAGTTTTGGAAAAGTATGGTCCAGTCTCTGGAATAAAACAAAACAAAATCTGTGCATGCTATCCTTCCAGTTGGTTTGAATTTGATTTTAACCAAATTGTATTCAACACTAGAGATGATGTTGGCCCAGATGAAGACACTAATGAAGATTGAGCAACCAAAAATCATACATAGTTCAAAGTATTTGAAGTTCAATCAAATAATTTATTTTAAAGATGAAATTATATCTTTTAAAAGGTTAACCAATCTTCTCATATAATCAGAAACAGTGCATCTTAATGAATCATTTGAACTATTGTGAAACTGAACCAGGTTTCAACAATTTCCACAACCATTCAGATAATGGTGTCTGATGACTACAACTTCATGGTATTCTCATGAGAAAGTTGAGTTGTGAGTCTTTATTTTGTTTCAAGAATAGGATTTAGTTTGGTTCAAATTCAAATTCAGCTATTCAAATTTAGTTTGGTTCAAATTCAGCCTCCTGAAAAACTTTGTTTTCCCTGATCTGATGCAGAGTAGGAAGAAACACAAACAAGATCAGGTCTGGGGACTCAGGTCTGAGCACCCTGATGGTTGGCTCCAAATATATTTGTCACCTCCATGGCCAAGCCTTCTAAAAAAATGTTGGCAGGCTGCCTTTTGCCAGTGATGCTCCCTCCCAAGCAGATTGGCTTGAGCCAAGTAGAATGAATCATTCTTTATCTAAGGGTAGTACTGAGCAAAGGAGTTCTCGAGATAGTTGGTTTCCCAGTGGTGCTCTGTGGAGCCAAGTGGCTGAGCAGGGTGAGCTTGGAGTAAGCCCTCCAAAACATCTTTAAAGCAGAATAAAAAAAGCTAAGAAGGAAACAAAAAAGCCAGAGCCAGTGCCTAGATATGCAGGGATTAATACCAGACAAACAATCAATGAGAAAATAATATTCTAATCAAGGAACTATCAAGGAGAAAATAACACCCCCACCAACAAAAGCAAAATAAGCTGCTGTAAACAGGGAGAAAATCCCACAATGACTAGTACTGACTATGTTACCTTTCATTAGATAATGAAACATCTGCCAGTGAACAATCAGGCTCAGAAAGTACCAAGGACCCCACAAATTCAAACCTGAGGTAGAGATATTCTCTTCTGTTGAAAGGAGAACATACCACTTCATGTGACAGCTTGTGCAATTCATTGACAGCTCATTTAGTCACAATTCATATGCATTACTCTTCCATATAAAATAGCAAATTTAATTTCTTTCAATATCTCATTTTCTTTTCTTTTATATTGTTTATATTGTCCCATTTTAGAATGACTGCATGAATTTTTTCATTCTTCTTTTCTCCTTTATTTGGCCACCTGCTGCTCCTTGAATATTTGTGTGTGTGTGTGTGTATGCGTGCATGTGTGTGACAAATTACATCATAACACCTGGAAATATAAAGATGAGAATGTCTGACTTTACATCTGGGATGAACAAATGGGAAATACAAAGTTTAAATTCACATTAAAATGCAAAGAATAGGAGAAGGCGGAGCTACGTCTCGGTGTTACAGCTGCGATCTCGGGGCTCTGAGATCTCAGCTGATATTTTTGCCTCTGGTCGGTTCTAACGGACCTAAACCGTCCCGTAGAGACGGGGATCGTGAAGGGCACAGTCCCAGGATCCCAGAGATATCGCAAAATCTCTGGTTTGATCCGGGAGAAGCCCTTTTGCTGGAAGCAGAAAGGCAGCCTCTAAAGCTGCTGAAGTCGGGACAACTCCGGAAAGAAAGGGATTTAAATGAGCGTGTATCGGTTGGGTGAGAAATTCTTTTGCATTATAAATTGATTAAGACTTGAAAAGACATCCTGAACAAAGAAGAAATCTGTGACTTTATTTTTCTTTTGACTGAACCTGGATTGAGCGGCGTTTAAGTGATGTCAAATTGAGACTTGGATTTTTTTTTCTTATTTTCTTTGAGGACTATAAGGTGACTTTGTAGGTAACCGGATTGAATTTTCTCTTATATATATTTTTATTTTTCACTTGATTTTTATTTTTTATCTTTTTAACTTTCTTTTTAGGATAGAGGCTCCCTTTGACTATCTTTTTTTTTTTGTTTGAGTTCTTTATAAACATTTTTTCTTTTGGCTGGGGGGGGAAAGAGTATTTAGAGATGCTGTAACACTGCCAACTAGAGGCTTGAAAATATTTTATTTGAATTGGGGAGAAAAGCACTTCTTTTCAAGGACATTTTAATGTGATAAGATAGAGGGAGAATACAGTAAAATATTATTACAGGTGCTCTCTTGGACTCTTATCAATATTTCAACATTTGAGGTTTGGCTTTGAAGCTGCTGGAGAAGACAGTCATAATAAGAGCCTTGGATAAAGAAATAAAGTGCAGTGTACAGTGCATATATATATATATATATATATATATATATATATATATATAT
>BLBF01000033.1:21469656-21482114 GCA_015471245.1 Laticauda colubrina
TATATATATATATATATATATATATATATATATATATATATATATACTTTTGAAACTCCTACTCGCCAGCCTTTTTGGTTAATTTTAACTCTAGCATTCTTGCTTTTTATTTTAAAGGGAAAGCCTCAGAGTTTTTTCTTTTTTCTTCTCTTTCTTTGCTTCTTCCATCTATTTTAATTGGATTAGGGTCTAGAAGAACCTGAAGACCTTTCTTTTTCCTTTTTCCTTTTTTCTTTTTTGGTTTTGGGCTTTTTACTATTGGATTTTTTTCTTTTTCTTTTTGATTTTTTGGACTATATTTGGTTACTATACCAGCTGGATTTAAAGTCAAAGAGAGCTTGAAGACTTGGAAATATTAAAATGAGCAGGAAGCCAAAACCATTCGGCGTTTTTGCTTCTACCTCTGCTTCCCCACCACTTGAAGGACAACTTTCAATTCAGACAATGTTGAAGCAAGATAAGGAACAAGAAAAAGTAAATTTACAGATGATTATGCAAGGAATTCAAGATATTAAGATAAAAATAGATACCATGGACAAAAAAATAGAGAAATCTGATGAAAATTTTAAACAAATGATGGGAAAATATGAGGAGAGATTCCAAAAAATTGAGGAAGAAGGAAAACAAAGAGAGGAGAAGATTGGAAATATTGACACTAGATTAACAGTGATAGAACAAGAAAAAAATGGGATGTTGAGGTGGGAGATGGAAAGATCAGAATTTTATCTTAGATTTCAAAATATAGAAGAGGAAAAAGGAGAAAACTTGGCTGTGATAATGATAGAAATATTGGCAGATCTTCTGGAAATTACTGAGGAAAAAATGATGGACGGAGTAGATGAGATATACCGAGTTTATACAAGATATGCGATGAGAAATAAACTACCAAAGGAAGTACATATTAGATTTACTAAAAAATCCATCAGAACACAAATATTACAAGTGGCAAGAGAAAAAGCATTGAAATATAAAAATAAAGAGATTGTAGTTTTAAAACAAATACCTAGAAGAGTGAGAGAGATGAGAAGAGAATATCGATTTTTGACCAAAATGCTACTGGAAAATGAAGTGAACTACAGATGGCTGATACCAGAAGGACTAATTTTTATGTGGCAAGAGCAGAGACATAGAATTGACTCGATTGAAAAAGCAGAACTTTTTTATGCAGAATTTTTTGGAAGAAAAAAAGAGGTGGCAGAGAAAGAGATCTCATTAATTGAGCTTCTGGAGGAACAACTGGAGATTGAAAAAGAGAAAGGAGTTGCAGGTGGACAGGTAGACAGTAAAGAACAACGTGAAGTGAGAGCTACGAGAGCTGTTAGACCTAAATATAAAGCATAATCATGGAAGAAAAAAAATTGATTACAATGAATATAAATGGACTTAACTCAGCTGTTAAAAGAAGGAAAACTTTTCACAAATTAGAGAAATTAAAATTTGATATAATTTGCTTACAAGAAGTTCATATTAAAAAGCAACATGAGCATTTGTTAGTACAGCCAAAATTAGGGAAAATATTTACTTCTTTGATTCAATGTAAGAAAAGAGGAGTGGTTCTCTACATTAAAGAAGATATTTTAGCAAAACTGATCTACACGGATGAAGATGGAAGAGTATTAATGGTGGAAATAATGGATAATAATAAAAAAATACTCTTGATTGCAATTTATGCTCCGAATGATAAACAAGAAGAGTTTTATAAAAAACTACATATGGAAATAATTAGACTGGACTATGTTAACATAATCATGATGGGAGATTTTAATGGAATTGTGGACAATAAATTGGACTATATAACAACAACAACAAAACAAAATAGAAAGATTCTCCCTAAATCTTTTTTTAAAATGACAGATGAATTAACCTTAAAAGATATTTGGAGAGAAAGAAATGTTAAAACTAAACAATATACTTTTTATTCTAATAGACATTTATCATGGTCCAGGTTAGATATGATTTGGATCTCAACAGAATTAATATCTACTATTCAAGAAACAAATATTGAAATAAGTACTTGGGCAGATCATAGTCCAATGACAATTAGATGGAAGGGACAAAGAAAAAGATCGAGATGGACATTAAACAATACCATTTTAAAGGAGAAAGATTTTATACAATGGATGGAGAAGGAATTGGTCTTTTTTTTTAAAGAAAATAAAAAAGAAGATACCTCAATACAGAATGTTTGGGATACAATGAAGGCATATGTAAGAGGTTTGATAATAGACTATACAAGAAAAAAGAATATTAGGAAAAGACAAACCTCCAAGGCCTTGGAAGATGAATATATAAGACTTGAAAAAGAATTACAGAAAATACCACAGAAAAAAGATATTAAATTGAAACTGGATGTAATTAAGCATAAAATGGAATTAATAGAGAAAGAAGAACTGGCACAGAAAATTAGAAATTCTAAACAGAATTATTTTGAAGACGCAAATAAACCAGGTAGATGGCTAGCATATAAACTGAGAAAGGAGAAGGAATCAAGAAAAATACTGAAACTAATAGATGATCAAGGTCAAGTTTGTTGTGGTAATAAGGAGAAAAAGGAAATTATTCGAGATTATTATGGACAACTATATAATCAAGAGAATATTGATGAGAAAAAAATTAAACAGTATTTACAGAATGTTAACTTACCGAAGATACCTAAAGAGACTGAAGAAATGTTAGAAAGCAATATAACAATGATGGAACTAAATGAAGCATTTAAAAGACAAAATAATGGGAAAGCACCAGGTCCAGATGGGCTTCCGGCAGAATTCTATAAAAAATTTCAAGAATCATTGAACACTCCATTGTTAGAAATTATGAATGAAGTTATGTTAAAAAAGATGACACCCAAAACATGGTCAGAGGCTTATATTACACTTATTTTAAAGGAAGAGGCTGACCCGTTGCAAATTAAGAACTATAGACCTATTTCCTTATTGAATGCAGATTATAAAATCTTTGCTTCAATCTTAGCAGAAAGACTGAAAAAATATTTAAATAATTTTATCCATCCAGATCAAAATGGATTTCTACCAAAGAGACAAATTAGAGACAACATGAGAGTAATTTTGGATACCTTGGAATATTATGAGGCTCATCCTGAAAAACAAATGGCTTTGATATTCCTAGATGCTCAAAAAGCATTTGACAACGTGAACTGGAGATTTATGTTATTATTATTGGAACAGATGGGCTTTGCCAGAAAATTTATTCAAGCAATAGAAGCCATATATAATAAACAGACAGCAAAGGTAATGATGGAGGGAGAATTTACAGATCTTATTAATATAAGAAGAGGCACAAGACAAGGATGTCCCCTATCTCCTTTGTTATTCGTATTAACTTTGGAAGTGTTGAATAGAAATATTAGAGATGACAAAAATATAAAAGGAATGAAAATTAAAAAGGAAGAATTTAAACTACAAGCTTTTGCTGACGATTTAGCTTTTATTCTGGAAGACCCGTTAGAAACCGCTCCAAAGTTATTGGAAAAGGTAGAGACATATGGTGAGATGGCTGGCTTGAAAATAAATAAAGATAAAACAAAGATTTTGACAAAAAACATGTTATTGAGACAAAGAGAAGAACTGACAGATCTTTTGAAAATTCAAATTACAAACAAGGTTAAGTATCTGGGGATATATTTGACAGCAAGATGTAGCACATTAAAAGAGAATAATTATATTAAACTCAAACAACAGATAATTACAGATTTGAAGAAATGGGAAAATTTACAATTGTCATTAATAGGGAGAATTTCAACAATTAAGATGAATATTTTACCTAGAATTTTATTTCTCTTTCAAACAATACCAATTAGACTTGGAAAAGACTATTTTGAAGATTTAAATAAAACTATGTTGAAGTTTATATGGCAAGGTAAAAAAGCGAGAATAAAGTTAAAACTTTTGCAAGATGCTAGAAATAGAGGAGGTTTTGGCCTGCCTAATTGGGAATTGTATTATCAAGCTGCAAGTTTGATGTGGATCAAAGAATGGATAACATTAAGAAAACATAGATTGTTGACATTAGAAGGACATGATTTACTGTTGGGCTGGCATGCTTTTTTATGGTACAAGGGAACTAAAACACAGGGGTATTTCAGAAGACATTATATACGGGAGTCTTTGTGGTTAAATTGGGAGAAGATAAAAAAACAATGTTATTTGAAAATTCTAATTTGGTTATCGACTATTGAAGCATTTTCCTATCCTATGATCTATAAAAAGGAACAAACAGTTAGATATGGGGAACTGTTGGATGAAAAGGGTGGACTTAAAACGATCCAAAATTTAGAGGAACAAGGTATAAGGATGAATTGGTTTTCATATGCGCAAATACACTCAAGATATCTTGAAGATTTTAAAACGGAAGGATTCTATGATAAACAGACTGATTTAGATAAGATATTGATGGGTACTGATGAGAAAGTGATTAAAAAGTTATATGGTTATTTATTGGGAATTAAGCTAGAGGAAGAACAAGTTAAAGAAACTATGATTGCATGGGGGAAGAATTTTGGATATGGAATTGATTTAGAGCAATGGCAAAAATTGTGGTCTCAAAATTATAAAATGACAATGTCAATAGCATATAAAGAAAACTTGTATAAGATGTTTTACAGGTGGCACCTTCCCCCGACAAGAATAGCAAGAATGTTCAAGAACAAATCTGAAAAATGTTGGAAATGTCATCAGATACCTGGCTCATACTATCATATGTGGTGGACTTGTGAGAATGCTAGAAAATATTGGACTAAAATTCACATGTGGTTGGAAAAAATGACAAAGAAACACATAGACTTGAAGCCAGAGATCTTTTTATTGGGAATTTTACCTGATATATATAATAAAGACTTGAAATATTTGATTGTAAATGTATTAACAGCGGCTAGGATTGTATTTGCTAAAAACTGGAAGAATGAGAAAATACCATTGCAGGAAGAAATTATTAAGAAAATATTGGAATGTGCTGAGATGAGTAGATTGACATTTGAAATTAGAGAACAAGAAGATAAACAATTTTATGCAATTTGGGGTTTTTTTTATCAATGGTTAGATGATAAAATACAATAATAGAGCATTAATATTATATATATGAAGAGTTTTTAGGATTGATTTGTTATGATTATACGATAAATTATAGAATAAACTGTTTGAAGTATTGTTATCTCGCAAAGCATGAATGATTAAAAGTATAGTCAGAAAAAGATTTTTTTATTTTTATTTTTTTTTAGTAATATTAGAATATGGATTGACAATATGAGTGGTTATGCAATATAATTGTAATTGACACTATAAAATGAATGCACAAAACTGATGAACCAACCGATACCCCGGAAGTATATATGAGAGTAGATGTTTTTAATGTTTTGTATGTTTGTCTGTTTGTAGAAAATTAATAAAAACTTTATAAAAAAAAAAAATGCAAAGAATACTGTCCCTTAAATATCTTCTTTTGTCAACTTGTGAATAAAGTTATTGAAAAAGCAAAATGAATTTTGTTTCATAGAAATACGCTTTACTAATCTGTGGGCATTCCTAAGAGAATGGCATAACACTGCAGAGTAAGTTCTTCTTGCCAATCTTTTAGACCTGAAGAAATTGGCAGAGATTTTAAAGATTCAAGAATGCTGCTGTCTTTCATGCAATCTTTGGGTTTATGGAGAGTTCTGATGCTTCTTGTTGTTCAAAAGGGGGGGAAATGTACACAGTCATGCTCTATCTATTGCATCTCTGATAGAAAAACTAATCTGACACACCATTCTTCCATCTATTCTTTGATTATAGAAATAGAAGTTGCATTGAGGTTTGCAGCTATAACTTAGAAATTGAATATGGGGGAAAAAATCACTACTATAAAAGTAGGACAGGTACTATGTAGGACAGCCTTTCTGGCTTAGGTGCTCTCCATACAATAACTGTGGATTTCAACTTCCAGAATTCCCCACCACCATATTTGATAGGCACCCAGGAGAGAAGGCAGATCCATGTGAAGAAACCATGTTATTCTGCTTTAGCAAATACAATAAACCTTACAAACATCTGTTCCTATCGTTGGCATCACTGCGGATTGCTGAAGATAGCGCTCAACACCAGAAGATTTCTTATTGGTTTTGAGATTGTTTCAAATGAAGTTACAGCTTAATATATAACAGGTGGGTATGAGGGGACAGTAAAGAAAGAAATTGTAAATATGATGGTTGCAACATACTTTTCAATGACAGCCAAAGTCCATAGCATGAGCTGCATCTCCACATCAGAATCTTGAATGCAATCTTGGAAGAGCAACATCCAAATTGCAATTTTTCATGCAGTAGAAGGGGGAATATATGACATATGCTGTTGTTCAATTAATTATCTGTAACTGAATTTTAATCCATCCATCAATGTCAATCAAATCAAATAGCATAGAATAGGATTCTTTATTGGAGAAGTGTGATTGGACACAGAAGGAATTTGTCTCTGTGCAAAAGCTCTCAGTTTACATACACAATCAAGTGATAAGTCATAGATGAATTATAAATCAGTTTAGAATAGATATATGATTTATGATCTATGACTTATCACATTTCACACATCTTTATATGATATAAAGATGTGTGAAATGTGATAAGTCATAGATTTAAAACTTAAACTTTAACCTGCTCCACTTTATTTTAGAGTGCAGCCTACAACAAGTCACTCAAAGGCCATATATGGCCTTCAACCTTCCCAGTAAGTTGAGATCAAATTGGTACATTCTCTCATCTTATGTTGCAAACTGAGAAGAGAAGTAAAATTAAAATGTGGCTGTGGGCATATTAATTTATGGAGACTGAGAAGCATTGTTGGGTGATAGAGAAGAAGACACATTATGTGCATTCTCAAAAGAAAAGATGAAAGGAGATTAGCAAGACAGCATGTTGCCCTTTTTCTTCAATTACAGATTAACAGAGTTGGAAGGGACCTTGTAGGTCATCTAGTCCAACCCCTGCCCAAGCAGACCCTACATTTTTGACAGATGGCAGCCCAGTCTCTTCTTGAAAGCTTCCAGTGATGAAGCTCCCACTACTTCTAAAGCAAGCTGTTCCATTGGTTGATTGCTGTGTCAGAAAATTTATTCCTATTTCCAGGTTGAAACTCTCCTTGTTCATTATTCCTTGTCTGGCCTTCAGATGCTTTAGAAAATAGTTTGACTCCCTCTTCTCTATAGCAGCTCCTCAAATATTGGAAGACTGCTATCATGTCTCCCCTGGTCCTTCTCTTCACGAGACTAGCCATGCCTAGTTCCTGCAACCATTTATCATATGTTTTAGCCTCCAGTCCCCTAATCATCCTGGTTGCTCTTCTCTGCACTTTTTCTACAATCTCAGCATCTTTTTTATAGTATATTTATATAGTGTGTTTTTACAGTGTATAGTCTGTGATCTCTATTTTGGCCATCTCGGTTTTATGAGACAACATTTTTTCTCATTAATGGCAATGGAAGAAAATATCAATTCATAGCATAGAACACCTCCATCAACCTTCTGATTTCAAGCATACCATTTTTCAGACTCTGTGCTCATGACTATGGATCCAAATATAATGTCTGCCTATAAAGGCCCTGTCACACTGCCCAACGGATGCAAAACATTAGTAAAAAAGACACAACGGATGAGAAAAATGTTCCATCCGTTGTTATCCGCTCTCAAAAGGGGCAAAAATTTGCATAACCGGAGTGGATAACACGGAAAGGAACGGATGCGGGGAGGATGCAGAGCGGATGGAAAGCGGATGCGGAATGGAAGCCCAGTGGATGGAAGCAGATGAGAGCAGATGGCACATCCGCAGGGCTTCCGGGGGGCCTCAGCAAAGCGGACGGAACGGATGCACAGCGGATGCACAGCGGATGAAGCGGATGCAGAGCGGAAGCCTAGCAGATGCACAGCGGAAGCCTAACGGATGCCTAGCGTTAATTGCGCATGCGGGGAGGATGCATTGTGTAAGCCCCGCGGATATAACGGAAGCATCTCGGAGCAGGTCACCATTCAGAGGAAAGACCTGCTGCCGGACGGATTGACAGCCTTGCCTGCCCTGCCTGCATGCCTGCCTGCAAGCCTTGCTGCAAGCCTTGTTGCCAGCCTCCCTGCCAGCCTTGCTGTCTGCTTGCCTGCCAGCCTTGCTGCCAGCCTCCCTGCCAGCCTTGCTGTCTGCCTGCCTGCCAGCCTCCCTGCCAGCCAGTCTGCCTGCCAGCCTTGGTTCCTGCCTTCCTGCCAGCCTTGGTTCATGCCTGCCAGCCAGCCTTGGTGCCTGCCTGCCTGCCTGCCAGCCTTGGTGGCTGCCTGCCTGCCAGCCTTCCTGCCAGCCTTCCTGCCAGTCTTGGTGCATGCCTCCCTGCAAGCCTTCCTGCCAGCCTTGGTGCCAGCCTTTCTGCCAGCCTTGCTGTCTGCCTGCCTGCCAGCCTTGCTGCCAGCCAGTCTGCCTGCCAGCCTTGGTTCCTGCCTTCCTGCCAGCCTTGGTTCATGCCTGCCAGCCAGCCTTGGTGCCTGCCTGCCTGCCAGCCTTCCTGCCAGCCTTGGTGCCTGCCTGCCAGCTTTCCTGCCAGCCTTGGTGCCAGCCTTTCTGCCAGCCTTGGTGCCTGCCTCCCTGCCAGCCTTCCTGCCAGCCTTCCTGCCAGCCTTGGTTCCTGCCAGCCTCCCTGCCAGCCTTCCTGCCAGCCTTGGTTCCTGCCAGCCTCCCTGCCAGCCTCCCTGCCAGCCAGCAATCCCACAATCATGGGGAAGAACAGAAAGCCTCAGCCATCTGCTGCCAGCCCTGGCAAGAGGGACAGGGCCACCATCCCACCCCCTGGCCCTCACTCTGGTTCTGCTGGGGCTTCTGTAGCACGGGCTCGCTCTTCTGGGGCTGGAGCTTCTGCTGCTTCTGCTTCTGGAGGAGCGGATGATGCGGGGGATCAGACAAGCACTCCAGCACCAGCCACCTCCACAGCACCTGGACCCTTCACCCAAGACTGAACGACCAAGAGGAGTGCCAGAGACTCATTTTTGTTTTATAGCTTGTTGTTAATAAAGTCTATCTTTGATTCACACACTTGCTTCATTTCTTTTTTTTAATAAAGTCTTGGTGGAAACTTTTAGAAATGGTTTAAGCTTTTGCAGGCTTGAGGGATGGGTTAAGATAGCAGTGGGATGGGCAGGGATACCTGTGGGATGGGTAATAGCTGTGTGATGGGTAAGGATAGCTGTGGGATGGGCAGGGATACCAGGATACCAAGGATAGCAGTGGGATAGATAAGCCTCCAGTGCAAGCATAGTGGGACTGTATGGTCCACCCTCCCAGGTACCACACCTATGGCCCTTTATTATCAATAATAA
The DNA here is from genome assembly GCA_015471245.1 of Laticauda colubrina. NCBI lineage: Eukaryota > Metazoa > Chordata > Lepidosauria > Squamata > Elapidae > Laticauda > Laticauda colubrina. Next base: position 21,478,991 of record BLBF01000033.1, read on the forward strand.
TGTAATAATTATCCACACATGTCAACATAAACACAACTCTTTATTAAACGCCCTGTTCATTGTAGGCCAACCAAACATACATGGCCCAATCTCATCAGTGTGATGAGACAGGCTGAAGGAAGCATCCATTAATCATCTATCATCCTGTCTTGCCACTCCACTGCTCCAGCTGGGGAGTTGCACCAGTGTCTCAGGAGGTTGCGCTGCTTCTTCCCTTCACGTGAGGCTCTGTTGGGGCCTTGCACATCCTCAGTGTCTATCAGGTTTTGCCCTTGCCTCCATTCCCCAGGCTCCATGTTCCCATTGCCTTGTTGGAGGTCCACGGGCCTGTTCTGCAAGACTGGGTAGCGGGTGCGCATGAGATTGTGCAGGATGCAGCAAGCTTCCATGATCCTCCTCACGGTCTCTGGGCGATGCTGCATGGTGGTGAGAAGTACCTGGAACCTGTTGGCCAGGATGCCAAAGGCGTTCTCCACCACCCGCCTTGCCCTGGACAGCCTGTAGTTGAAGATCCTCTCTTCACGGGTGAGGCATTTGGAGGTGTAGGGCTTCATGAGGTAGGTTCTGAGGGAGAAGGCGTCATCCCCCACGATGAAGTAGGGCACATCTTGCGTGTCGTTGGGCAGGGGGTCTGGATCTGGGAAGCCCATGATGAGGTTGCGTTCCAACCCCTCCTTGAGGTGACTGGCGTTGTATACCTGGGCATCTGAAGATGAGCCATTGCCTGAAGCATCGATGTACATGAACTTGTAGTCAGCATCGACCATGGCAAAGAAGATGATGCTGAAGAAGCCCTTGTAGTTGAAATAAGTGGAGCCCGACTTGGCTGGAGCTTTGCAGGCCACGTGCTTGCCATCGATGGCTCCAACAGCATGGGGGAAGTTCCACCTCTGATACCACTGCTCTGCAACTTTCTTCCAGCCTTCTTCAGTGGTGGGGCACTGGAGGAGCTCCTCCATGTATTCTTCGATGATGGCCTGCACCACTTCTCTGACCACAATGCTGATGGTGTTGTGTGGCACCCTCCAGCCGGACTGCATGCTCGTGTACATGGTCCCTGAGGCCAGGTGGCGCAGAGTGAGTGCCACCTTGAGCCCAGGTTCCAGGCTGGGCCGGAAGTGTGTGTTTGCCTTGGAAAACCTGGGTGTAAGGCACTGCACAACTTTGTCAAACATGGCTGGAGGCATCCTCATGAAGTTCTGGAATGCCCGAGTGTCTTTGTTCCTGAGCTCCACCATCAGCTTGTTGTACAGTCCGTACTCTGCTCTTCTGGCGATCCATCTTCGGACCCAGACGCTTCTTGGCCGCCTTCTTTTCTTCCCGTAGTAGAGTTCACAGAGCCTGTAGATGGCTTCGCACTGTTGCAGAAGGATGGTGGCTGCCAAAAGGACTTTGTTACGATCCACGGTGGACATGACTGGGATGCTGTGGAAGAGCAAGAGTCAGAGGTCTGCACCGCAGGGCTGCTGGTCTGAAAGTGAGATCCAGGTGAGTTGCTCCCCCTTTTTATAGGCAGTATAGGTTTTCCCCTATGTGTCCTTTTGCATCCTCTAGGCATCCTCTAGACATCCTTAATATCCGATAGGTCCCCTCTGCGAACGTTTTTTCCATTTTAAATGCTTTGTTTCCATTCTGCATCTGCTAGGCATCCGTTGTGCGTCCGTTCCGCTTCCTCCCTGCATCCGTTTACCGCTGGAGCGGATGGAGTTGCGCGGATGCGCAGTGGATGCCTAGCGGATATAGCAGATGCGTAACGGATGTAGAACGGATGCCTAGCGGATGCCTAGAGGATGCCTAGTGGATGCCTAGCGGATGCAGAACGGACGCATTGGATACATTTTCTGCTCAAAAGTTTTGAGCAGCTCAAAACTTTCTGAGCAGATGAAACGTCAATAAACGGATGCTGGACGGATAGAGAGGAAGCAAAACGGAGGCAGTGAGTACAGAACGGATGCATCACGTTAATTAACGGATGACAAGTGTTTTTCTCCGTTTTACATCCTCTTTCCATCCGTTGGTGCAGTGTGACAGGGCCTTAAAGAGAAGCTTTAAGATGCCTCAGACTTGCAACAGTATCTCAAAATACCAGCAACATACCTATGCTCCTGAGAGCTTTCATGATTCATAAAATGTCCCTCTGTCTAGCAAAAACAATAAAAGTTAGTCATTAACTAATAACATCTACAGCAAACGAAGATGCCAAAATGCCAATAAACATATGCAGTACCATCTCATAAATGTTGCCATTTTGGACCTGTGTCTGACATATGATACAAGTAAGTTCTGGTGTTAGCACAATGTGTTTAGACAATTCCTTGCTTACCAGTTTGCTCTGCAGATGCCTAGGGGAACAGTTGACTTTGTTCTCCCTTCACATCCCACACTTCAGAGAACCAAAAACAACATTCTATTTTCCTTCCATATATTGTACTGTAAAAAGATTTCTGCAGTATATTCAGTTTTCTAAGAATCTGTCTGTCTATCTATCTATCTAACCTATTTACTGTCTGACTATATCCGGGATGGACTTCAAAAAGTTTAGCAACGGGTTCTCTGCCTGGTTGCTGGGTGGGCATGGCCATTGTGGGTATGGCCGAGTCGGCCTCCTTCACCATGGCAGGGGGAGCATTTTTGCCATCCCTGGGCTCAGAAGGCTCTCTGGGAGCTAGAAACAGACCCATTTCCAGCCTTCCCGAATTTCTGGGAGCCTGTTTTTGCCCTCTCTGAGCCTCTGCACACACCCTGAACTTACCTGCATCCAAAACAAGCTGGGTGGGGACTCCTGGGAGGGGCAAGGTGGAATGGGTGGGGCCAGCCAGGAGTGGGATTTGGGGGTTCTCCAAACTGCACAGAATCGTAGCTAGGGGCTCTCCCGAACCCCTGTAAACCCCCAGCAGCCCAACTCTGTCTATATCTGTCTATATCTATTTATCTGTCTGCCTGTCTGTCTGTCTCTATCATCTATCTACTATCTGCCTGTCTGCATCTATTTATCTAACATCTACTGTCTGTCTATATCTATCTGTCTTTGTCTTCTTGTCTCTGTCTATCTATCTTCTATCTACTGTCTCTGCCTGCCTGCCTGCCTGCCTGCCTGCCTGCCTGCCTGCCTGCCTGCCTGCCT
>BLBF01000033.1:21489198-21517489 GCA_015471245.1 Laticauda colubrina
GAGGGAGGGAGGGAGGGAGGGAGGGAGGGAGGGAGAGAGAGAGACAGAGACAGAGACAGAGACAGAGACAGAGACAGAGACAGAGACAGAGACAGACTTAACAGACAAGCATTTTGGAAGCAGCTCCTTTAAATTTCTCCAAGGCTTGAGTGGATTCCCCCACCCCCTCTGTCAGACTGCAGTCCTTCTCACTCCAGCACTTTAACTCACAAGGGAAAGCCATACTTGCAGTGTCCATGGGGAATCCTTGGAGAAGTTTTTTAAAGACCTGCTTCCAAAATGCATTTCTTTTACATTGCAAAAGTGCTCCAAGGCTAGATTCACCCCCACCCCTTCTGTCAGTTAGAATTTTTAAGTCCAGGATGGATTTGCAAATAAACTAAGATTTGGATCTGAATATTGCCTTAGATGTTATCTTAGGAAAGTTATCCTCTGCTTTTCTGGAGCCCATAGCTATAGTTCCCAGTTGACCTATAAATGAAAACTGGGATTAATACCAGCTTCCTGACTTCTTCTATTGCTTGTACAAAGAGGGGAATATAAGGTCAGCAAATGAGCTGTCCCAACTTAATAAAACAAGGTCTTCCAAAAGTAAAGCTGTGGGACTGATCAGCATGTAAACATGAATAGAACTACTGAAATTTTTCATTTGAAATTATGGTAGGAAATGTACCTGTCACCTGTGATGGTTTCTGCATATATTTAAGATAAAAGTCTATGGAGATTCTCAGTCATCCAGGTCATGGTTGTCACAAAGGTGCTTTGTCAAGAGCAATTAGACTTTCTGCTTTTTCTTTGAAGATTTTCACTTCTCATCTAAAAAGCTTCTTCAGCTCTGAATTCAGCTCTTCTTACAGAGTTCATCTTGGATGAGAAGCAAACTGTCTTCAAGGAAAAAACAGAACCAGTTTCCTATTGAAAAAGCACTTTTGTGACATTTAAAATAAATGTGCACTCATTCAACAATGAGCATCTATACAAGAACAGTGTGAAATGGGGCTCCTCACTGAAAATCAATTCCATGTGCATAATTCGTGTGTTGGTGTATGAACCAATCTTTTCAGTCAGACAGTACTGACATTTACAACTTGCTTTATTTAAAGATCTCAAATCTGGCTGTGTAAATTCATAAAGTTTTTGTGATCACCACAATTTAATTTAAATAACCTTGGCCTTTCCAGAAGGAAAAATGGAAGGGATTAATCTACAACTAAGACAAAATGGGAAAGCATTAAGGACCCCAGTGTTTGCTTCATCAAGACCATCTGTTTGCCATTTGAATGGCAGAACAGGTGGTTTCTTTCTAACCTCAGGTTTGTGACTACAAGTAGGGCAGGCTGCATTCCACCAGAAAGTGCACTTTAGCTTCTATCTATTTCAATGACTTCCAAGCTATTTTCAGATGAATATGAATGATGGAATCATCCTTTGTGAGAAAAATAACTGGGACTTAATGCGAATGCCACCAAGATACTAATGATATCTGGTTATCCACAGTTTTTAAAGGCTTTCCATTTGTACTGAGTATATTTCAATTGCATGGAGGTGTTTCCTTTTTAATCAAACTGGTCTGACAATGATTTCCAGATTGCTGACATCATAAATCTAAACTGAAAATACGCTGTTTTGAGCATCCCCTGATATCTTTTGTTTGTTTGTTTCCTTTTCTGTTAAGCTTCAGCAGTGAGTTGCACCCAGAATTCCATGTGAGATAATAATTTCAGCAAATCCAGATGGCAAGTACTGATATGTAGCTTTCAGAGAGTGTTCTGAAAATATTCAAATTCAGGAGCAAAACTCAACTAAAGATACTACAAAAAATAAGTGTTTTCCAAAAAAGAAAAGAAAAATACTCAAAGGGAACTGAGATTAAGGAACAAAATTTGAAGAAGGTACTGTTGATAACTTACAAGAGAAACAAGAACAAATTTAAGGGAAACAAAAGGAAAAATAAAATTAAGAGATAAAATAAAAAAAACAATTGTTTGGGATGAAAAGTTATATATATTGAAAGAAAATTTTTCATCATATTTGCAGAATGATATAAACATAACAAACAAAAATAGGCAAGCTACTCCTCACTTTGTTAGTTAAGTGCACGTATTATCAGAGTTCCAACACTTAGAAAAGTATTTTTTTAATATTCCATTTACATCAGGAAGTCAATGGTAATAGCTCCAGGATATTTTTTTTTCTTGTGAGCAGACACCAATGATGATGAGAATCTATGGAAATTGTAATTATCCTGACAAGACAAATATTTCTTAATATCTTGGAAAGCAGAAAAAGTAGAGATTAAAACAAATGGACCCGTCTTTTTCCAAAGTATATTGCTCCTGCATTGCTTTTCTTTCCTAAGATGTGTGCGTGTCTGTGTGTGTGAAAGAGTGTGTGTGTGTGAAAGAGAGAGAGGGAGGGAGGGAGGGAGATGAAAGAGGCTGCTCCTTCTCCTCCTCCTCTTTAAATAAAATAATTTGTTGATGAAGTTATTCAGGAATACTATGGAAGGACCAATCTCCTCTCTCTTTCTTATAGTAACAGAGTGGAATATGAAAAAGGTATCAGGAAAAGGTGAAAGAAAGAGAATGGAATTTGGAGTCTTATAGTAACTGTGCTAAATGTTAAATCCTCTGAAGCTACAGAACATTCAAAGTTCAATACAGATAGTCCTTGACTTACAAACATTTGTTTAGCGACTTTGAAATTACAACAAGCACTGAAAAAGGGACATTCAGAAAGATGAAACATTAAAGGCCACTTGCTAACAATCAAGGAATTCAAATGTTGCCTAATGCATTGTATTAATGCATTGTCTTGATGCATTGTCTTGATACAGGTCCACCTGGTTCTGCATGTCAGATTCCACCCAGGGAATTTTTTTGGTTTCTAATAAGAATATTCCTATTCTTCATCCATTATTTGAGGCTCTGTCTCACACTCAAGATTTACAAATATGAAGGAACCACTGAAAACTGCAACCTAGGACCATAATGGAGAACCAAAACCTAGGATTGTGATGGAAAACTTGTGGCATGCAGAGCCATTTTTGCCAGCAGGTGAGTTGCAGGCAAAATTACCTCACAGAGCATGTGTATGCCTCACCGCTGATTTTCAGCCGGTTTGAGGCCTTATTCAGTGTTCCAGAGGAAGGCTTCTACAGGCTTTTCAGGAGGAATACCAGGTCCGTTTCACCACTTCCTGTTTTTCCAGAAATACCTGAAATTTCAGGCCTAGTTTTCGGCCTGAAAAGCCTGCAGAAGCCTTCCTGAAGCCTCTGGGAGGCTGAAAAAGACCTCAGTGGCCAAAAATCAGCTGTGAGGCACTTTACAGGTAAGGGGTGGCACGGAGTGGTTGAGGATTGCGCATACATGCATGGGGGGGGGGCACGCATTGCCTTCTGGGTGCTGGCACACAAGTGCAAGTATGCAAGTGCATGCATAATTTTTGGCACAGGAGCCCAAAAGGTTTAGCTATCACTGACCTAGGAGTTGACTATGTCCAAGATGAACTTGAGGTAGATCCCAAGTTGTGGGTTCCAGTCTTGAGATTCTTTTTTTTTTTTTTCATCTCACAGATAAAAAATTCAAGGTTGATTAGGTGGCATTTTTTTCTTATTTCTCAGAAAGAATCGATCAAACCACCAACCCAAAAAACCTGTATGGCAATTCTATAGTAGGAGGATATTCTGTCTGAGAAGCAATAGGTCTTAATAGTAGGATTTCCACTGGAGAACAAATCCTAGTTCCAATAGAAGATAATATTTGTACTTCAGGGTTGAACTACTATTCTCTGAGCTTCATGGTTTTCTTGCCATTTCATTACCAAACCAGATAGCATTATCATCATCATAATCAAATCCTACCTCTATACCATATGGTAGAAAAATGTAAATCCAAAGTATCTCTATATACAGCATTTGTTGATTTTAAATATAACCTGGACTCTTTATTTCTAGCAGAATCTTCCAGGAAAAGTTTAAGGCTTCCTTCATACTGTATTTATGGTATTGTCAATGCCATATTGAGAAAAAGGAATTTTACAAATTGTTTTCTAACTCAGTCAGGGACAGGCATAGCTGTTTTCTGATCTTTTGCAATTCTGTATTAATCAGCAGCTCACAAAACTTAGTTGGACAAAGATACCCAAAATTATTTTATGCACATCATGACTTTATCAAAAATCCCAGTTTGCCTTGGGTGGGCTTTCTAAGGACTACACTGACAATCAGCTTGTTTAATTGCAAGAAGACATCAATGAGCAGGTGAAATGAATGTCTGGGGGTTATATTCTATGCCTTATGAAGAGAGTGCAAATTTGAAGTGTGCTGCAGACTTGTAGAACTTTTTGTAGAAAAGTAGCATCATTGCATTTGTTAAGTTAGTAACATGGTTGTCAGAGGAGTCTGGCTTCCCCATTGACTTATCAGCTTGCAAAAGCTGATCACATGACCTGGGGATATGGCAATGGTCATAAAAACGAACCATTTACCAAGCATCTGAATTTTCATCATGTGGCCATGGGGAATGTTATAACATTTGCCAATTGCGAAAAATGGCCATAGGTCACTTTTTTCACTGCCGTTGTAACTTTGAATGGTCACTAAATGAACTGTTGTAAGTCAAGGATTACCTGTATATTTTGGACATGCCCAAACTTCTTTCAGTCTTAATATTTTCTCATGGTCTGTGGATACTGTTATGCCGCTGGAGCAGTCAGAACAGCTGCACGTAATATTTAGTTGGCTCAACTTTTCTATTTGACTTTGTACCTTTTTGACCTTCTTACATTTCTTCTGGGTTTTATACTGCTGGACATGGGCCATCATCACATGATCTTTCTCTATTTACAGCTCTACTATGGTCATTGCAATTATGCAGTGAAGAAATGCAAATTGAGTGAATTGTGATTTGTGGAAGTTCAGAAGCCTCTGTAAATGTATTCTGAAATTTGCACAATATTTTCATTATAATGTAGAATCTTTTCTTTTTTAAGGAACATTTTATTAAGCAGAAAACTCATCTTTCCATTGTAGGAAATAATATGGTGATGAATTAGACTAATTTATTGTTTCCACCATTGACTAACATTTATCAGCTGGTGTTGGTCTTTAAAGTAGTATAAAAGCCAAGACAAAGAGGTTTTTTTCCTGGCTAATAAAATTTTATTGTTTATCCACAAACTATGCTAAGCCTTTATTTTCTGTTTTAGGCTGCATGCTGATTCAATGGCTGTCTTACTCAAAGAATGGGGAAGCAAAATTAAAACTGACTGAATCTGGTTTACCTCCCCCCAAAAATGGGATAATGGAAGTGGGAAAGGTGAAAGTTGTGCAACATGAGAACAATTATTAAGAGACTAAAATATAATATATAAACACGTGTGTGTGTGCGCATAAAAATGGGTGGTAAAATTGTTGATTTTTTTTCTTCTCTTAATCCCTGGGAATCATGTCAGATATTCCCCACAGAATTGTATATAGCAGTATTTCTCAACCTCACCAAGATGAGTGAACTTAATTTCCAGAATTCCCCAAGGAGCTTCAATTAATCAATCAGAATAGAGCTGGAAGGGATGTTGGACATCATCTAATCCAACCCCCTGCTTAAGCAGGAGACAACCCTATACCATTTCTGACCATTGTCTCTCCATCTCTTCTTAAAAACCTCCAGTGATGAAGCACCCACAACTTCTGAAGGCAAATTGTTCCATTGGTTAATGGGCCTCCCTGTTAGGAAGTTTCTCCTTAAGTCCAGGTTGCCTCTCTCCTTCATTAGTTTCCATCCCTTATTTCCTGTTCTGCTCTCTGATGCTTTGGAAAATAAGCAGACCCCTTCCTCTTTGTAGCAGCCACTCAAATACTGGAATACTGCTATCATGTAATGTAATATATCATACTGTATATATAGCATATGATGATGCCACTATCTGCTAATGCTTTGCTGAGTGGAGACTGGCTTTTTCTTTTCACAGTGCTATGGAGGAAACTATCCCATGTAACTCAGCAATGCCTTGCTACATACGACAGAAAGCCATAAAGAACAGATTGTGGGATTTCACTCCATAACATACTGCATAGAGGTAACTAAAAACTCTTGCTTGGGAGTTCTGTATAAAATTTTCCATTTCCTGTTTCAATTTGGAGTATCTCACACACCAGATGCCCTGGTGTGGGTCAGTGTTGAGAAGCTCTGAATACCAATTGTACAAATTTACGTAGGATGTATTTTCAATTCATACACAGTTAGAAAAGAAAAATAAGAGCAACCAGTACATCAGTCACTTGTATCAGATGCACTATTTCAGCTAATCTGTCAAGTCCATTATGAAACCTCTGTTTGGGAAAATGCAGCAAATGCATGGCACATTTACAGGCTCCAAGTCCCACAAGGAGTGAACAGCAGACTAGTCAAGATCTGCTGTTGTCTGTTTGAACATTAAAAGGCCGTAATGTTATAGTTGAACATCATAATCAACCAGCTCAAACTGAGGTGCAGAATATGTAGGCCAGAACATACACACACATAACAATGACTAGGCATTTTTGTACATTGACAAGCAGCAAATGAGGGATGAAATTCAACTACCTTGCACCACCTCAGGAGAGGTAGTAGGGACAATTTGAATCGGTTCGGAAAGGTGGTAGTGACAATTTGAATCAGTTGGCCACGCCCACACTCTTCCTTTTAGAGACTGAGTCCCACCAAGCCACGCCCACAGAGCCAAAGGAGAAAAACCCCTGCAGCAAATGTTATGGTTCAGAAAATATTATGTTATTTGAGAATCAAAATTTTAATTTCAAGAAGAAATTAAATAGAATTAAAAGAATCCATTTTGGTCCCATGGAATCATGGATTAAGTGACTCATAATTATATGAAGCTTCATAGTTCAATGGATTTGTTCTTTCTCTTGTTTTATTTTAGACTATTAACCCTGGGTCTGGAATTAATTAGGCTGTGTTTTAAGACATCGAAAAATACTTTTGTGACATAAGAATGGGCATTTAATTTTCCTATTTTGAAAAGAAAACATTGACCAATAAATATTAGTCAAATGTTTAAAATCTAAAATGCAGCAACTCATCCCCACATTATTTCCTTCAGTGGAAAGATAGATTTTCTAGTTAAAGAAATGTTCCTTTAAAACAAAAGAAAACAAAAAGACTTTCCACATTATAAGGGGGGGAAAATCACACAAACATAATTTCTAAGGCCTTGTCTGAGGTTTGCCTGGAGACTGTATGAAAATCAGAATCCATGAAAGTATTTCCTTCATTCCCGAAATAAATGCACACCAGGCCGTCTTTAATTCATTGGTTGCTTTCCCGAACAAGTTGTGTGTGATGAAGAACCTCAGTGGAAGAATTCATAGCATTCAGAAAGAAGGAACCCCAAAGTAATTAAGAGGCTGGAAAAAAAATAGATTTTTTTGTTTTTAATGGAGGAATGAGTTATGCTATCATGGTCTACATCTGAATGTAGGAAATGATCAAGTAGAGTGTGGCATAAGATGACAAAAGCAATACCCTGTAGAAAAGAATTCAACAATTACCTTTCAGTTCAAATAGGAGGGCAACACAGTGTGTGTGTGTGCGTACACATCTGTGAATATCTCAAAGCCACCCCTTTTCCTTCACTGTTCCAAGTAATACTGAAAATGGGCATTCCTACTTCAGAAGCTTCTAGGATACACAATTCAAAGTTGGACACACAACTGTATTGCAAATGTCCACAGCAGTGTTTATTAGCTTGCTATCATGCATGGCAAAATGTTCTGGTGTTAATAATAGGATTTTGCTTCATGCATCAGTCTCTGCCAGCTACTTTTTGCTTAGAAATGGTTTCAACAGTCATCTATATTTGTTTCTAAATATATTGCCATTATGGTAATTTCTTCAGTACTGTTTTACAGAGGGGGGCAAAAGCAATCCAGGAGGATCACCAGTTTTGTATATAGCTGTGCCCCAAATCCACGTATCATCAAAAATAATTATTCCAAACTAAATTAACAGATAGTTGAGAATGCTGAAATTAAAGATCAGTCACAGCAGCCATGGATTCCTGTTCTATTAACATTTACTAGAATACATGAATGGTACTAATAGAGCCTTGCCGAAACCAGAAACATTTCCAAATATTGAAAGACTTGGAAAACATCAGCAGATGAAGGATTCATTTTTCTGTATAAAACACATAATGGGTATCTGTGTCAGTTGTATTTATTTATATGACAGCCTATAAAAATGAAGTCTCTGTAACAACTTCAAGCAGGGCTATCTATTTCAGAACACTCTGGAGGTACAACTGTGCAAGTCTTGTGTGACATACATGTAAATGGGTAATGTCTTCTTTTAAGCCCATTATTTCTTACCCCTGTTAGGAGACAATCCGATCAGTTTTTTCTTTTCCATTTTAACCTATCATCCTTTAGAAAATGGACGTGAATTTGGACTGCATTTCAAGGGCTGTGAACATTTGAGGGGAATTATGCTCACTAACATGATATGAAAACTTTTAAATAACAAAGACAAGCAAAGCTTTAAATCTGGAATAAAAAATACAGATGTTAGGCACGTTTTATTCTATAACTGTGCGAGGGTTTGTGTACCTGCCAAGAGATGAATTATATTTGGACAGACCTGACAAAAGAGCTCACAAACACCGCATTCTAATTCCTAAAACAAAGCATGAGGCATACAGTGTTATTCTTTCCAGTCATATTTAACTGCAGACATCACTGGCATGCTCCAGCTATTGGAAACCAATGGGAATATTAATATTGCCTATTAAGCCAATTTTGATCTCCTAAATCCAGCCTGCCTGTTACCACAGCACTCTGATAAAGGTGTTCTGAGGTCAAGAGGATGTAATATCCAATAGGGTTTCACTATTCCAAAAAGAAGAAAAAAGGCAACAAAACAATCTGTATGGCAAGCGTCAGATCCGCTTATAGGAAACCCCAAAATTGGGTTTAAATGACATGTTTTTCAAAGTGAGAATAGATGCTGGAATTAATTCTAAAACCTGGTTGGCTGAGCTTTAGCTGCAGCTGAAGACAATCAATCACAGCAGCTAAGAATCAACTGGGGGAGACAGGGAAGGTAACCAGACATGTAAAATAGTTACAAACCATTCTCTGCTTTGAAAAAATACAATGGAAGGGAAGGATCTTAGTGTTTTATCTGCAATTAAACATCTTCTAAATTATTTCCAGTGGACTTCCGCAAAAAAGACCATCTACACACTATAAAATATGGACTGCTAGAAAGCAGGATCAAAATGTATTTGACAAAAAGCTACCTTATCAATACTAATATACTGGGTCTTCCCAATCTGATGCTCTCCAAATGTGGAAGGTGTCAATTACATATTGGCCAGCACATCTTAAAGTCCCTGGGTGCATTCCTACTATACCCACAACCTCCATTTGGTGTGAACAAACATCACCACTTGAATCACTGGGAAGAATTAATTTGTCAGGAGGAAACAGAAATGCTTCTTGAACAAAAAGTTGCTGTGGAAATCACAGGAGAACTGCAATTATTTTCATTAGATAAGATCCAGTCTTATTTATGAAACAACCCTACTAAAAAACAGCATATCATGAAGAGAGACACACAAATTGTCATTTCCATATATTAAAACAAAATCTATGACAACCACTTCTGAATGAAAAGTCAAGTAGTTTTAGCCCTGCCAGTGTGTTTTTGCTGTTGCTCGTGTTAGATGAGGGAAATTATGCTTAGTTATTAATTCCTGTTCTATCTTTTGTTTTCAGACAGAGACTAGTCTAACGTGTGCCAGAGATGAGAATGGGGTAACTTGCCACAGCCAACTTGCTGCGGCAAACTCACTGGGGCCAACTTGACACAGTCAACTCACCACAGCCAACTTGCAGCGGGGTGAGTTCACCATGGCCAACTCACTGCAAGACAACTCATTGCGGGACAATTTAACAATTCTATTTATAATGATTTAAAATAAATAAATATTTTAAAGTTTGCCATTCACATTTTATTCTGTCCCTCCTTTTGTATCCTTTCTTTAATTATTTTATTCCACCATTTCTTTGATATTAGTGTAACTCTTATCCCGCAGCAAGTTGTCCTGTAGCAAGTTGGGTGTGGTCAGGGCAAGCTGGCTCTGGCGAATTGTCATAAACCTGCCAGAGATATAGGTGAAGAAGACCTTCAGGAAGAAGCAAGGAAAAAAAGATTCATGTAAGTGAGAAAGACCACTATGGGATACCTGAGAGTCCAAAGCAAGCTCGGTGTTCTCAGAACAATCTAAAACGAATAAAATTTTGCTCGTTTCTTGATTCTCCTCCCCTTTTGTGAAACCCATATATCTATACCTCCTTAGTCCCATTTTCCTGTGAAGCCTTTTTTTTCCATTCAAAAGCACAAAATTCTCTACTAAACCAATATGGACTTTTTCCTTGGTTGGCCATGATCTAAAGAATTATCATTATTTAAGCAATGATCAAACATCTAAAGCTGCTTTTGATTTTTCCACTAACTTTTAAATACGTCACTCCCACTGTTAATCCCAAGATCCTGATACTGAGATAGAATCTTAATCTTAAGGGTATAATTGTTTATAAAAACTTCAGTTTTAAATCAAACCATTGAAATAATAATCTCATCCAACAAATCATTTTCTTTTCTTTTTTTTCTTTTTCCATCCTGATGATGTTCTCGCCAAAACAATCTTCAGACATATCCAAGGGACTGATGTAGACTTCCTCATACATTGCTGGTGTAACATACAAACCAAACTCTTATTTCAATGTAAATTAGTCATCCATGATATAAATGGACCATACCTTCTCTTCTTTCTTTTCTTACAAAGTACTATAAATACTCTTTTCTGTTACTTCACTGTTTTAGCTATCATTATTGTCCACTGTCTCACATAAAAACAAAAACAAGAATTCTATTAAAAATCAAGCGCTTAACATAAATATTAAAATAATAGTAAGGACAAAATATAACTCTATATCGAACTTCATAACTACCGTAGCACCTATTACCATAAACAAAAGAAATCTGATTTGACAAAAAATTAAGTATGGCTAGTCGAGAGGTTGGTTAGAGAGCCCTAAAATATCATCATTTAAATCACTCGTCGTTTTGTGTATTTTTTTGTTTATGGTTGACAATCTTATTAAAATTCATTTCACTAATCAGTTCATTCTATATCACTATGAATACCAAAGAACCCTTTAAAAAAGACTTCAAGAGAAGGAGATTAGGATTTTACAAAAAATAAAAATAAAAGGAAAATGGCCACCAGTTAAGTTCTCCTCTGGCTTTCCTGTAATGAAGGTTGTCCTACCATGACCCCCTCCTCCTTAATCCTACCAGTCCATCAAAGAATAAAATAATGTACAAGTCCTTTTTTTTCAGTTTTCCAGGATGAGTTTGACAAAAGAAGCCACATCTGTTTCTTTGGATTCATGAAAGGTAAAGAAGGTGTGTTGCTAAAAAAAGAAAAGAAAAGAAAGCGATGAGTGGAAGGTGACAAAAGCTCCCAATTAAAAAAATCCATATTTTTAATTTGTTTGTTTGTATCCTGCCTTTATTATTTTTTACAAATAACTCAAAGCAGCGAACGTATACAACACACTTCCCCCTCCTATGTTGGGCTGAGAGAAAGTGACTGGTCCTAAGTCACCCAGCTGGCTTTCGTGGTTAAGGCAGGATTTGAACTCAGTCTTTAACTTTCTAGCCTGGAGCCACAAGCATCACACCAAACTAACTTAAATGGCGACGTTGACACTTCCTGAGTGCCACAACAGAACCTTATTCCCCCCTCATGATCAGTTTTCAGGCTTCCCAGACTTTTTTTTTTTTTACTCTTCAGCCTGGTGCTTAGTCTTGCATTAGTTGCACCAATGCACAACTATGGGCTATTGTTTCTTGAGGGCACAAACACACAACTGCTTCTCAACTGCCCTTAACCTATTGAGATTACAACCTCCACCCACTGTTTTCTGCTCCATATCAAAAGTAGCATTTCCTGACTTCTGCTGTTTCAGGCAATGTTGTTCACTTTGCTTCCTATGCTTCATTTCATTACAGGCAAAGTCCTCCACTCTAATTGGATGCTGATCGCTGTTACTGCTGCCCTTGTAGGTATTTTTTTTCTTTTGTGTGGTTTCCAGGACCAATGAAACACTGGAATTAATACAGCAACAACTCAAACAGGTTCAATGGCAAAATAAAGGCCGTGCTGTTTGTTGGTTTTTTAAAATACAAGCTCATATCTCTCTTTTAAAGAATACTGAACCAAAATGAAGCCACCGGAAAGTCTTGATAAGCTAACAACAACAAAAAAAGATTAAAAACCTCAGTATACATATTGAAAACTGTGGCAATAATAAAAAAGCAGAGCTCGTATTTTCCATGATTGTGTGTGTCCAGGCACATTTGTGTGTGTGAACATATGTGCAGTTGTGTATTTCAATTTATAGACAAGCAGAAGCAAAAATGACTTGGATTAGAAACCAACTGATTCATCCATTCCTAATTCATAAAACACTGCATCAAATAACTAACATTTGAAGGGGAGTCCTTCCTTCCTTCCTTCCTTCCTTCCTTCCTTCCTTCCTCCCTCCCTCCCTCCCTCCCTCCTTTCCCTTCCCTTCCCTTCCCCTCTCCTCCATTCCTTCCTCATTCACTGATTTCAAAACTGTGCCTGGATGTTTTGCATTCAGATGAATATACCTGAGCAAACAAGGGAGAGCTAGGTGCAAGCGATAACACGGTCCTACAGGCAACAACCCTATAACTGATGTTTCTTTTGGCTATGTAAAGGATAAAGGCAGAGAACAAAAATATTAGGATGTCACTATTCTTCTTACCTCCTCATGTTTATTCAAACGCAAGAATGAAAATCTATGTTACACTTGGATTCAACAAGATAAACTCACCATTAGCTCAGGATATGTAGGTCTTTCTGTGGAATTTTTCTTTAAGCTTTGAATAAAAAAGAAAGATACATATTATTTTAGGTTCAGTATATAAGCAACACCCAAAAGCCCATCTAACCAACAAAAGCTTCAGATAAAGTATCTCTAAAGCTGGACAGAGATTATGCTCAAAACCAAACTAATAAGTCACTAACAATATAAATAAATTCCCACTAAAAATCATCAAATGAAGTAGGGGGGTTAAAAGGCTTCACTATTTTAATATAGAACAGTGGCCCCCAACCTTTCGGGCAACAGGGACCGGTTCTGTGGAAAGAGGTTTTTCAGTGGACTGAAGGGGGCATGGTTTCATGTGCTGCCTTTTTACACTTCGCTTGCTTTATGGCCCGGTTTCTGGCATTCCAGAATTCTGGCATGGACCGGTACCAGTCCATGAACTGGAGGGGCTGGGGACCCCGATATAGAATTCTGTGCTATAAACATTTTTAAAAAGCAATCATACTATTTTTCACAAATTCAATAACACAACAAATACTTGTTCTGCTACATACCCCCCCCCCCCAACCATAATTCTGAAGCATCAGCAGCATATATGCAGTAAGCACATCTCATAAGCACAGGAGTAAGGCAGAATTATATGACTGAAATTAAATTCCACGTGTAAAATCTAATTTGTGTCTGGCTGAAGTACAAGTAAATGGAATAAATGCAGCTTCTTTAAGCAGAAATGGTCTGTACTATAACATTAATATAATTTATAATCTCATAAAGAGGTTAAAGTAAACTTTTACTTTAAAATATCCACTGATGGCATATCATATCCATACAAATTAAATGTAATTTACCATGTTCATTTGATTTTATAGCAAGCTTTAAAGGAAGAACTTTTGGTCATTTTTGTTCCTTTAAAAAAATCTCTTAGAATGTAGTTCCCAGGTAACATTATACAAGCTACTTATACATTTTAATTTTGTTTTCTGAGTTGGGGAAAGGAAAAAAGAAAACTTCTTTTAAAATTCCTTCAGAATTCACAGTGGCAAATGCTTTAAACTTCTGAAAATTAAATTGATTTTAAAATAGGAATTCAATTATGCTTACAAAACTGGCATTTCAATAGAGGTCAATATAATCCACAGCATGGCAAAAATTTTAAAAAATGGTTTTTATTTATTTTTTTAATGGCTGCTTTCATGATAATATCATCCTTATGTTTTTATGCTATAAATAATAAAATGTGGAAATTTCTAATAAAGCTTGGCTTCTGCTTTATGTACTTGGTGAATGTTTTACTGTGTAGTTTCATGACTTTTCAAGTTTAACCAAAAATAACTCTAAATGTAAAAGAGAAATTATGCCAGTTATTTGGTACTTTAACAAATAAATGTCAAACATTTTTTAAAAAACCAAAAATGCTGCTATTAAACTCAGCTACATTTAGACAACTAATGCTGAAAAAATTTCTGGCTTGTTTAAAATTTTCAATATGGCAACCACAATCTCACTTTCTTAATTTACTGGTTAAATATTTTAGAGTTGTTGTTGTTTTTAACCACCAAAAATTTAAATTCAGAAAATAAGGAAACCCTTATATTTTATATCATACATTCTGGTTTTAAATGGATACCCTTACCTTACTAAATACCTTCCATACCAAGACTTCAAAATTAAAAAATGATACATTTATATGGTGCAGGACTTATACAAAGCGAATTAGCTTACCACCACCACCCGTCATCCCCATCCAGTAATAGCTAAGACCAGTTTTCCCAAATCAAAAGGGAAGTTCTGTAAGAAACAAAGCTGAAGGAGAAATCAGCAGTTCCCAGGTTAGAAAATGTTATATTAACATAGTTTGAATACCTCTCAAGGCCATCATTGTAGCCCCATACCCAATGAGCCCTGGTGGCACAGTCGTTAAAGTGCAGTATTGCAGGCTAATTCTGCCCACAACCTGGAGCTTGATCTTGATAAGGTCTAGAATTTGAACTAAATATATGTTAAAGGTTTTGACTTTTGTGATTCAATCTGTCCTGCAATAACAAGACTATTAACTTCTCAAACTGTGCCTATGAGCCTTCTTAGAATAAGCCATGGCCTAAATAAGGGATTAAGTATCTGAAGAACTAACATTCAAATTCTCAGCAAAAACAACAATTCGAGTGCTATTTAATACCTACTAATATTTGTGAAGGTGAAAGAAAATGAACAATTTTAATAACTTGGTATCTTCTTTGTGTTTAATACTGTATCGGTCAAGTCAATATAAATAGTGCCAAGAACTGAGAAACTGGTACCAGGGCGCTTTACATCTTACACAAAATGAACAGAATAGATTCTGGGTAAAACATCTATACATGTTACTTTACCATTCGTGATGCAAGATTAGATGCAAGATTACTTACTCTAATAGAGACTCTACTCCCAAATTTTAAAAATGAAAACAAGAGTTACATTTGATTCCATGGAAACCCAAAACTTAGAATAGATTGAAAAAATTTCAATTTCAGATAAACTGCAGTAGGATGGATTGCTCTAATTAACCTTGGCTGCAGTTCACAATTTTTTATTATGTTCCATCTCTTAATACAATAGATTGAGAACACCGTTATGTGCTCAAAAGTAATTCTGGGTGCTTGTAAAACTCATTTGGATCTAACGACTGACTATTCTGCCTTTAAATCAGAGTAATTCTCGGGACTAGATCAGTGGTCCCCAACCTTTTTTGTACCAGGGACTAGTTTCACGCAGAAACACTTTTTCAAGGACTGGCAAAATCAATTCTTTCCCAATGGTAAAGGGCTTCTTTACTATTTCTTTACTAAAAACATATTTTTATATATATTTTAATCATGATTATTCATTCTTTGTGGCCCGGTA
The DNA here is from genome assembly GCA_015471245.1 of Laticauda colubrina. NCBI lineage: Eukaryota > Metazoa > Chordata > Lepidosauria > Squamata > Elapidae > Laticauda > Laticauda colubrina. The sequence continues at coordinate 21,505,007 of BLBF01000033.1, forward strand.
CAAAATGATCTATGGACCGGTACCGGTCCAGGGCCGGTGGTTGGGGACCCCTAGACTAGATCACCATCGTTTGTTCAATCCTTTCAGAAAAAGAACCTGTGATCACTGGTTCTTGACAGTTTACAATTTCTTATCCATTGAAATAAGAAGACATGTCGCTGTGGTCTCAAGAATTATAATTGCTTTTAATGAAAAGATTGATGTGTGAGTTAATTTCTTACACCTTACAACAGCCAGCTTCACCAAACTGAGGAAAGGACCACATTATTTCTTGCTATCATCTTTCATCTGTCTGTATGAAGTCTTCAGCCTATCTACTTCTATGTTCATCACAACATCCATACATTTTAAACACAGAACCAAACTTTTTAAAAAGTATTTTTACCATTTTTATGAATATTGACATTCATATGCTTCATTACTTAACATCAACATAACTTTCAAAAAAATTTAATGCCGGGGCTAAGGGGGAGGGAGAGAAAACAAAATTACATTAAACTACAGCAGATTTTATTTCCTCCATTCCCTGGTAATATTCTTTGTTGCAAATTTTATCCTGTTCTGATTTCAAAAATGATTGTAATTATTTATTTAAGTTTCCTCATGAAATAAAATGTTAAAGTAGATCTCTAGTTTTTATGAGACATAATGAAGTAAGGAATAGCAATAGCACTTACCACTTAGCACTTACTACCGTGTCACTGTGCTTTACAGTCCTCTCTAAGTGGTTTACGGAGTCAGGCCTATTGCCCCCAACAATCTGGGTCCTCATTTTACCCACCTCGGAAGGTTGGAAGGCTGAGTCAATCACCGTTTACTTGAATTCCTAAGGCAGTGGTGGTTAACCTTTTCTAAACTGAGTGCCAAAATGGGAGTGTGCGCATGCGCCAGAACCTGGAAGAGCATGTGAGCGCCGGAAACTGGAAGCTTAGCTTCCTGGTGTGCACGTGTGCACCAACCACCTAGTCTTCCAATTCCTAACGTGCTTGTGCACGCAAAGACCACCTGACCAGTGTGTGCATGCGCTCCAGGGACCTGCTCTTCCACTTTCCGATGCACCTGCACATGCAAAGATCAATTGGCCAGTGTGCATGCACACACCAGAACCCAGGGGAACAAAAGGTGATGGCTGCTGTGGCCAGAGAGATGGCTCTGTGTGCCACTTCCGGCACGCATAGCATAGGTTCGCCATCATGGTCCTAAGGGATGATTTCCAGTTCCCATTCTATATTCATAACCACCCTACTAGAACCATGATGTGTCTACCATCATTACCAGGGAGCAAAGTGACATCACTCAATTATGCAGCTTATCCTATCATTGATAACCATGACTGAAATGTGGCCCATATTTCTGCTACAGGAACTTAGACATATATGTCCAACACTCTATGAGATGGAATCCTGATTGTGCAAGGTTCTAACTTCCAGGGGAGATTATATAAGCAGGTCTGCTTATAACAGGTATGCATGCCCAATAATTGAGGATATCGGGGTAAGACAGCAAGAAAAGCCTTTATAACTTTAGCTCCTCAGTGAGTTTACAATTACGCTTTCATGTGTATAATGAATAAAAAGACATAAGGACTGCAGGCTATGCTTAGGATGGAAAATAAAGACAAGCTTTATGACCTACATTCTGTAAAAGAACTAATAAAGGATCTCTCTTTGAAAGTTTCAGTTCCAAAGATGCCTTGCAGAAATAGGTACAAATCTAACACAATAATGCTTGTCTTCAAATATTTGACTATGCGCTGAGCTGATGCATGTAACATTTCATTACTGACTCTAAAATACAGTGAAGTCTTGCCTTCCACATTCAATTTGTTTTACCTGACTAAATATGGAGTTTGTTATTATTGATGCTTGCAAAGATCCTCCTTTCTGAAAATAGCTTTACTACAATGGCTGGCTGGGAACATTTGACGGCTACGGGGCTGTGAGATGAAGAGGTAAAAGAGTGTTTATTTCAGTCTCTTTCCACAAAAAAAAAAAAAAAGAAAGAAAGAAAGAAAGCTTTGAAGACAGGATGTAATAGCCACTCTCTTCCTGGCAGGGTATTTATGGAGAAGATGCTTGGAGCAACTTGAAAAAGATCCTGACACATACCCATGTGTTCATGGAGGGGAAGGAGGCATAAAGCGTTACATTATGAGAAAGCAAAGCGTGTTCATCAACTCCAGCAAACACACAACCTCTGCTGGGATTTATCAGGCCCGGAAGAAATGAAGAATGCTTGCTGAATGGGTACTTCCTGATAATCTCTTGCTGCTTCATCACAGAGCTCAGGTGTACGGAAGTGCTTCTGCTGTGTAATAACAAAAGCCGATGATTCACAGTCAAACATACACACACTGCCTCAGCTTATCAAAACTGACAGGAGAGACCGTGTGTGGACAAAAAGGATTATTTTTAAAATCTGCATTGAACACTATCCAAGTTCATCTTGAAAACACTTTAATGCAGACGAATGCCTGTTGGTTAGTTGCTTTCCAAAGACTGTTTATGCTATGTGGGTAAAGTTTTTTGGTAGGATTTAATATCTTTAAGCTTGAAGAATTTTTTTTTATTTAGTGAATTTTGATTAACAAACATTGCCAAATAGCTAAAATAATATAAATTCAAGATGCATAAAGGGGCAAAAAAGATATAGAAAATGAAAAAAGAAGTCTACTAAAAATAAATAGAGACAAAGTGCTGTACTTTCAGGGGAAATGCCGCCTTTCTGGTAGTATCTATGGGAGCCTTTATTATTATTAAAAGGTTGAAAATTTTGTAAAATCACCAAATCTCATGACACTTTGCTGTTCTTGTCTTAAATCTCATGACATTTCAAATGATGCTGGCAACTTTTTGTGAGCTCTAGAGATCTCTCTAGATATTTTATTTTGGTGTTCATACTACATATCTGCAGCAATCTCACAGACTTTTAATAGGCTCCTGAATACAGTCTGGAAACAATTGTTCTGGTCAAAGATAAAGAAAGAAAAGGTAAAACAAAATGAAGTTGTTTTTCATACTGTGAGACACAGAATTCAGGCAATTACTAACTACTTTGAACAGGCTTGAGCTATATTATAGAAAAGGTAGCCATCAAGCTTTTTATTTTTCCATTCTCAGTGAAGGGGCTGCTTTGCAGTTACAGATGAATGCTCCCAAATAGATATAAATGCCTCCAAAGCAACACAGGGAATATTGCCAAGTACCGTTTGACAAAGGAAAAGAACAGAATTCCCTTTAATGTCAGTCTTAGGGGCAAACTTCAGAAATTAAAGAACTACATTACTTTCTCTACACTAATGTTAATTCCCTGACCTTATTTCTCACCACAATTTTATTTCTGAGGGTATCTTGCTCACTCCAAAAAAATGGCTTAAAAGTCCGAGAAACCATCTTAGTTCCTCCATAATCTTCTGGGAGGTCAACATGACATTTCCTGAAAGCCGCTGTAAATAGTCCTTTAGGAAAAAGTTCACTGAGGCACACATGGCTTAGCTCAGGAAGAAGGCAGTGACAGTAAAGCCAGTTTACGTAAAGGACAATTTTACTGTACCTTGGCCATTTCCTTTGAGGGCTTCTGCCTGTTTTCAAAACAATGAAGCTTCAATAGAAAACTTCAGGATGATTCTTTAATAGTCATGGATGAATGTCCACTTCAAAAAAAACCCACTTCCAACCCCCCCCGCCCCCCCACACACACAAAATAACCAGACCGGAAAAATTGTCTTCCTTATTTTTCTTTTTTTAGAATTATTTGTATTTATTTATACACAAATTCCTTAAGCAATCAGAACTCAAGAAGCTAAAGCCCTTGTCACACAGCACCAACCGATGCAAAGAGGATGTAAAACGGAGAGAAAACACTTGCCATCCGTTGGTTAACGCGATGCTTCCATTCTGTACTGACTGCGTCCAGCATCTGTCTCCTGACATCTCATCCACTCAAAAAGTTTTGAGCTGCACAAAACATTATGAGCGGAAAATGTATCCAAAGCGTCCGTTCTGCATCCGCAATGCATACGAGGAACATCCGTTCTACATCCACTGTCATCTATTACGCATCTGCTATATCCGCTAGGCATCCGCTGCGCATCCGCGCAACTCGCATCCGCTCCAGCGGAAAACAGACACAGGGAGGAAGCGAAACAGATGCGGAATGGACACAAAGCATTAGTAGCACGGACAGAGAAAGGATGAAAGCAGATGCAGCTCGCATACAAAGCATTAAAACAGAAGAAACGTTCGCACAGGGGACCTATCTCGGATATTTAGGATGTATGCAGGATGCCTAGAGGATGCAAAAGGACACCGAGAGGAAAACCTATATTTCCTTTAAAAAGGGGGAGGAACTCACCTGGATCTCACTTTCAGTCCAGCAGCCCTGCGGTGCAGACTTCTTCAGCCTTCATCTGGCTCTTCTTCTTCCACAGCATCCGGTCATCTCCACCATGGATCGTCACACACTCCTTTTGGTAGCCATCATCGTTCTACAACAGTGCGAAGCCATCTACAGGCTCTTTCACCTGTTCTATGCGAAGAAAAGGAGGCGGCCAAGAAGTGTCTGGATCTGAAGATGGATCGCGAGAAGAGCAGAGTACGGACTGTATAACAAGCTGATGGTGGAGCTGAGGAACAAAGACCCTCGTGCATTCCAGAACTTCATGAGGATGCCGCCAGCCATGTTTGACGAAATTGTGGAGCGGCTGAGACCCAGGTTGACCAAGCAGAGCACTAACTTCCATCCCAGCCTCGACCCTGGGCTCAAGGTGGCACTGACTCTGCGCCACCTGGCCTCCAGGACCACGTACAGGAGCATGCAGTACGGCTGGAGGCTGCCACACAACACCATCAGCATTGTGGTCAGAGAAGTGGTGCAGGCCATCATCGAAGAATACCTGGAGGAGCTCCTCCAGTGCCCCTCCACTGAAGAAGGCTGGTATACAACACCAGTCACCTCAAGGAGGGGCTGGAACGCAACCTCATCATGGGCTTCCCAGATCCAGACCCCCTGCCCAACGACACACAAGATGTGCCCAACTTCATCGTGGGGGTTGACGCCTTCTCCCTCAGAACCTACCTCATGAAGCCCTACACTTCCAGATGCCTCATCCATGAAGAGAGGATCTTCAACTACAGGCTGTCCAGGGCAAGGCGGGTGGTGGAGAACGCCTTTGGAATCCTGGCCAACAGGTTCCAGGTACTTCTCACCACCATGCAGCATCGCCCACAGACCGTGAGGAGGATCATGGAAGCTTGCTGCATCCTGCACAATCTCATGTGCACCCGCTACCCAGTCTTGCAGAACAGGCTCGTGGACCTCCAACAAGGCAATGGGGACATGGAGCTTGGGGAATGGAGGCAAGGGCGAAACCTGATAGATACTGTGGATGTGCAAGGCCCCAACAGAGCTTCATGTGAAGGGAAGAAGCAGCACAACCTCCTGAAACACTGGTGCAACTCCCCAGCTGGAGCAGTGGAGTGGCAAGACAGGATGATAGATGCTTAATGGATGCTTCCTTCAGCCTGTCTCATCACACGGATGAGATTGGGCCATGTATGTTGAGTGGCCCTACAATGAACAGGGCATTTAATAAAGAGTTGTGTTTATGTTGAAATGTGTGGATCAATGATTAAATTGTTATTGATAATAAAGGGCCAAAGGTGTGGCACCTGGGAGGGTGGATCATACAGTCCCACTATGCTTGCACTGGAGGTTTACCTATCCCACAGCTATTACCCATCCCACAGGTATCCCTGCCCATCCCACAGGTATCACTGCCCATTCCACAGCTAATACCAACCCCAAAGGTATCCCTGACCATCCCACAGCTATTACCCATCCCAAAGGTATCCTGCCCATCCCACAGCTATCTTAACCCATCTCACAAGCATGCAAAGGCTTAAACCATTTCTAAAAGTTTCCACCAAGACTTTACTGACTAAAAGAACTGAAGCAAGTGTGTGAAGCAAAGATAATCTTTATTAATAACAAACTGTAAAAGAAAATGACCCAAGTGTCCCAAGCAAAGATAAAGTCATCAGGTAGCAACCCAGTCTCTGGCACTCTTCTCAGTCACTCTGAGGCATGCCCACAGTCTCAGGGGTGAAGGGTCCAGGTGCTGTGGAGGTGGCTGTTGCTGGAGTGCTGGTCTGAGGCGCCATTGGGGTGCCTGGCTCCGAGAGGACAACAGGGGATGATGTGTGGAGGAAGCTCTCAGAGAGCTGAGACAGTCCTGAGATGTTGAGAGCCCCTTCCTCCAGGACATGGGGTGTCAGTCCCAAGACCAATGACAGATGTTCTGAGGCCGGGCTTGGCTGTGGGGTGGAGGAAGGAGCAGTGTAGTGGGGATGTCTGGTCTGCAGGTGAGCGAGGTGAGGTGTGGGTGACATCTGTGGTGTGGGTGGCATCGGTGGCGTGGGTGGCATCGGTGGCACCAGTGGCACTGGTGGCATACGATGTACCTGTGCCTGGACTGGGAAGGGCTGCCTGTGCTGCTGGAACTCCTGGTAGCCGTAGCCTTGGTAGGTGAGGGCCTGTGGAAAACCTTGGAAGGGCAGTGACATCACCTGGGGTGGAGGAACAGACCTGGACTGGGTTGGAGCAGGTTCAGCTGGATCTGGAGGGTTGTGAAGAAGACCGGTGATCCTGTCCTTTATCACCTGGTACTGTGATTCGGACATGTCCAGGAGGGTCTGGTTGACGTAGGTGAGGAAGGGCTTGCGGTTGGAGGATGGTATGTCGGTGTACCAGCTGAGAGAGGAGATCTACGCTGATTCTGATGGTGTCCCTGATCTCCAGCAGGACAGTGTGGCTCTGTCCCTCCAGTCTGGCTCTCTGCCTGCTTTCTGTGGAGGTGGAGCTGGGGGTGGATGTGGGTTGGTCTCTGGTGGAAGTGCCCTCTCCTTGCTCCCACTGCGTCAGGGGGTCCTCCACGCGCTCCGCCACAGGGAGTGCAGCTGTCGGGAGGGTCTCCATCGTGGGACGCTCCACAGATACCTGCCTGGACACAGGAGCTGACTCTTGGCCAGAAGAGGACTGGCTCTCTGCAGGCTGCCTGAGAGAGAGGGTTGTCAGAGGGGCTGCTCCTTGGTGGCGGATCTCACCCTCCAAGAAGCTGCACTTGGCCATCACGTAGGTCTCCCGGTCCGTCAACTTGACCGTGGCCTGGCCAGATTTCTTGAGGTGCAGTTTCCCGTACCAGGTGTGCATGTGCTTCCACCAGCCAAGGAGCACCTCCGAAGTGTAGCCCAGGCTCTCCGCCTTCTCTCTCCAAGCAGCCTGCTTCCTTTTAGTGTCTCAACAGAGCCTGTGTCCCTTCCACCATAGATACTCGTTCTCCCTCAGCCATTCCAGCACCTCATCCTCATGTTCCTCTTCGATGGAGTATTGCCTCCTCTCCCGTTCACGTGTATGCCTCTTCCTCCCTCTGGCAGGGCCATCTAGGCCCTCATCAGAGGGGCTTCGAGGTTGTAGGGGCTGCTCCACCACACCACCACCAGCAGCAGCAGCAACAACAACAGTAGCAGCAAAAGCAGCACCAGCAGCACCAAGAGGGCCGGAATCATCAGCAGCAGAGTAAGCACCAGCAGCACCATCAGGACCAGGAGCACCATCAGGACCAGGAGCACCATCAGGACCAGGAGCACCAGCAGGACCAGAAGCACCACCAGCAGGACCAGGAGCAGCACCAGCAGAGTAAGCACCAGCAGAAGCCCCAGCACCAGGAGCAGCGCCAACAGAGTAAGCACCAGCAGAAGCACCAGCACCAGGAGCAGCGCCAGCAGAAGCTCCAGCACCAGAAGAGTCAGCCTGACCAGCAAAAGCCCCAGCAGAAGCAGAGTCAGGGCCAGGGGGTGGAATGGTGGCCCTGTCCTTCTTGCCAGGGCTGGCAGCAGATGGCACAGGCTTCCTCTTCTTCCCCATGGTTGTTGGCTGGCTGGAGCTGTGTCTGGCAGCAGGTCTTTCCTCTGAATGGTGACCTGCTTGCGAGCTGCATCCTTTTATATTCGCGGGGCTGACGCGATGCATCCTTCCCGCATGCGCAGTGAACACTTTGCATCCGCTAGGCATCCACCAGGCTTCCACTCTGCATCCGCTTCATCCGTTAGCCATCCGCTCTGCATCTGCTCCTTCCGTTGCGCGTCCGCTTCGCTGTGCTCCCCCGGAAGCCCTGCGGGTGTGCCATCCGCTTCCATCCGCTAGGCTTCTGTGGAGCATCCGCTTTACATCCTGGCTACATCCTCCCCCCGTCCGTTCCTTTCCTTTGTTGTCTGCTCTGCTTATGCAAATTCGGGGCACTTTTGAGAGCGGATAACAACGGATGGAACATTTTCTTGTCCGCTGTGTCCTTTTTACATACGTTTTGCATCCGTCGGCCTATGTGACAGGCCCTTTAACTTGCAAAGATTAGGTATAATGTATCACCTTCCAAGATTGACAGGATAACATAATTAAGACTTACTGTTGTTGCAATCTTTTTGTGGCCACCTCACTATTTAGAGATTTCGTAAAGTAACTTTATTCTAGGCAAAGGATATATTTTGTCTAGGCTCAGAGAACATAGATTTTAAAAAATACAAAAGAACTTTAGAGTAAAAGTCTCTGCAGAAAATAATTACAACAAATCCAACAGGCCTAAATAGAAACCAGCTCAGACATAACAAATTGACCCCCAACCCTAGGGAGCAGTGTGTTAATTGGAATTTCAGAAGAAGCCCCAGTTGGAGAGGCCAGCTCATAAATTTAACACAATCGTTTTAATTCTACTTTCTCTTTTGCCAATGCTTTGCCTTCTAACTGGGAAACTAAAAATATGCATAACTACTTTCTATATAAGAGACCAATGTCTATTTCCTTCTGTCCCTGTGTGTCTTCTACTTCCCTTTGTTGTTCTTTCTCCTATTGCTTGAACCTCATTCTCACTCCATGCTGACATTTGCAGACCTTTCTCTGTCTTTTTGTGTTCCTCACCTCAATTTTTTTCTGATAATACCAATATTTCCTTTTTCCTAAATTCAGATCCATTAAACTTAACAGTCACTATTTACAGGCAATGATCACAGGCCACAGAGGTATGTTCTGCTTAGTTACATCTTTCCCATTAATTCCAGGCTAATCCAACTTGAACTCTCAACTACGGATCCTTGCTGGGGACTACTTTATCCTTGGCAAACAGAAAAATGAACAGAAGATTTTGTATGACACCCAAGCTTAAAGGGTACTGAAACCTGCTGTGCTAAAAACAATTTTGAAAAGCTAAGAAGTTTAAGATTTTGTATTTCACAACATTCATCTGTTTTTCCTCTGCTTATTTTGTTTGGCAATGTTTATAACAAGGTTAGGAGTAATTCAGAATGAGCATTCAGTAGTCAATACTTTTAAGCTTTTTTAAAAATATAACATGGGTTATTGCCCCATTCAAGCTTTGTTTAAATGTACTAAGATTTCTAGTTTATGAGCAAGTGTCAACATTTATGTTGATTTTATTTATTTATATTTCATCTTTCTAGACTGCTCATTTCCCTCAAGTTTAGCATAGAAAATTAGAAGTTCATCAGAAATATCTGCTTGGTATACTTCTAATGAACATATTTAATAAACATATCAAAGGAGGGAAAGATGTAGAGGTAGGATTTCTTTCCAACATCTTTATAGTGGCAGTCATAGGAGGTTTCTGTATTTTCTTCAGTAAAATAAAGTAGTTAGTCCCCAATCTAAAACTATTTGTTAAGTGACAGTTCAAAGTTACGTTTCTTTAAAAAGTTCACATTTACAATTGTTACAGCATCCTATAGTCACGTGATCAAAAACTGGATGCTTGGCAACTGACATGGATTTATGATGGCTGCAATGTCCCAGGGTCATGTGATCAACTTTTGTGACCTCCTGGTAAGCAATGTCAATGGGAAAGCCAGATTCACTTCACAGCTGTGTCAAGAAAGGTTGCAAGATGGTGCAAAATTCACTTAACAACCATCTTGTTTAGCAACGGAAAGTTTGGGCTCAGTTATGGTTGTATGTTGAGGACCACTTGTGCCTTTTCTCTCTTTGTATGTGTTTTGAGGACAGGTGCGTATGTGTGGCTTCTAGGTTTTGACTCTTTCCTTGGGTTGAGTCTGACAGGCTGCAAATGTGACACTGTGTCACCTAAAAACTGGGGACAGAAATAAGCAGTCAGCAGAATTCCAAAATGCTACATAACTCTATTGGGAATTGTTTTTCACTTCCCCTGGACAAGTCAAGCCAGTTTCATACAAAACCTTTCTTTTGTTGGCTTCCCCTTGCAAATCTGGTTGCATTTTGTTCTATTTTCAGAGTTATTCTGCTGATGGACAGGTAGAGAGCCTTTAGCAAATTTGATTTCTAACTCTGGGTTGGAAAGAATAAAAAGAGTAAGACACTTTTGCGGAAAGAGCTTTTACAAGGCATGGTAATGATACAGCTGCAGCCGGACATCTGGAAGAAAGCAAAGCTCTTCCCTTCCCCTTCATGGTCCTGGGAGAAACTCAGTCTAATGGGATGGACAGGTCTGCAAGCATTGTGAGTTAGGCGCCAATACATCTGGAGATCTGAGCAGAACTGCAAAAGCAATTAGCCCACCCACCTTTCTGCTGTTTTTAAAAGAGAAAACTGTGAAGACCAGAGAGAGATATGTGGGCACCTAATTGTTCATAATTCAAAAATAATATTCAACCCATCATATAATGTAAAGCCAATGCTTTAAAAACACCAGTTAGCAGATCTGTTCCCAGCCCGAAAAACATAACAATTTACAGCTCGAGACATGTAAAAAGGACAGAGAAAAAGGAAAGGGACCAAACAGTAACTTTAGTGTGGTTATTAGGACTAGTTGTATGCAATAAAAGTTAGTTTGAGAAGCAGAGACCATTAGTGTTGTGCCCAGAAACATTTTCATTCATGTTTCATTTTTAAAGGATAAGCATTGTAGGACTTAATAACAAGAATATGTATAACTGAGATTCAAATTACCTATTTACTACCTTCCTGAACAACTACTACACTCCTGTTCCAATATTTGTATTAAAGGACTGATTGGATTGCAGTTAGAAAGCAATTCATAAGCAACTGGTTTTTTTCCCTTGTCAATTTCTCCTTTCCTTAGAAATAAATCATTTTAGATACAATCTATGCATCCTCTCCCATTTGAGATTCCACTGCATTTTGGAAGCAACTGCCGGATTTTAAGCTGCATTTATCTCTGGTCAGCGTGTCAGCATCCACCTATATGCCCAGTAATATGTGAGCAAATTCAAAGGTTAATGAAGCGATATCTGACTTCTCCATGATTCAGGGAGAATGTTCTTACCACTGTGAGGTAAAATCAACAAATTCAGCTGAAAACTTGTCTGCAGGGAGCTGTGGTGACGGTTCTTCCACTACCTGTTTGAGCTGCTGGAACGGCGTCCCCCAGGAATCATATGGAAACCGCAAGATTGCTAATTCAATCTAGGTCCAAAAACAAAAGACAGGGAGACATCAAGACGTCTTCCAGTGACTGTTTGCTCCCTCCCCGTCCCTGTCTCCCCAAAGAAAACTATGAAAAGGCTACCACCATAAAGACATGCAAGCTCCATCCAATGTTGTTGCATGCTGCCATCTGCAGGCTGAGAGCTGAAATTACAACTTCGTTCTTTTTTCTGATTTCTGCCAGAGACTGCTTTTCTCCCCCTCCCGCTTCCATTTTTCCTTGGAAACACTGGGCTCATTTGGTGCCTCTGAGGCACAGCCTGTGCAAGTCTCTGGAGACAGCATGTCTCTGGGAATATTTCAAAGCTGCAGCTCTGAAATATGTGAGGCAAGTTCTTCTGGTTTGTGCCACGTACCCACAGCTTCTCCAGAAGACACAAGAGTGCCAGCGGAGAGTCTTGTTTCCTCTCTCTGCCCAGCCTACGAGGGCTCTGTTGCAACAAAGGGGGACTAATCATTCCCAAGAGAATTATTCTGACTTGCTAGCAGAAACCTTAATGTTCATCCCGAATGCGTATTTCCCCCGTGAGCATGGTGCCAATGGAACGAGCTTTGTGATGGATGGTTGCTATAGGTCTTTTTTTTTTTCTGTTTGCGACACACAACCCACGTATGTTGCTGCCTGGTTTTTCAATATTCATTGCAAGCAATGCAGAACTGTGGCTGAGGACGACAGCTGGGCCTGCTAAGATTCTTCCATTTCTGAAGAAAGTATAAAAAGCCCAATCTAAATTTAAATGGATAAACTCTCTGACAACCACGTTTGGGGGCTAGTTTATAAATTATGCTGCCAGTGTTGTAGCTAATTAATGTAGTGCTCTGTAAATTCGGACTCTGAAAAGGTTTGCTTTTTTCTTTCTTTCTTCTGACCAGGCTTCCCTGAACTGTTTATTCTTTCATGAGGGTGATGCAAAATAAAATCTGGCTTTTGCCCAGAAAATCAAATCAATCTCTCTCTCTCTCTCTCTCTCTCTCTCTCTCTCTCTCTCTCTCTCT
>BLBF01000033.1:21517681-21578820 GCA_015471245.1 Laticauda colubrina
GGAAGGAAGGAAGGAAGGAAGGAAGGAAGGAAGGAAGGAAGGAAGGAAGGAAGGAAGGAAGGAAGGAAGGAAGGCCACCTCTTGAAATCAATTAAAGAGTACAAATCAGGCAGGTGCTCAAAACACAAACAAGACAAGCAAAATAAAAGCAAGCTAAACATTATCTTTCTACATGCAGCTTAATTCAAAGAGTAACATGAAAAAGGGGGAATGGGTCTGAAACTAATCAGGTATTCTTTCATCAGTCAATCAATAAGAGTCAGTCAGGATGCTTTTTAAAAGGATGCTTGCTTATCTCCACTGAATTTCTTTGGAAGGGTGTAAAAAACTGGGATTCACTCTAGCATGACCCTAAAGGAATTCAGAGCTTCTTTGAGGAAATCATGAGAGGCGGAACAAGGCAGGACCAAATCAGGAGAGATGGAGAAACCTGGACAAGAGATTTTACAGTTCACAGATAGAAGGAAGTATGAGAAAGAAGTTCAAAATAAACCCACCTTGATTTTGTTACATACAAAATGGGAGTCAGAAAAGAGGTTTTCAAGATTCTATGGTACTGTTCAACAATAAAGCAGCATTCCTTGAATCCCTACTGCAAGGGTGTCAAAATCTATCAAGTCACGTGAAGTATCATGAGGTATCATGGTGTTTTGTGCCTTTACGGAGCTGGAGTGGACGTGGCCTGCGGTTGACGCATCTGGCCTGTGAGCTTCCAGTTTGACAGGCCTGCTACTGTGTCTCTTTCTTCTTGAAGAAGTTTCCCTTTGTCTCATTTTATACTCAACGAAGTCAAGGCAAGGTTTACCTTGAGTTTCTTTCTCACAAGTTCTCCTTTTTTGGGACTGTGTAAGCTCTTAGAAGGTCAGGTCCCTCTTTAAAAGTTCACTCTCTTTCTCCCCTTAATGGCTCTCTCATCCCTTCTCCAAGGTCAGCTCTAAATTCCTTCACAATGACTTGCCAACAGAACACAATCAATTCATTCAAGAATCTTCCATGCAATTTCTGATTTCCCCCTTTTTTGAACCAGTACGTTTAGGCTACAGGCCTCCTTAATTTAAATCCAGTTAAACCCATTTCAGATTACAAGGATTTCGTGTTGCAAAAGTCAGAAGAATAGAGTAAGTAATAAAATCAATCCCAGCATCATTCCTCAGTAATGTATTCTTACCATTGTAATCCCCAGACTCCAAATATCAGATTTTACACTGTATCCCTTTTGGTTTAGTTCTGGGTTGATTCTTTCAGGCTTGAATGGGGAATAAAAGAGAGAGAGAAAGAAAATTAAATTGATAAATAGTTAGTTTGAAGTGTTCACTCGGGGAATGGAAAAATGTTGTACTTCTGCTATGAGAAACGTAACATATACACAGGCCAAACTGTTATTAGATCAACATAAACTGGGCCTGGGTCTATACAATATGCTTTGAGTCAAAGACAAAGGAGCCAAATCGTATTATAACCTAGTAAGGAACAGGACAGGAGAGACTTCATTTTACAACAGCTAGGTTAATTACAAACAGCAATCCCTTTCCAGGATACAAGAACACAAACCATGCCCACATATGTCTGACTGGCCAATGTAACGAAACCAGTCAAAAATAGGGTACTTCCAAAACCCTGATTAATCAGTTTTCAAAAAGAAGTTGAAGTGCAACTTCGCACTGCAGGCTACTTCCCCACACCGTTCTGTTTGTTTCTTAAACCAACTTCAATCTGGATTGCAGTAATTGGTAACATGAATGGCCTAGTGTTCGGCTTAAGACTGTGGCACCACTAGAATTGATTGGCCTTTCTTCTGCTTCTTGCCCATGCCATCCATGCAGGAAAAGTATACCTTGCTTGGCTGGGTTTAGTGTGGATTGGTCTGCAAATGCCTGCCTTTGCTCCCCCCAAAGTTTGCACAAAGTTTGCACATTCAGCCTTTCCCATGTTACCTTTAACAAAGGCATTGGTTTTTTCCCCTAACGCTACAATAATCAAAGCAATAGGAAGGTCTGTTAAAACCTTAGAGCAAAGAATAATTGAGCTACTCAGAAACAAAATGAATAATGTACCTTTGCAACTTAGTTGTTTCAAAAAATAAAGCAAAGGGAAACTCTACAGGACTGTGTGCAGGATTGGGAAAGCAAAAGGTATATACCCAGTATATGTGCAGTTAAGGCAAAATCTGAAAGGATGCCCACTGGGAGATGTAAGAGTTGAAGGGATTATGTGGATAATGCATTGAGGTGCAGGCCATTATTCAATCAACTGAAAAATGATTAAGGAAAAAGTAAGCCACCAGCACCTGCCAGTCAAAACAGAAGATGGTTGTCGAGGGCAATGATTGAGTTACTAGAAGGTAGTGGGCATGCCAGCTGCTGTAGCCAGTTAGAACTGGGGCTGCTACTGAAATGGAATACAACACTCAAATTCTAAAGTGCTCAGATCAGGCCCACTGGGCTGGCCTGAAAATAGCAAAGGACCATCCTGCGGTGCCTCTACTAGCGAAAATGGGCAGCCCCTGCGCATCCCATTTTAGGCCTGGATGGCCTCCTACAGCAACTGTTTCGGCCCGGCAGGGTGCTGCAGGAGGACGGCCGGCCTGTCTCCCCCCAGCCCCCTGGCCAACCCATAGAGGACAACCACAATCTGGCCCTGAAGAAATCCAGTTTGACACCCCTAGAATAAAACATGGAGATCACTATCTCTCAATAGCCTAAGTTAGGCAAGGTTTTTAAGAAAAAAGTAGTTTTTTTATTGCAACTAGAATAAATAGGCATGAGGTGCATTTGTAATTGGCTGACAATGGGAGGAGGATATTATTTGTTCCTAGGCTTAGGAAGTTGTGATTGGTCCATACTGGTAATGAGCCAATGGGAAAGTGCAGTTTAAAGAATGGCATTATAAGGTCTCATGACAGTATTCATTGAGGGAATCCTGGCAATCAGGGAACATGTCTCCTTGACACTGATTGGTCAAAAGGACCTCTAAGACATGCCCACTGATGTTTGATTTGACAATGTAATGAAGCTTGTTACATGATTCTTGGGGGAAGGGAGCTGTGGTGGCGCAGTGGTTAGAATGTTGTATAGCAGACTACCTCTGCCACTGCCAAGAGTTCAATCCTGATCAGCTGACTCAGCCTTCCATCCTTCTGAGGTTGGTAAAATGAGGAGACAGATTGTTGGGGGCAATGTGTTGACATTTGTAAGCTGCTCAGAGAATGTGGTAAAGCACCGTGGAGCAGTATGTAAGTCTCAGCACTATCGCTATCAGATACCACAAAGAAGTAGATAAGATCTTGCATTCCCCCAACACATGATTTTTTACCAGTTAAGCTGATGCTGTGGCTGCCAGAAATGACTGGTACAAAACAATGATTGGTGTACTGGGTGACTAGATAAAATGTTTTGTGAACAAGGCTTGAGGTAAAGATCATCACAAGCGAATAAAGATTCAGGAGATTGTTTGATAAAAACAGATGGAAGGTCTTCTATCATCTGCAAAGAAATCTGCCTCTTCACCACTTTATGGGAAGGTCATTAAGAGAAAGTAAAGTAAGTTACCATTCTTAAGAAATTCCAGGAGGTAAAAGTTCTGTAGGATCAGTTCTTGAAATTTTTGTACCTTACACAAATTAGTTTCAGTTCAATAAATTTAATTAACAAAGCTGTGTGAGAATCTTGCTTTTGGTTTGAGAAGCTGGTGCCAATCTTAACAAAAAAACGTAGCACAACTCCCATCCTATATGTTCTCCAGGTTGAGGGGATCTCCAAAAAAACAGGGAACCAAAAAACACTATTGTCTTCCTAAATGAAATAGCATGCAGGCTTTTCGAAGCCAATAATCACATCTTGCTAGTAGAAAAAAAGCAGCAGCTCCTCAAAGGAGAAGAAATCACAGATGGCAGCCAAAACAACAGTGTTAATATTCCAAAGCCCTGCAGGCTTTGAAAATTTCTCAGCAGAGTATCCTCCCTGACAGGTTTATGCATTTTGCTTAATTGTGATGGAGAAGATCTTTGCAGATTTGCCTGTAATCCTGGTAAGTTTATTATAGTATTAAGATGGCATGACCACCCATGCACGACCTTTAGAAGGCAGCCAAGGCAGTGACAAATTCATTTCTGCTCCATTCACAATTGGCTCAGTGTATGTAAGATGGAAGAATTCCAGCCAAAGGCACAGGAATCTATTCGCAAATGTAGGAAAGTGTATGTATTTCTACAAGAAATGAACTAGATGTGTTTAATATTAAGGTATTGGGAGGGAAGTTCTTAAGAACATAGAAAAAATCAAGAAGACTTACAAAACAATATTTAATTACTTTCATCTAAACTGCAGCTTAGTCAGATCAGACTGCTTCCTGTTTCTTCAGACATGTTTGTGGATTATACAGCTTGCTTGTTCTCAAGGAATATGAGGTTCTCCAAGTTTGCTCTTAGCTCAAAATATTATTTGGATATACTTGTTCAACTTTGAATTGTACTTAATATCTGAGTCTTATGACACTCTCAGATAGATTTTTTGCTAAGATGTTCAAGACAGTTTACTTCCAATTAAGTATGCATTTAAGATGGCATATATGCTGTATGTCATTTTCATTTTATAGTATCAGGTTTTAACAATTTTTGGCTGACCTTAATTGCCAGAGTAGCTGTAATTACCAGTACACGGTGTGAACTGTTAATGTGCATACCATTCCTTTCAGGAAGGCTGAGAAAGTGCTGCACCACTGCTCAAAGGCACTATTGCATTGTACTGCAACAGAATCTAACACGCCTCATCTGAGCTAGTCTAACTTGACATACTGTTGGGGGGGGGGGGGGGCATACTGTAAATGTTAAATGCTCTTTGGGGTTTTAAAAGTACATGGAGCACTATGACACAATGGAGCACAGCAATTGCTCTCCCTGTGTTCAAGGGTCTCCAAAGGAAAGGCCAAGAGTTCCAAAACAGCTGTTTCACTGCCTCTGAAAAGCAAAGGCTGGGGCATATGTCTGCTTGTCTGCGCACAGTCAAAGTTCTCATTCTGGTTTGAGTAATAACAGCGAATTATTCTTTCTGCTTAAAGTGAACATGTGTATGTGGCTCCTTATCTCCAGTGTTCTTTCTACAGCAGCTTCTATCTCGGTCTATCATCTAAGCCTAGAGAGATACTTAGAATATTTACTTGAATGTGAAACCAATAAGTCCTATGGCTGGATGTATGACAGCAAAGCAGCACACCCGCCAGCCACAATAGTTTATCATGTTTTGCAAAATCTATGTCTATGGTGGTTCCGAATAATAACAAGTCCTCTTCCTAGTTTTGAAGACTAGGAATTGACAGTTCCAAACAATCCCTTCCTGTGTTTCCAATTTCAGTTCTAGTATGAAAATTGGTTAGGAGAGCATGGGACCGAAGATTAGTGGTGATACCTTGGTTTTTTCACAGTATACATTTAGACATTCATTGCAGAAGAATTCAAGCTAATCATAACTAGTTGTAACTTATTTTAATATTACAAGCTGCAGAAAACCATATTCTCAAACATGTCATTATGAATTTGGACAACATTGTTGGTTGGAAATGGGCATCAGGAAGCCACATTCTCTAAAGTCATCTTGTGAGTCTCTATTTCAGATCCTCCCGTTGATAGAATGAGGTAGGTTCTGGTCTGAGACACAATCTTTTCAGTCATGGCACCTTAGAGCAAAACATTGCTTCATTTTACTCTAAAACATTGCTTCATTTTACAAGACAAGCCCAAAGTCATTCTAACAGGTTTTCATCAAGCCAAATCTTTAGACCTTTATTTTCCACTGATATTTCTGCTGTTTCTATGGTGTTTTCTTGCTGTTCAGATGCAAAGCAACCTTGAATACATTAGAAATGTAGAATACATATGTTCATACATACATACTCCCTTTTTTTAATGACCCTGTAATCTCTTAATTCAGGGTAGAGTTGGGGTGACTGAATGTTTACTGACCAGATGCCCTTCCTGATGCCTTGTGGAGTCTGAAGCAGTTTTTCTTTGCACCCTGAAAAACAGCTAACACTACCTAGAATTGAATTCTCAACCTTCTGAGTGGGAGGTGAACATCTTCACCACTAGGCCACCATGCCACTCTCACAGAGACATACACACACACACACGGGTCACGAAGAGTTGGGCATGACTTAGTGACTGAACAATGCAAACACATAGTGTGTGTGTATATCTGAAATTTAATAAAACAAAGCAAATATGTCACTGTGTGCATAAAAAGTGATGTGACAAAGTTTGCCCTGAAGGCTTCACGATTCACTGCACTTACTGCCATATACGGTTTGCAGCCAGCATCCATTGTCTTAGCCACAGAATCAACGAGGTACCCACTAATTCCAAAGTCACACATTTTCACCTGTCCTTGTGTATTTATCAGTACATTGGAAGGCTTGACGTCTGCAAAATAAATTACAGTGGAAAGTCATTGCTTGCAAGCATTCCTTTATTTTTTTTTCTCATGTTGCATATTATGGTAAAAAGGGAAGCAGGCTAAAACATAGGTTGTCACCAGCAGAGGGCACCCAAAGCAATACACTGTTTATTTGTTGGCTTAAAATAAAAGGATCTATACACAAAATGCACACACATGGAGAGGCAAATATGTTTTTCCATAGATTGTAGTCTGGCATTTATTCCAACCAATAATTCTGCTATTAATTTATACTGAGAAAACAGCTAATGGAATTCAAACAGAAGGGCAAATGCTTTTAACTATGGTTTATTTAATCAGGATGAAAACCCTAGAAATTGGCATTGAGACGTACTTTCTTTCAAAGTTTCTTCTTTCCGTGGAGTAAAATGAAACATGGTTAAATGTTGATACTTACTTATTTGACTGATCAATTTATTTCTTGCCTTGCACTCGAGCGCTCAAGATGGCACACATAACAGTCACTTGTACTTCCCCCCTCCCCACAAAAGAACCCTGTGAAGCAGATTGGGCTGAGACATCAGCCCAAAGTCTAAGTGCTATTGCTATATAAACATCATGAACATGCTTGAGGCTTCCTTCTCTACAACACTGGTTTGCTTAATATGACATAAGCACTCATTTGAGATCTTAAACTACCCATTCTGGATTCACCATCTGTTACAGCATTCAGACGGCAGGTGTGAGTAAGTATGTTTCCTATAGTTTAAAGCAATATATGAAAATTATCCACCAATGTCTTATTGTGACAAACAGGCAAACAGGATCTCTGATTAGCACTAAGGCACAGGATAATTTCACAGAGCTTTGAGGTGAAAACTGGCTCTTGATCCGATAGTTACCCATTCCTCAAGCTACTGCAATGAAAATCTCTCTGTCCTGGATGTCTATGAAATGCAGCAGCGAGGCAGGATTTCCAGTCACAATCCAGAGCAGGGGTCGCCAACCTTTGGGATCTCAGAGACTACTAAACTCGTTATTTTAAATCCTGCAGACCAGAGATCCTGAGAAAATCCCCAAAAGAAGTCTGCAGGAAAATTCCCCAACCCATTTCCTATCAATTGGCCATTCTTTATTTGGGATCACAGAATACCACCTCCAGCTCAGTTCTTGGGGGGAGGAAGGGAGAGACTTTTGGCTTCGTGCAAGAAAAGCAGCAGAAGTAGCAGAAGTCTTTCTTTTTCTCCCACAAACTCTGCCAGAAATGAGTCTTTGTCACACCGGTGCAGCCTCTTGGAGCAGGATGTTTTGCAGGGTTCCAAAGACTCATTTCTGGCGAAGTTTGGGGGAGAGAAAGAAAGACTTTTGCTGCTTTCTTTGCGTGCAGCCAAAAGCAGAAGAAAGAAGCAGCCCAGTGGCCAGGCCAGGTGCGTAGGGCGAATGAGGGCAAGTTCCCCCCCTCCCCCCTTCCCCTCACTACCTTGTGCTGTTCGCAATGCAAGCGATGCAAGCCTTGTATTCCCACAGGCCATGTGGGAGGTGCAGCCTTGTGTTCCCACACAGCCTGGATTAATTGCTTTGGGGGTTGCTTTGGGAGTGACATTTCTCTGTAGACCACCAAAATTTTCTCATGGACCACCAGTGGTCCCCGACCCACTGGTTGGCAACCACTGATCCAGAGGACAGCATGCAGCATTTCAGTTGTATTACTAATTGCTCAAAGCACATGAATCAATTTGCCCCCTAAATCAGAACAAACTTGGCCTGACTTTAGTTGCTCTCTATAGCCCAATGCCTGTTACTGAAGAAAGTCCCCTTTATCCTTAGACAAGCCTCTCTGTGATAAAACACTACAGACAAGCAAGAAGTCTGTGAAGACATGGTTCTGCGAGCGGGCCTGGGGAACCCAGAGTGGGATGGAGCCCATTAAATGGCTGGCATAAATATGTGTTGTTGCCAGGGTAGGGTTTTTCATTTCTTTTATTTTGTGTTTTTATCTCCTGTAAGCCGCCTTGAGTCACCGTGAGTAGCAATAGCACTTAGACTTATATACCACTTCACAGTGCTTTTACAGCCCTCTTTAAGCGGTTTACAGAATCAGCCAATTGCCCCCTAACAATCTGGGTCCTCGTTTTATCGACCTTGGAAGGATGGAAGGCTGAGTCCACCTTGAACCACTCAGAATTGAACTCCTGAGTGTCAGCAGTGAGTTACCTGCAGTACTGCATTCTAACCAGTGCACCACCAAGTAGGTGACAATATACATTTTTTAAAATAAATAAATGAAATAAAGGCAAAAAACCCTTATTCCAAATGATGTAATACAACTTAGTCACCTTAGAACAGGGGTGTCAAATTCGCATTATCACGTTGTTGTCACGTAATGTATCGTGACTTTTTCCTCCCTAGGGTTGGGCATGGACAGCGCATGACACATCCGGCCTGCGTGCTGAGAGTTTGACATCCCTGCCTTAGTATAATAGCATGGCAATCCACTGTCTATCCAAAGGTGTTAGGTGGAAAAAAAAAAATCTGGGAAAACAGGAAGCCATTATTAAGCAAAAGCACTGCTGCCCAGTGTTCTAGGGCTGCAGTGACATTCCCATAGGGAAGGGGGGCCGAGTCAAAATGTTTGGCTGGGGGTTTTCTTTATTGTTCACTTTGGACCCAGGGTAGTTAAATGAAAGATTTTGCTTCTTTAAAATAAACAAAAATCATGGCTTTTCAGAGGTGAATGTCGATGGCAAGATCCAAGCAGCACTGGAAATCAAATGGGGAAAAATAAAGGAAGGAGAGAGGAGGAAGAGACCATTAGCTGTGGGTCCTGGATTAAATGACCCAGATCTCTGATGAAAAAGCCCTGCCCCCCTCTTTCACGGCTAAGAAATATGTGAGAGAATTGAAGTACCAATTTTGTGCTTGCTTACCTCGGTGAATTACAGAGAGTTTACTATGTAGGTGTTCTAAAGCTTTTACAATCTGAAACACACAACAGAGACAATGAGCTGTAGCTGCTGAAGCAGAAATGGTTATTTTCAGGGCACAAGTTCAAATCCCCCCCCCTTTTTTTTCAACACTTAACCTCAGGTAGAGACAGTCTAGGGTTGGGCAACTTGGTAATTAACCAGCAGAAGAATGCTGAGCCCGCAGTCTAATACCAATGTAATAAAATATGATTCATGCAGCATGGCCAAGCTAAAGGTTGATATAATGAGCCCTTTTTCCAAGGGTCGAACTCTACCCATCCTTTCTGTATCTTGATGGGGGATTTTTTTTTTAATTAAAATTCCAGCCATCTCCCAATGAATAAAATATTTTTACAGCAAGGATCTGTCTGATTACTTTTCCCCTGCAAAGAATTGGGGGGATGTTGGTATGTTGGTTATCAGGCAGGATAAGTTAAAAAAAATCCCTTATCTCATGAGTAAGATTGCAATAAAATAATATGCACCTCCTATTGTCAGTTACCTTTCTGTACAGGTAATCCTCAACTTACAACAGTTTGCTTAGTGACCGCTCAAAATTACAACGGCATTGAAAAAAGTGACTTATGACCATTTTTCACATTTATGACCATTACAGCATCCCTATGGTCACCCGATCAAAATTCAGCCGCTGAGCAACTAACTAATCTTTATGACAGTTTGCGGGGTCCCGGGGTCATGTGACCAACCTTTGCAACCTTCTGACAAGCAAAGTCAATGAGGAAACCAGATTCACTTAACAGCCATGTTATTAATTTAACAACCAGAACAATTCACTTAACAACTGTGGCAAGAAAAGTCATAAAATGGGGCCAAACACACTTAACCAATTTCTCACTTAGCAACATAAATTTTAGGCTCAGTTGTGGTCATAAATTGAGGACTACCTATATAAGCACAAAAAATGTCAAAAGGTTGAACAGGTTTTTGTTGCACCTAAGTTGGTCCTGACCTTCTCCTTTCATGAGAATAGTTTCTTCCCCATAAACAAAAATACTGCCACCACTTCCATCAATGCATTTCCAGGAAGCTTTTAAAGGAAAGATAAGCTATAGGATAATTCTGTGCACCAGTTTTTACTACAAAACATTTTCAAATGTTTTTTTCCCTTTTAAATTGAGGCAGATTGTCTGTGAACTAGCAGATTAGGCTGCACCCAGAAGCTTTCTCCTGCCTCAAGGGTTTAAGAAGTTGCAGACTGCAGACAGATAGACTAGTAAAACCAAATAATTACATTTCCCTCCGTGTTCCTTAGAGGTATGAGGAAAGAAAAGGAGGAAATCTACCTCTGTGATTTGACAGCTCTGGCTTCCAACCTACAGCTTTTTTCCCCCACACACACACACTTTTAGCCCCAGTGTTTTGGAAAAGCTGTAAGAACCTCAACTACAATTAACTAAGCAAAACATAAATACAATCCTTTTTTATGTTTGTTTGTTTGTTTGTGGTTTTTACTTTTACAAAACAAATAGGAATGCCTTCGTATTTCATAAAACTCTGCCCCAAAATATACAAATTATAAACAATCTTTTTTTTAAAAAAAAAGTTTCAGAATATCAAGATATTTAACACAGAATCCCTTGTATTGTTTATCTAACCCTGGGCAGGCAATTTTCTGTACAATCACTCTGCCTTGGATTTGAACTAAAATGGTTCATGCGTGAAGCAGGCAAAGTAAGGCCCAAATCAAATTTTACCTTCAATATCTAGCCTACTAATTAAAAGAAACAATCCCTTAAAAAGCAGTGTACACGTGATCCCCATTAGCAGCAACTGGGACTGCCAGAACTGCAGTTGCTAAGCAATGTAGTCACACTGTTGTTGGTTTTTTTTTTTCCCGACTTACAACCATACTGATGTGAAACCATTTTTGGAAGAGAATTATAATTTTTAAAAAGTAGAGCACTTACAGAGACAGCTATTTTCCCTAGGATATCCTCAGGAATTGTTAAACCCCTGTCAATCACTTGCTTGTAGAATTTGTCCAGTGAGGTATCCATCAATTCCATACAAATCCACACATCCCCCTAGACAAATGGGAGTTGGTGAAAGGGAGAACACATTAGTGAGTTTTGACCAGTTTTTATTACCAAAACATGTCCTTACCAAAACACACATGCATTGCCTCCAAAGCTTTCTTGTCGACTTACATCAAATTTTTAATAAGGCCGCCTACTGCACATTGCAGTCTTTAGAGCAGGCCTGTCAAACTGGCGGCCTATGGGCCGGATATGTCACAGCGCAGGCCACGCCTACCACGGCTCCACAAAGGCAAAAAAATGTCATGATACATCACAATCCAGCCAGTGACACAATCGAGTTTGACACCGTGCTTTACAGTGACCTGTGGATTCTGGAATATGTTAGAAGGTTCCTTTCCTATTGTGTGGAATGTGAACTCTTTAGATTGACTGATGGAAGCAATGAGCAATAAAAGTGTGGGGAAAGGCACGCACTAATTAGAAATTAGAAAATACTACAAAGAGAAAATAAATCATTTGCAAGCTGCTTGTCAGATTAAAAACTCTTGTTTGTTTAATAAAATTCAACCAGAGAGAGGTCTACCTTTTAAACCACGGATTTGATTGTTTCTGAAGAGGATGAAAGGAAGAAAGTTCTGCTGGCCATTTTTTGTTCTTGTTGTTAGGATTTTGCTATTTTAAAAATCTAGCATCGTAGTCTGGTACACTAAAACAGATATAACTAATGCAACCCAACAAAGTCTTTCAGACTTGCCAAGAGCATAACTCTTCGTTCGTGAGATGATTTGGGATTACACATCCTTCCAATACCTCTTTTGCTATTTTTCATTGTGGGACGAAAACACATATTATTCTCTACTGAGCTTTCCATCTTCTAGGTCAAATGAAAATTTTGTTGTTCAGAACCTTTTGTCCATGCCTGGTTTTGGGTTTTTTTGTGTGTATATCGAAGATATTTTGTTATCAACTGAATTGTCTCCTGGGGTCTTACCGTAACAACTGGTTGTGCGCAATTTGCAAATGATTTAAAGAGCTTGGGGCTTTATTTGACCACCACAAGCTCTCTGCCAGTTATTAAAGCAGTCCATCTTTTTTCACAAGGTACAAAGCCAAGCCCCCTTATGAATAATCTTTAGCAATTACAGGCTGAAGTATTTTGGTTTGCTATAAGACATATTAAATAACAGGATAGGATGGAGTTTGAGTAACTGAAATCCATGCATTATTTGGTTTTAGATCCAATCAGTGGTCAAATGAAGGACAAACCTAGGAATAGCCTAGCAGGTTGCCCACTCCCAGGCTAAATGACCATCCAGTTAATCTAGTATAATTTTCGATGTCCTAGATAAAAGCGTGCTCTTAAATCCTACCTCTCGAAATAGTGCACCATAGAACGTGACAGTGAAATGACAGTCTACGGTTCTCATAGAAATGTCCAAGTCCATCAATAGTCTCTTCTGTTCCTGGCTATTCACGGTTGCTCTGATGCGCTGGAAAACAAGAGCCAGTTTACATTTTCACTCTTCCTATTCTTAATCATGGATGCTTTTATCAGACAACAACCTGGCTGTCAAAATGACAACATTCCCTCAAAGAGATCTTTACCAGAGGCAAATCTTCTCTTCCTGATCTTACTGGATGGGCAGAATCAACCAAAGAGAGAGTTCCAGACATGTCCAGGCCATTAGCCCTGTAGGTGCTTAAAGAAGATAACTATCTTTTGAATCACACCACAGAATTAACTGGCAATCATTGCTGTTTTCACAGCAGTAGCATTACGCTGGTAGACCTAGGAGTTTGGTTATTTTATCAAACAAATTTAGCCAGTTATTTTTCTGGAGGCTCATCTCTTTTACTGCAGGACAAGGAGAAACTAATACCTGGTGGCCCACCCATCAGAAGCAGGAAGCCTTCAAATTAGGTTAGTTTCAAGGTGGCAGCCACAAATGTTCAAGCCAGCTAACATTGTGGCTTGGGAGTTTTTAATCCCCGAGTCCCAGTATCCTTTGACAAAACTCAAATGTTTTTATGGCCTTAAATAAGATGGCTGCAGTCCTCGGCACACTTACCTGGTGGTGATGGAGGAGAGTAACTTCTTTAAAATCCAGTGCAACTTATTACTTCGTGCATAAACATAAGCTTAGGCTACAAATGCCCCATAACAGACACTCCAATATGAAGCTTTTTTAAAAGCCTCTTTGTGCCTTTGTGAAATGGGGATGATAACACTTACCTACCTCACAGGCGTAATTTATGTCTGGGGAGCACTGTGAGATCCTCGGATGTGAGGTGCTATAGAAGGGCAAAGGATGATCGTTATTACGTAAGTGCTTGTCTGACTTTTTCCCCCTCTCTGTTTATTCATTTTTGCTTTCTTGGGTCTTCTATCATTAACAAGGCAACAATGGCAGAGCACTGGGTTAAGAGAGACCAGAAAAAGAGCACCAGGTTTAGGAATGCATTCTTCACCTGCCCCAATCCAACACAGCTCTTTGCACGAATGGCAGCTTTGATGTACTCTGCCAGGATTCTATCATTCATTTTTATGTGCAAGGTTAGCTATTGAATTCTTGCTATCCATGTCTTGATTGAGTGGGCTGTCATACTTCTCCAGTCTCTGTGTTCACTGGAGACAAGGAGGTCTTTGTGAACTTCAGTATCTTCCTTTAGGCATTGGTTATCTCAACAAACTAAACTACGATTTGACTCTATAGTTTGATATTACCAAAATATTAAGGGATTACACTGTGGTTTAGCAGTAACTTGAATTCAATAATATATTTTATCAGGCTAGTTGTCAAAACAGTTGAAATCTGTGACCAATGTAATTGATAGGCAGTTTGGCATTCCATAGAAAATTTATATTTCATGTTATTGTAATTGCTTTAAAAAACAAGTTCTAGTCTGTTCCTCAAGGCATACCTTACCATTTTCACAGCTTTTAGAAAGGAAACAAGCAAGTCATAATCAGTTATATTTTGTATGCTAATCACTTTCAGTAGAATCTGCCATCAACATATGCAAGAAATTCTTTTTAAGTGTTTTAATTCAGTGGAACAATGTTTCTTTCTCTTTCTGTTTTAAATTTTCATATTTAAAATATTGTTTGTCTTTATTCAGATGACAATTAATCCCAAAATGTTAATTTGGATCATCAAGTGACAACTTTATTAACAAAGTACAAAAAGTCATATATTTTCTGAGTTTTTATGAAATGTAGCTTGCTAGTAACTTGATATTAACATAATCATTATTATTGAATGGAATAAAATTATGTAATGAAATGATCTGTATGTGTGATTACCTACCATGAATTCATATTAAAAAAAAAGGCACATTGATGTTCAATTACTGTAATGATATTCAATGGTTATAACATGCAAAGTAAATTCTGAGTATTATTCAATGAGAGGCTTTAAATACGTAATTTTAAATATATGATTGTAAAGACATATTACAAAGATGTGAACTAAGAAGAAGTTCTAAGTCAGTTGGATTTTTTTCTTTTTGCAAATAAAATCCTGTTCCAATCCCTGCCACTGGAACAGGACAAAAATGGGGCGCATGTAGGTCGAAAACGGGGTGCGCGGAGGCTGAAAATGGGATGCATAGGCCAAAAATGGGGCACACAGAGTGGCGATAGGTGATGGCAATCCCTGCAGCCTGAAACAGCTGATTGTTGGGAGGCCAATCCAACTAACAATCAGCTGCTTGTGCTAATCAGGCCGTGCTGAAGCAGTCTGTTTGCTCCTAGGAGGCAAACTGCCCGGAGGCAGAGGCCAAAGGGTGAGGGCTGAGGGGTGATTCACTATGTAAGACACACAGACATTTCCACCTACTTTTTTTTTTTTTTTTGGGGGGGGGGGGGGGGGGAGTGCGTCTTATACACCAAAAAATACAGTATATGTCAATTGGTAAGAAAAAGAACCAAAAATAATTCCTAAATCCATTCCTGAGTGCCAATCAATTCCAAAAGGGAGAAAGAATATAAAGGAACATTTGATTTTTAGATATGGAAGCAGGATTTATGGAACATAATGCAGATACTGGATCAAATTTTATGATCGACTACATGTGTATAGATCTTGACAACTTACGATTCATCAATGTACAAATAATGAGCCAGTGTCATTTCTTTGGAGCTTTCAAAACTGAATGAAATTTGACCATTACACTTTGGCCTAATCACATCCACCTTGCTGTTTCAAAATCCTAAAGAAAATCTGGGGTGAATTTGGACGGTTAATGTACAACAAGAGAGAATCTTACTCTACCTTCACTGCCATTATTTGCCCACTGGGCATATGTCGCATCATCTCTACCACCCCGTATGCACCACGTCCTAATTCTGATATTGGCTCCAGGTCATCAGCTTTAACTTCAAAGTTCTGTGAAGAAATAAAGCAAAGGGGAAAAAAAAAAAAGAAGTTAAAAGGCAGATCTTCATTCCAATTCAGCCAAAGCAGGTAACCTGTTTAACTGTCCATTTTCTTGGACATTGTTTCCCTAAAGGGAAATTAAAATTAAACATTTGATTTTCACACATTAAATAATTTTGCTTTTGTGAGCCTGATCTTTTGCACAGATTTTTTTTAATCTTTCACTAGATTAGACAAGTGAAAGTCTAATTTCAACAAGTGGTTTGCACAAGAAATATTCTTTCTTTGGAATCAAAAGAATAGTAGTTCCCTCTTCCATTCTCCAGATCATTTCAGATGTATTCAGCGTCAGATTTCACCACAGGTGAGAGATGCAGGCGTGTGTGTGTGTGTGTGTGTGTGTGTGTGTGTGTGTGTGTGTGTGGACAAGCTCTCTGAATTATGGGCAGGTATGTGGATGTTGTGGGGGCAGGAGGAGGTATCACAGGCAAGGTCCAGACAGGCACTGCAAAGTACACATGGGTATAAAAGCAGTAGGAACAGGAACAACTTTTGATTTCTCAAAGGCTTTCCCACTGATTTTGCTTATAGGAAGCCATCAGAAAACATTGAAAAACACAATCATTTGCTCATGGCTTGCTGTAATGTCATAATTGTAAGGTGGGCACTGAGCACCCAAACTGAAATCATGTTGCTGTGGTGACACTGGAAAAGTCAGAGCTCTGAGGACCATTTTAAGGCCCTACCACAATCATCATCATTGTAACTATGAATGGTTGCTGAATGAGTGTTTACCTGTATGGATGCTCTTAAAAGAAAGTAATTCAATGCCTGTTAAAGCACCCTACATCATTTGTTAAATGTTAAAGCTTTTTGAATGCTGGATTAAACAGGTAAAGGATGTAATCAATAAAAATGTAAATAACAAAGAAATAAAATTAGAGAGAGAGAGAGAGAGACAAGATGCACACACACACACAAACACATTCATCTACTGCATTCATCCCTATTCACTTCTTCATTAATTTCCATCTTAATTTTCCCAATAAGCACACAAGCAGACCTGCCCAGCCCACCATATTTTATCTTCACCATACCTTGTCTCCAATATTAATGCAAGCTTTGGAATCCAAATCTCTAGGTGGCCTGTGAAATTAAGTAAAATAAAAAAATAATTTGATTTGTGCTTAAATTCATACCTATGAATACCTGTATAGAAAAATGCATTAACTACTTAGAGAAGAAATGCTGATTTGGAACGATATTTTTAAAAAATATTAAGAGAGTTTGGAAATTAATACATTTTAAAATTGTAAACTTGGAAAATACTGTTTGTTTAAGAAACTATTGCTTGTGTATGTGAATTTCCTATTAAGTAATTTTTAAAATATGAATCTAAGTTTAGGAGTTACCAATAATTAGCTATCACAAGAAATTTTGTATCTATCTCAAGTTTTTTAAAGTATTTTAAATTAACATATGCATAATGATCAATAAAACACTGCACATTTTTTAATGTAAGAACTTTTTAAAAATAGAAGCAGCAACAATGATAAAAAGGCAGCAACTGTATTATTCAAAGGACCCCCAAAGAATAGTTTGTGAACAGGCATAAATATATATATTTAAGCCTAAGAAAATATGTTAAGTGTTAAACACTTACTTAATCAATCTCTTCCATTCTTTATATTATAGGTAAATTACTTTGCTGATCAGTTAAAAAAATGGAAACTAAGGCAATTTTTAAATATTCTTCACACTTCTGCTTGGTGGTTAGAAATTTAAAATTAATAAAATTCTCGAAATGGAGAAAACCCTACAGGACATCTGGGCTGGGAGGCTAGTAGAGAAGTCCAAGTTCCTAGAGGAAACTTGCAACCTAGAAGACCTGAGGGCAAGACAAGATAACAGATGAAAGAGAGGTCTCTTATCAAAGAGAGGTCTAACCTACAATTAAGGAAAAATTTCCTGTCAATGAAAACAATCAGTGGAACAGCTTTTCTTAAGAAATTATGACTGGACATCCATTTGTCTGAAATGGTTTAGGGTCCCATGCTTGAGCAGGTGGTTGGTCCTCCAAGATCCCTTCTGTTATTATGTATTACATTTCCTCTGATTTCTTTACAATGCAAAAATCTTAGTGTGCTATAGAGTGTTAGATTCTGACTTGACACCAGATCTAAAATGAACTTCAGAAGTGTCCAATACCCATTTAATTATCTATATTATTAATACTATACCTCTCTTCCATGCAAAGTAACCATTCCTCTAACTGCACCAAATATCTCTGGATCATTTCAATGGACAGCAGTTGTCTTTTCATTTGCTTCCCCTGAGCTCCTGTAGTAAGGTAAAGGTTTCCCTGTCCACTCATGTCCAACTCTAAGATGCAGTACTCATCATTTTTCTCGGCCGAGGGAGCCAACATTGCCTGAAGACATTATTTATGGTCATGTGGCCAGCATGGCTATACACAGAAGATTTATGGAATGCCGTTACCATCACACCAAAGTGGTACCTATTATTCTACTCACATTTGCATGTTTCAAACTGCTAGGTAGGCTCTCAATTTTCCAGTTGACAAGCTCAGCGTCTTTAACCACTGAGCCATCATGCCCCTGCGTTCCTATAGTACTGTGGTTGAAAGAATAAATAATTCCTCTAAATGATGAATTCCTTCCTTTTACTCACCACAAAAAAATCCACATATTATGTTTGGCCTTGATTTCTTAAATACAGCTGAAGTTAGGGTTTATTGTGACTCTTTCTGCTAACCCTCTGTTTTATTTTAATTGTGTGCCTAAAGAGATATATACTGTAAATCTTTAATTTTGCTCATTTAATCTGATATGATGAATTACATAGAGAAGTAGGCTTACTGGGAAAATACCTTATTTATCTTGCATTATACCTTATTTATCTTGCAAATACCTTATCTATCTTGTATTATCTATGACAGAAATAGCTCCAACTAACCTGAGCACTGATGAATGTCATAAATCCTTTTTTTTACAAAGGGACAGCAATGTTTATTATAAAAGGACTCCTGGTTAAGTTAACTACAACTAAACACAGAAAAATCAGAAGATCTTAATGAATGAAGGGAATATATGTGTCCCAGGATAATGAGGCAGGGTCCAATCTGGGCCAGTCACGAGGACCATTGTCTTTCAGACCAGACTGAAAGACCATAAGTGAGTGGTCAAACAAGGACACCCAAACTCATTGTTAGCCTCACATTGCAATGAACAAGGACATACGTTCCACTTTGCAGCAATCAAGATTGTTGGATGAGCAGGCACAAAAACAGCCAGGAAAGTGATTGAAACCTGGGAAACAGGCCCCTGGTAAGTCAATAGGAGTGCTGATTTACCACCAGCCTATCAAGGACTTAGAAGGCGAGGGCTGGGCAGCACAAGCAAACAACAGCTAATGACTTAAAAGCCAGCCATCAACACATCCCAATCAACATCTAAAAAGCCACTTACAACAAGCACTATAAATACCACACACAGAACAGCACACACTCTGCTGGAGAGAAGTTCCCTGAAGATGGGTTCTAGCATATGTGCTTTCTGGTCTGACCCAGATTGGATCCTGCAGAAGATGTTAATCTGAATTCCTCAACATAATCCTAAATCCCTATGCCCATGAACTTTCAACTTCTGATGTCAACAGAAACTTGCTTACTGTATTTAAAAATTCAAAATGGTATTTCCTTTTCTTAAATTGTTCTTTTTTTAAAAAAGGCTGCTTAAATAACTCAGAACTCCTAAATAGCAATATAGTACTGAAAATTTATTCTCCGTCTGTTTTAAATGGCTTCCCTCATATAACATTAGAATAGTTTTAACCTCCATGAATATTTCAGAGCTAAATTTTGATACTGGGGTAAATATGAAAAAGATCAATCATCATTACTCCCTATCCAGTTCCCAATCTGCAGCAGTTAATAAAGTGAGGTGGGGAAATATTGTGTCATAACAATGTGCAAATACCAGTCACATTATATAAGGGACTAATAAATGACAGCCTGCACACACATGCATACATTCATACATATATGCAGACACAGCTTGTGCCAATAGCCTTTATGTGTTAGGATAGTAGATTAGGATTAATAAACTGGGAAGGTTAAAGACCCACTTTCCTGACTTATTAATGTTGTTGATGTTGATTTTATTTAGTGCCTTATATCTGCAAGATGTATTGATTATAGTGCAGAAAACTAGGGCAGTTGAGTGTTAGCTTCCTGTCAGAAAGGACACTGTCACTGAACCTTGAAGAAACCCAAACTTTTTTTTAAAAATTAGACTGTTAGGGGCTATCATAACACTAAGACAGGCTTAAGGAGGCAAGAAACAAGAGGGTAGAAACAAGCAACAGACTCTTGTGATGGGCTACATCAAATAACCAGAAATGTAACATGTAAACATGGGAACAGTGCAACTATATAGGTATGGCCAACTGAAAGCTAAAACAAGGAGAAGAGAAATAGTTCTGTTCTAGGAAATTGGTCACAAGGGAACATTCAGGCTTAAGAAGTCCTTCTATTGATTGATAGAGCAAGCATCAGGTTCTTGGCGGAGACTGTACTTCTGTTGGTGTTTTGGATGCCTTGTTATTGATTGAAAGAAGAGGGAAGTGGGGGAGAAAAGCAAATACAGCCTGCACCCATAATGCAATGCGTGTGTAACCCCTCCACACTCCCCAAGCCCCAGCACATGTGTGCATGACCTCCACGTGTGCAACCCTGCGCATGCGCGCACATCCACCTCATACGTCCCATGCATGCGCGGCAGATACCCGACAATTTGGCTGGCGGGAAGCGTGCACACATGCACAGTGGAACTGAGCTGGGGCGACAGCTTGTGTGCCAGCAAAGATGGCTCTCATGCCACTTCCGGCACATGTGCCACAGGTTCACCATCACGGTTATAAAACAGACCTCCTATTTGAAAGGAAATACAGCAGACATAGTCAAGAGCAAGTGGGGAAAAAGGTTGTTATCCTAGGTGACTGCCAAATTAGAAAGAAACAACAGCTTAACACAATTCAATAAAGTATGTCTCTGTGTTATCCAACAAATTTGTCAAGGTATCCTCAAGTAATCATTAATCCAGCAAATGTCAAGGCTCCAAGTCATTCTCCATGACCCTGTACACTAGGCAAACATTATAAATTTCCTGGAAGCAGTGCAAACTTCGAAGCTAACAGTTACGGAAGACATAATACAAACCCAGAAAACAAGAGACAAAATGGCAAAAAGAAGCTTGGTTTTCCTCCTAGTGATTGTTGCAGATCAAGCAAGAAAATGTTGCCTGACATTTTCATCTACGTCACAGCCTCCAAATGAATGAAAACTCCACAACTGAAGATTCGAAAAGTTCAAGCAGTGAGCTTGTTAGAATGCAATGTGAAAGTAATCGAAGAACTGTTACTTGAATATGACAGTTTAATGATCCCAACAT
Organism: Laticauda colubrina; assembly: GCA_015471245.1. NCBI lineage: Eukaryota > Metazoa > Chordata > Lepidosauria > Squamata > Elapidae > Laticauda > Laticauda colubrina. Next base: position 21,538,884 of record BLBF01000033.1, read on the forward strand.
CCTAAAATGCAATGAAAAAGCTATCACTCACCAACTGTGCTGTGATTTTACAGACACACCCACACTTAAAAGGATATCTCACTGTACATTATTTTGTGCTGCTTTTTAACGTACCAGTTTGCTTATTAAAAAAAACAAAAATCAATACTGATAAAGGAGAATGTTTGTAGCTCAGGGTTGAAATGAGGGGAGAACACCAAGGGACCCTTCAAAAGTATATATGTACTAGATATATAATTATATATAGATTTGTAAACTATTTACAGCTAAAATGATGTATTATATCTTTTAAAAATACTTCTCATGTATTTTTTCTTTTCTTTGACAATACATATTTGTATGCCTATATCTTTACTTTTCAGGGTTTCTCTGTCATTATTTTAAAAGTGGTAAAATAATAAATTTTAACTAAGAGCAAGGTCTCTTCCAGGCAGATCTGTCCCTTACAGCTTTCTATTTTCTGTACAGGCATAAATTTCTATGGAGCTTCCTGCTCATTGCTGTCCCAAAGGTGCTTTTTCAAGAGGCAACTAGACTTTCTGGCTTTTCTTTGAAGGCATTTTGCTTCTCATCCAAGAAGCTTCTTCCAGAGCTGAAGCAGCTTCTTGGATGAGAAGCGAAACATCTTTAAAGAAAAACCAGAAAGTCTAGAAACTCTTGAAAAAGCACTGTTGGGACAGGCATAAATGTTAAGTTTGAGAGGATCTTAAAAGCATGTAAGAACTGTCTAGGGAAGTGCTATCCCATTCTGAGAAAGATAATTTCTAACATGTGAAACCCCCCAACCCCAGTCAGTCTTTAGAAAGTTCATGGTTGCTATAAACCCCCATGCTACCTCTGAATCCACACCTAAAGAAGGCAAACTGAAGTCCCCAATGCCTTAAGTTCTGGAGACTTTATTGCCAAACTGACCACAGTATCAAGCAGCTCAGATAGGATAGCCCCTTTGTCGCAGGAAGTTCTGATACAATAGTCGCAGTCCTAGTTGATCTCTAGAGCTCAACTTCATGAGCAAGATCTCATATCCGGTTTCTGCAAAGCAGTAGCCCCAGAAACCACTGGAGTCCCTTCAAATGACAATCGCAACGCCATTGCTTTACCTCAGAGATGCCTAGCAAACAAAACATTGATGTCCTGCAAGGTTCACATAATACAAGCAAGAACTAGAGCCATGGTGGCGCAGTGGTTAGAAAGCAATACTGCAAGCTATTTCTGCTGATCGCAGGCTGTTTGCAGTTCAGCAATTTGATTCTGACCAGCTCAAGGTTGACTCAGCCTCCCATCCTTCCGAGGTTAATAAAATGAGGACCTAGATTGTAGGGGGCAATAGGCTGACTCTGTAAACTGCTTAGAGAGGGCTGCAAAGCACTGTGAAGCGGTATATAAGTCTAAGTGCTATTGCTAGATTGTAGATGAGGGAAACTTTATTACAAGCCAAGCATGTAAGAACCAGCAGCTGGAAACTGGGGCAATTAGGTCTGATGGCCAGGCACTAGGACAACAGAACATTGCAACACCTAACTGTACAGCTCCAACTGGCCCTTCACCGAACACAGGAGACAGGCAACTTTGCCTACTGGATTATCCAGAGGTTCACTCCAAACAATTCTTAATCCACTGATTCCTGATACTTTGAACAGACCTGAAAAACCTCCATCCAGTTATCAAACCTCTGCCACCTTCACAAATTTCCAGCAACCTACAGTATAATAAGCTTTTAACTCCTGTGAGCCTGTCCTAAAGATATTAGGACAGGCTCATAGGAGTTAAGGGCTTATTAACATCTTTTCCAGATCTCAGTATCACAGTCCAGCTTTTGCAGGGAATACCACCTGGCTGGTTATTAATTCTGTGCAACATAAGCCCACTGAATTAGCACATATCTCCTTAATTTTCATCAAAGGTCCTCTCTGCTCTCACTTTTAATCAAACATAGCACTTGCAACAAAGGAGAGCTGATAAGCCACTCTAGCAGTCACCCCTTAGATCTGTTAAAATCTGATGAAACTCATGGAATGAGAAGGGGGATTGAGGTTGAACTACTCCAGCCCCCCCCCAGTCCCCCCCATCCCTCCATAACAATATTAAGTTATACATACGTGGAGCTTGTCTGTGGTTGTTCAAATGCTTCTTTAGGAATTTTCAAACCTGGATTTTTCTTCTTGCCTGAGAAATTGAAAAAAAATGCATTAATTTGTTTTCTTAAAGTTTAGCCTCATCTTGCAAAGTCTGCCATAGACATCATTACTTTTCTTGAGGAATACTTGAGATTGCAAGGTTCAGCATATAAAAAGTCCTTTGCTGAAACTTATTTTCTGCCTCAATAAGTCCTAATATATTTAGGAATCTATCTGCGTATTCTCAATACTGTATTAAGGATGGCAGAATGATCCACCATAACCCAACATTTCTTATTAACACTCAGTAGAAATCCAGAAATTATCTGGAGAGAATGAGACCCTGATAGATGATGCATGTGGAAAACCTGAAAAGCCAAATGGCAAGTCTTCAAAGAAAAGAGCTTTTGTGCAGAGCCTTTTTAATACACTGGTAAAAAAATTAAGTGAACACAAAAATAAGACATCCTAGGGTCTGAATGAATGAATTTAATATTCTTATTACTTTGTTCATTACATAGTTGAATGTGCTGACAACAAAATCACACAAAAATTATCAATGGAAATCAAATTTAGCAACCCATGGAGGTCTGGATTTGGAGTTACACTCAAAATTAAAGTGGAAAAAAACACTACAGGCTAATCCAACTTTGATGTAATGTCCTGAAAACAAGTCAAAATGAGGCTCAGCAGTGTATGTGGCCTCCATGAGCCTGTATGACTTCCTTACAACGCCTAGGCATGCTCCTGATGAGGTGGCAGATGGTCTCCTGAGGGATCTCCCTCCCACACCTGGACTAAAGCATCCCCCAACTCCTGGACAGTCTGGAGTGCAACGTGGCGTTGGTGGAATGGAGCGAGAAATGATGCCCCAGATGTGCTCAATTGGATTCAGGTCTGGGAAACGGGCGGGCCAGTCCATAGCATCAATGCCTTCGTCTTACAGGAACTGCTGATACACTCCAGCCACGTGAGGTCTAGCACTGGTCTTGCATTAGGAGGAACCCAGGGCCAACCGCACCAGCATATGGTCTCACAAGGGGTCTGGGGATCTCATCTCGATACCTAATGGCAGTCAGGCTACCTCTGGCGAGCACATGGAGGGCTATGCGGCCCCCTGAAGAAATGCCACCCCACACCATTACTGACCCACTGCCAAACCGGTCATGCTGGAGGATGTTGCAGGCAGCAGAACGTTCTCCACGGCATCTCCAAACCCTGTCACGACTGTCACATGCGCTCTGTGTAAACCTGCTTTCATTTGTGAACAGCAAAGGGCGTGAGTGGCAAATTTGCCAATCTTGGTGTTCTCTGGCAAATGCCAAACATCCTGCACGGTGTTGGTCTGTAAGCAAAGTCCCCACCTGTGGACATCGGGCCCTCATGCCACCCTCATAGAGTCTGTTTCTGACCGTTTGAGCACATTTGTGGCCCGCTGGAGGTCATTTTGCAGTGCTCTGGCAGTGCTCCTCCTGTCCCTCCTTGCACAAAGGCGGAGGTAGCGGTCCTGATACTGGGTTGTTACCCTCCTATGGCCTCCTCCACATCTCCTGATGTACCAGCCTGTCTCCTGGTAGCAACTCCATGTTCTGGACACTACACTAACAGACATAGCAAACCTTCTTGCCACAGCTCACATTGATGTGCCATCCTGGATGAGCTGCACTACCTGAGCCACCTGTGTGGGTTGTAGACTCCGTCTCATGCTACCACTAGAGTGAAAGCACCGCCAGCATTCAAAAGTGACCAAACCATCAGCCAGAAAGCATAGGAACTGGGAAGTGGCCTGTGGTCACCACCTGCAGAGCCACTCCTTTATTGGGGATGTCTTGCTAACTGCCCATGCTTTCCACCTGTTGTCTATTCCATTTACACAACAGCATGTGAAATTGATTGTCAATCAGTGTTGCTACCTAAGTGAACAGTTTGATTTCACAGAAGTGTGATTGACTTGAAGTTACATTGTATTGTTTAAGTGTTCCCTTTATTTTTTTTGAGTAGTGTAGCTTGGAATCTCTCACCCTGACCCTTCTTGACCCTAATGTATGGTATTTTAACATCTAGGATGCCACAAAGGAATCAAATTACACATTTTATTTAAAATTTATTGCTAGCACAAAAATTGAAAGCTTTATTAGTCCAAGATTGGTTGGCTTGCACCGGAAGTGTGAGGCTCTAATAGTATTAATGTTAATGCTTCCATAAGTCTATTTTACTCAAATAGCGTGAAAAGAAACTACTAGGAGATTCCCAATTACTTTAAATTTGAGCATAGATAGCCAAAAAGATAAACAAGGCAATTTCAGCAAGCAATGTATCAAAATCTCTTTTTACATCCTGCTATGATTTTAAAGGTAGGAAGAAGAACAATTTATTTGGTTTATCATTGAAAGATCCGTAGCCACCAGTTTGGACACCTGTGCCTTCATCATTTTTAATATGGTGACAGGCTTCCTTCTGTGACAGTAAGAATATTAAAGGCACAACATGCAAACTCTGTTGAGTAACCCAAGAGGCAATGGCAAAACCAATATCTGATCCTATCCGTTAAATAACTTAGTTTCTTGGTGAAGTCTAAGAAGAAGCTCTTACTCTGCTGTTGCCCCTGCCTTATGGAACATCCTTGCCCCAGGATGTTGGCCCCCAACTCCCTTGGTCTTCCAGAAGAGCACGAAGACCTGGCTCTAACAACTCACACGGGGATCAAAAAGTATCATATATCATTGGGGGTGGTTGGTACATTGAAAGCACTCACCACTCTGTATTTTCACTTGCTTTTTAACTTTTGCTTTTCCTTGTTCCTTCTCTTTAAGTCTATTTTTTATTGTTATTTTATTGATTTTTCCATTAAATACATTTCTTAGTGCTTAATAAACATCGTGTTGTCCAGGTATTTACTTAATAATGCAAATTACATTCTTAATCTCCACCTCTTTTTTTCCAGCCATTGGTAAAATAAATTCCATGTTTGATAGTATTCCGCATCCTCTTTCTGTTTAATTTTCAATGTCAATCTATCTATTTTTGCACAATCTAATATCTTCTTAACTATTTCTTCATCTTGTGGTATATCTTCATTTTTCCAATATTGTGCAAAAATAACCCTTGCTGCTGTTAAGACATGTAATATGAAATACATACTTTTCTTATCAAGTTTTTCTGATATTATACCTGGTAAAAACAGTTCAGGTTTGAAATCTACATGTTTCCCTATCCTTTTAAGTCTATTCTTTAAGCCTCCCCTTTCCCAGGACACAACTGCCTTTTACTTTTCCCCTAATAGCTCTTGCATATCTTTGTCAAGCTTACATTCCTTTGCAGAACAAAAGGGTTAAAATGCAAGAATAGTTCTTGACTTATAACCATAAATTTATGCTCCTAAATTATTAACTTAATAATTATTAAGTTATTATGTTTTGCCCTATATTACAATCTTTCTTGCTACCTGTTCTTAAGTGAATCACTGCAGTTCTTAAATTAATAACAGTTACGTGAATCTGGCTTCCTTATTGGCTTTGCTTGTCAGAAGGTCACAAAAGTTGATCATATGACCCCAGGACCCTGCAACTGTCATAAATAATGCCCAGTCGCCAAGCATATAAATTTTGATCACTTTAGTGTGGGCATACTGCAATGGTCCTTTGTGTGAAAGCAATCATAAATCACTTTTTTTCAGTGCCATTGTAACTTTGAACAGTCATTAAATGAATGGTTGTAAGTCAAGGACTATTTGTAATAAAACAATGGATTACAGTACAAAATAATAACCAAAGGTGCAAGAAAAGATCAAGACCAAGAGAGAGTACCATGAGCAAAACATCCAAGCTGAGCCAGGGGGAGCATTCTAATTTATACTACACTCCCTCCACAGGGCTTTCTTAGTAAGCCACATTTTAACTTCTATTCTGAAAATACAAATTGAGGGGTAGTCTGATCTAGGATAACAAGCTTTTCCTAAATATAGGCAAATTTGTTTTTTCTATTACTGGTGTTCTGGTAGCAGCTATCAGAGTTCCATTAATTAGCAGTGAAGTTACACAGTACTAAATGATTAAAACATGAATTTGGGTGTACTAGACCAACTCTTAGAAGATCTGTAATCATGGTTTTACTGACTGTGGCTTTAAAGGGGGAATAATAGGAACTATTTGAGAAATGCTATCTACGCAACTAGACCACTCTCTTCTGACAGCTTTGGGGAACATACTTAAAATGGCAACAATGATTGTCAGGGCTATTTCTTCTTAATATTCAGTGTACTATGCTGTTTCTAATATTATAGTATCTCAAATGGTTTAGAATACAAACACCAGAAAAAGAATGAACTGTTAAAAACATGCACAGGAAGGAGGAGAGGAAAATGAAAACAAAACAAAACTGATCAGGGCTTCACCCCAAGTGTGGCAACAAATCACTTTCAAGAAACACAAACACACGTGCAGGAGCTTAGCTGTAGAAGATTCAAGGCCTTGGCTCAGCTTCCCATAGATAAGTTTGTTTTTTTAGACAGATGTGGGAGAAACTCTTCTAATGATGATCAGTTACTAGAAAATCTGAGAATCTAACCATATTTATACATCAGTTCAAGAATATAAACTGTACGTCTTATTCATAAGTGAAAGTCCACTTATTTCTCAGCTCTGGAGGCTAACAGCAACGATGCCTTTTTTGCACTTTAGGCAGCTTCAACCTTCCTGGGGGTTCCATGTAACAGGTATTCCTTGAACTTACTACAATTGAGTCCAAAATGTCAATTGATGAGCAAGACAGTTGTTAAGTGAACTTTGCTCCATTTTGTGACCTTTCTTGACACTTGTTCTTAAAAGAATGACTGCAGTTGTTACTTTCGTAGCATGGTTGTTAAGTGAATCTGGCTTCCCCACTGACTTTGCTTGTCAGAAGGTCGCAAAAGATGATCACAATGACCCCAGGACACGGCAATTGCCATAAATACATGCTAGTCATCAAGTGTTCAGATTTTGATCACCTGACTGTGGGGATGCTGCCAACGGTTGTGTGAAAAAGAGATATAAATCCCCTTTTTCAGTGCCACTGTAACTCAAAGAGTCGCTAAATGAATGATTATAAGCCAAGGACTAACTGTATAGTATTTAGTGCCATTTATATCATAAGGAAAACCCTGAACCTGACTCAGTGGATTAATAGGTCTTCAGGGCATTTTTTTCAATATGAGAGTCACATGTACATTATCAATCAATTGCTACATTTTTCATGAGCTTCTAGACTAACTGCAAACACATTACAATACCTAAGCATGAGGTTACCCATGTGTGGGTAGACTATCCCTGATGTGGAAAAAACATGGTTAGTAGTGCCATGTAACGGAGTGAGCTCCCGTTATTTGTCCCAGCTTCTGCCAGCCTAGAAGTTCAAAAACCTTTGAAAATGCAAATAGAAAAATAGGGATCACTTTGGTGGGAAGGTAACAGTGTTCTGTGTGCCTTCGGTGTTTAATCATGCTGTCCACATGACCACAGAGACATCTTCAGACAGCGCTGGCTCTTTGGCTTTGTAACAGAGATGAGCACTGCCCCCTAGAGCCAGAAACGACAAGCATGTATGTATGAGGGAAACCTTTACCTATCCTGAAACCATGTACATACTGGGAACATAGAAACATCACATTCTCAATGTTCCAAATTGATAAAAGGTCTTCATTTTGTAAAGAATCCAACTGGTTTTTTTTTTAAACCTTCTTCTACTCATCACTGCATTCAAACCTCGATTCAGAACATGTAAACTGCTACTTCAAATGTCAGCAAAAACTAGAGCTGAGTGTACGTAGTGAATTAATGACACAACTCCAAAATTCTCAATGGCCACCCCCCTTCTGATTTTATAAAAGTGTAACACTGTAAGAAAACAATACTAGCGTATCACACTGTGTAACTGATAAGTCCAGAGTTATACTTTCTCATTGTGACAGCATGCTCATTGGGAGAAAGTTAACTCAGAATTTTTCCTACTTTCAAAGACCCTTTAAAATTTAAAGCTCCAACTAACATAGGCTAACATATAGAATAGGGTACACCCTTTAATTTCAGATTAAGAGATAAGCAGCCTTGATATTGGTAAAGTGACCACTGTCTCACTGTGATATCACACACTGCTGAAGTTTGGCCTCACATTATTATCCAACCACAGAGAAATATTACCTACTATGGAATCTGGTGGATTCTTAAATGGGAGATTTTCTACAAGCCAGAATTGTTGACCTTATTTATATGCAGGGGTGGGATTCTACCGGTTCAGACTGTTTCAGGTGAACCAGTAGTTCATATTTGGCCCCACCCGCCTACCCCTGCTCTTTCCCGTGCTTTATTTCCTGTTTTTTTTTTAGCATAGCTGATTCACGCAGCAGATCAATTTGCTGGGCATTGGCTATTTTGCTCACTGGGGATGCAACAGAAGGTAAGTAATCGAGTTGAAAATGGGCTTTTTAAAATGTAGAACATGCACGCAAAGCACACACTCACCAAACTGGTTGTTACAACAGTTGAATTGCACCACTGTATATATCCTATATGATTCTCTTACTATAGGCTATATTAAGTCTACTATAGCTTTACAATATAAGTAGCCTACATAAGTGGCCCTCAACCTTTTGGACACCAGCGCCTGGTTCCCTGGAAAAAGGTTTTTCCACAGACCAAAGAGGGTGTGGTTTTCCATGCTTCCTACACCCTGCAGATGCAGTTTTACTTGTTTGCACAGACAAGTTGCTGGCATGCTGCAGACCAGTGCCAGTCCACGGATCGAGGATTGGGGAACCCAAGTCTACATGACTTTGGTATCCTTCTCTGGTAGATGATAAGAAAAGAGTGCTGTCTAAATAAGCTGCTTTCCAATGTCTGTAATAGGATGCTAGTCGGATCCAGTTCATCCTCTTAGACCCACATTAGCTAAATCTGCAAGACTTGTTGCATCCCTTCAGTTCTCATTTCAAACATTTACGCTCTTAAACTAAACAAGAGCCACTGAGGAAAGGTGCTTTCTGGCCAAATCGTCAGATCCCTACTCACATAAAATAAACTGAGGAACAAAACAGCTATTTGTCTTTCAGAGGAATCTGGCACAGGATGACTGTAGATTTGGGCCTCACAAATGTATTTTCCCTCTCAGATCTCTAAGGATCCAAATGGAGTTTCAATTCTTCTGAAATAAAACAAATAGCAGCCTAGTCAATATCATTTATAGTACTTCTGGCATATCATCTTATGACACCTGTGATGAATAACATATGCAGGGTTTTAGGTAATCCAATCTTCTCATGCTACTGAATTACATTATTTTCATGTACTGAGTTGCTTCTTCAGTTAGCTCAGTCATGTTAGCTCAGGAATTCTGGGAGCTGAAGTCCACAAGTCTCAAACTTGCCAAGTTTGAAGACCCTTGGTCTTATGGACTACTTGGTGCTAAAGACAAGATGATGCTGGATGTTGTTTTGCAGCATAATAGCTTTCTGTTATCTATGATTGACAGTCAAGGGCATCAGGGAGCCTGGAAATGAAAAGGAGAAAGCCTACAGCTGTGACAGAGGCTGGTGAGCCACACTGAGTTCCCGTAAAGATAATGGAACCCAGTTGGCTCTAAACTGAAGCACCTCATTTGTGACCGGCATGGTTAAAATGCAGCTACTACTTTAGCTCTCAGTCTTGCACACTACATAGTACATTTGCAGGACAGGAGAGCAAAGACAGATAAGCTTCACAGGACACTTAAAACATAAGAAAAGACCAGTTACACCAGGTCAAGGCCCATTTTATTCAGTATTTTGTGTTGTATCGCACCTTCTTCAGTTCATCAGGCTTTTGCAAGCAGAGTTCTCTCTCCTGGTTGTTCCCATGCAAATGATGCATTGCCACCAACTTGAAGGTAAACAAGGAGTCTTCCACACTAATAGCTCTGGACTTACATAATTCCCTTTTCAAGCCATCCAAGTTAGGGGCATCACCATCTCTCATGGTAATGAATACCAGATTAATAATGGTTCCTTAAATAGCCTCTCATTTTAATGGTTTGAGAAAGCAACAATGTTTTCTCAGTCTACTTTTTCCTCTTCCTCCTCTTCATTTTGTCGATGCATCCAATGCTCTGTTCCCAGACCAATTCAGCTATTCAGGTATCTTCTGCTCGAGCACGGGTTAGATTAGATGACCTCCAAGGTCCCTTCCAACTTCATTATTCTGTTATTCTGTTATCCAGAGAGCTGGACTCAAAGATTTTCCCCATTCACTCAGACTGACAGACACAATCCCCACTGACAAGCAAATAATCACACTCAGCTCTAAGGCATTGAATATATTAGTGAAGCATTCTTCTATATTATTTTCAATTTTTAAAATATTTTTTATTTTATTTCCAAAGTTAAAATATAAAATCCAAAAAAGAAAAAAAGAAAAACAAAACAATACAAAAAAAGGAAAAATGTACATAAAGACAAAGTAACAAAGATACATAGAGATTGCCCTCCCTAGTTGAATTCTCATAAATGTATTTCAACAAGTTTCCCTCATTATAAAACAGTCCCATAAACAAAGCAGTCAACAGGTAACTTCAACAACAAGCCCAATTTCAAAGCCCTTTGTTAATTGTTTATTATTGTATGTAACTTGCAGAAAATCCTCAAACAGGTTGCAAACTACCATAAGCCCACTGCAATTAGTATTTCTGATCCATCAAGGATCAAATATCCTTGATTGATTTTTATTTTCATTTTTAGAAGACATTACATTTACATTATAATCTCAATTCCTGCTAGCACTACTACACTGCCTGTCCCTGCTTTAAAACTGTTCCTACTGTATATTCCAGATAAAATGAAGTAGGGACAAACACACAGATTTAAGAAAAAAAATTCCAAGTATTCATTGTTCAAATTATAGCTTAAATCATGGCACCAGTTAGCCCACAGGAATAACGTGGAATTTTCCCCTTTGCTGTAAATCTGTAATTTATTTGAGAACACAACCAGTTTATTAGAGGGAAAGGCTTGTACATTTTCAAAATAAAAGTATAGTAGCATGATGAGCAAGTTGCCTTTTGACAATGAAAGGGGATTTCGACAACTAATGTCATTAACAAGTTCAGGTGCATGTTTTTCCCCGCTGCCCACCTTGGCTAGAGTTCTTATTGCATGTTTATGAAAGATTTCCCTGATCTCTGGTCTACTTACACCACTGGCTGCATTTGAGATTCCAGACAAAACAGAGAGAGGTTGACTCAGCCTTCCATCCTTCCGAGGTGGGTAAATTGAGGACCAGATTGTTGGGAGCAATATGCTGACTCTGTAAATTGCTTAGAGGGCTGTAAAGCACTGTAAAGTGGTATGGAAGTCTAAATGCTATTGCTATTAATATGGAAAGAGGGTTACGGAGGCAGAGACTGACAAAAAAGAGAGGATTCATGGAACGATATAGAAAACTGACTAAGCTGACTAAGTTTTATGATTAAGGCGAAGCTGAAATGCATGGTGACCCTTGGAATTATTGTATAAGCATCTAGCTCTTCACTTGATCCCACATGCATTCCAAGAGGTTATAAAAATCAAAAGATTGCCATAAGCTCTTAGAAGTATAAGGCCAAATGAAGCTTATAAAGCTAACTGCTAGGGCACAGGAACTTTAATTTGATCTCAGGTGAATTATAGCATTTCAAACCACAAAACAAATACAACCTTTCTCATGCCACAAGGTTCAAAGAAATCATATAGGGAGGGTGCCAGGGAGGGGGGTGTTACTTAAGAGAAGGTAGTGACCTTGGTCTGCAGGACCTGCATTTGCCTAAGGAAGAAAAGCAAAAGGGAAGAGTTTACAACATTAGACATTGCTGCTTCACTGTGTTACTAAGGGGTGTTGCTGTCTGTAATCTCCAGGATCACTTTTTCTGATCCCAGATGTTTACATAGTACGCTGCTAGAATCAGTTCTCTGTTTTCAATACAAATCTCCTCCTTCTGAACTCTGCAACCCACACTGGCTTGCATTACAGCTCCTAGCAACTTCCAGAACAGCACTGCTACGGTTGTTCTGGAAGACGTTGGTTAGTTACACGATTCATTCATACTCTTTGTTATCGCAGTCTGCTGTTGCTACCAAGAATCATCTATGTAATTTTTATAGTCAGGTTTTAAAGGGATGCCTTTGAACAGTCTAGATTTCTTGATGAATGTATTTTTATTTTTCTTATATATACTGAGAGCATATGCAACGAAGACAAATTCCTTGTGTGTCCAATCACACTTGGCCAATAAAGAATTCTATACTATTCTATTCCTATTTCTATGTTTGAGCCTCAAGAATGTCTCTCTTGGCCAACAGGTGGGTCTTCCATCCAACCATGCCATAATATAAAACATAGAAACCGACCAGCAAAACAGCGCCATGAAAAATTAGCTTGTCTGGGAGATTAGTTCAAATCAGAAGTATTCAAACATGCAATTCTCTAAATGTGGAGTATGCAACTACAGCCAAAAAGGAATGCCACACCCGGTTCTGGAAGATGTGCAGTTTGGATGTTTAAAAGAAATGTTACAATAACTTCTTAGAGAGCAGAGGGGGAAAATCAGCAATCTAATTTCAATTTTCTCTTTCACTTCAGTCCAGACAATGAAGTCAGACTTTACAATTTTCTGCTTCGCAAACACTAAAGTCTAAATCACAGTTTTAGACAAATTGCAGGTGTGCATTCCCCGTGGGCATGTGAAGTTCCTTGCCCTAATGAAACAAGACCAAGACTGTACATTACCTTTCCTATTTTAAGCAAAAATCCTATCAGGACATGGGCTTCAAAATTTCTTCTGAAAGAAGATTTGGAGGGGGAAAGACTAACAGAGCTGGAAGGGACTTTGAAGGTTCTAGTTCAACCCCCTGCTCAAAAAGGGGGCCCTATACAATGCAGACAAATGGTTATCCAATCTCTTCTTAAAGGCCTCCAGTGATGGAGCACTCACAACTTCTGAAGGCCAGCCATTCCACTGGTTAATAGTTCTGTCAAATGCTATGTCAAAAAGCAATCTAATAAAATTTATTTCTGTCTCCAAAGACACCAGAATCTAGTTTTATTAAAATCAAAAGATTGCCTACAAAGATTGCTGTATTAGTCATTGAAAACAAAAGTAATAACATATTGGAGGATAAGCACTTGGAAGGCAAACAACACTAAAAGGCATGCGTTAAGACTTGAAATAGTATGGATTCAATAAGGAAAATGCAAGATTTTTATATACAGTTCAGACTGTAGGTTCATGTTTTATCATTACATTCTGTTTTGTATAGAGCTGCAAAAATCCTGATAACAACCAGATGACAGTAAGTGATTAGATTTTTCTATATTTTTCTGCTTCTTTACTTTGATCATCTACAATTTCTGTGGTTTGAATCTAATAAAAGTTTCATACTCTAGAAATGGCAGTTACTTTGTATCTAAAAACATGAAAACACATGGAAAATCTATCTATATTAAGCCCGTCACACAGCACCAACAGATGGAAAGAGGATGTAAAACGGAGAGAAACACTTGCCATCCGTTGGTTAACGCGATGCTTCCATTCTGTACTCCCTGCATCCGTTTTTCATCCTCTCTATCCATCCAGCATCCGTTTACTGACATTTCATCCGCTCAAAAAGTTTTGAGCTGCACAAAACTTTTTGAGTGGAAAATGTAACCAAATGCATCCGTTAGACATCCGCTACGCATACGGAGAACATCCGTTAGACGTCCGTCGTCATCCGTTACGCGTCTGCTATATCTGCTAGGCATCCGCTGCGCATTTGCGCAACTCGCATCCGCTCCAGTGGAAAACGGACACAGGGAGGAAGCGAAACGGACGTGGAACGGACACGCAGCGTTAGTGGCACGGACGTAGAAAGGATGAAAGCGGATGAAGCTCACATAGAAAGCATTAAAATGGAAAAAAAGTTCGTATAGGGGACGTATCTCGGATATTTAGGATGTCTACAGGATGTCTAGAGGATGCAGAAGGACACCTAGCGGAAAACCGATATTTCCTATAAAAAGGGGGAGGAACTCAACTGGATCTCACTTTCAGTCCAGCAGCCCAGCTGTGCAGACCTCTTCAGCCTTCATATGGCTCTTGCTCTTCAACAGCATCCAGTCATCTCCACCATGGATCATCACACACTCCTTTTGGTAGCCACCATCATTCTACAACAGTGCGAAGCCATCTACAGGCTCTTTCACCTGTTCTACGCGAAGAAAAGGAGGCAGCCAAGAAGTGTCTGGGTCCAAAGATGGATCGCCAGAAGAGCAGAGTAGGGACTGTATAACAAGCTGATGGTGGGGCTGAGAAACGAAGACTCTCATGCATTCCAAAACTTCATGAGGATGCCGCCAGCCATGTTTGACGAAGTTGTGGAGCGGCTGAGATACAGGTTGAGCAAGGCAAACATCAACTTCCGGCCCAGCCTGGACCCTGGGCTCAAGGTGGCACTGACTCTGCGCCACCTGGCCTCCGGGACCACCTACAGGAGCATGCAGTACGGCTAGAGGCTGCCACACAACACCATCAGCATTGTGGTCAGAGAAGTGGTGCAGCCCATCATCAAAGAATACCTGGAGGAGCTCCTCCAGTGCCCCTCCACTGAAGAAGGCTGGAAGAAAGTTGCAGAGCAGTGGTATCAGAAGTGGAACTTCCCCCACACCGTTGGAGCCATAGATGGTAAGCACGTGGCCTCCAAAGCTCCAGCCAAGTCAGTGTCCACTTATCACAACTACAAGGGCTTCTTCAGCATCATCCTCTTCGCCATGGTCGATGCTGACTACAGGTTCATGTACATCAATGCTTCAGGCAATGGCTCATCTTCAGATGCCCAGGTATACAACGCCAGTCACCTCAAGGAGGGGCTGGAACGCAACCTCATCATGGGCTTCCCAGATCCAGACCCCCTGCCCAATGACACACAAGATGTACCCAACTTCATCGTGGGTGATGACGCCTTCTCCCTCAGAACCTACCTCATGAAGCCCTACACTTCCAGATACCTCAACTGTGAAGAGAGGATCAACTACAGGCTGTCCAGGGCAAGGCGTGTGGTGGAGAACGCCTTTGGCATCCTGGCCAACAGGTTCCAGGTACTTCTCACCACCATGCAGCATCGCCCACAGACCGTGAGGAACATCATGGAAGCTTGCTGCATCCTGCACAATCTCATGCGCACCCACTACCCAGTGTTGCAGAACAGGCTCGTGGACCTCCAACAAGGCAATGGGGACATGGAGCCTGGGGAATGGAGGCAAGGGCGAAACCTGATAGACACCGTGGATGTGCAAGGCCCCAACAGAGCTTCATATGAAGGGAAGAAGAAGCACAACCTCCTGAAACACTGGTGAAACTCCCCAGCTGGGGCAGTGGAGTGGCAAGACAGGATGATAGATGCTTAATGGATGCTTCCTTCAGCCTGTCTCATCACATGGAAGAGATTGTGCCATGTATGTTGAGTGGCCCTACAATGAACAAGGCATTTAATAAAGAGTTGTGTTTATGTTGAAATGTGTGCATCAATGATTAAATTGTTATTGATAATAAAGGGCCAAAGGTTTGGCACCTGGGAGGGTGGACCATACAGTCCCACTATGCTTGCACTGGAGGTTTATCTATCCCACAGCTATTACCCATCCCACAGATATCCTAACCCATCCCAAAGCTATTACCCATCCAACAGGTATCCCTGCCCATCCCACAGCTATTACCCATCCCAAAGGTATCCTGCCCATCCCACAGCTATCTTAACCCATCCCACAAGCATGCAAAGGCTTAAACCATTTCTAAAAGTTTCCACCAAGACTTTATTGACGAAAAGAACTGAAGCAAGTGTGTGAAGCAAAGATAATCTTTATTAGTAACAAACTGTAAAAGAAAATGACCCAAGTGTCCCAAGCAAAGATAAAGTCATCAAGTAGCAACCCAGTCTCTGGCACTCTTCTCAGTCACTCTGAGGCATGCCCATAGTCTCAGGGGTGAAGGGTCCAGGTGCTGTGGAGGTGGCTGCTGCTGGAATGCTGGTCTGAGGTGCCATTGGGGTGCCTGGCCCCAAGAGGACAACAGGGGATGGTGTGTGGAGAAAGCTCTCAGAGAGCTGGCTCAGTCCTGTGATGTTGAGAGCCCCTTCCTCCATGACATGGGGTGTCAGTCCCAAGACCAATGACAGATGTTCTGAGGCCGGGCTTGGGGTGGAGGAAGGAGGAGTATAGTGGGGTGGAGGAAGGAGGAGTATACTGTGGATGTCTGGTCTGCAGGTGAGCAAGGTGAGGCGTGGGTGGCATCTGTGGCGTGGGTGGCATCTGTGGCGTGGGTGGCATCAGTGGCATTGGTGGCACCGGTGGCGTACGATGTACCTGTGCCTGGACTGGGAAGGGCTGCCTGTGCTGCTGGAGCTCCTGATGGCCATAGCCTTGGTAGGTGAGGGCCTGTGGAAAGCCTTGGAAAGGCAGTGACATCACCTGGGGTGGAGGAGCAGACCTGGACTGGGTGGGAGCAGGTTCAGCTGGGTCTGGAGGGTTGTGAAGAAGACCAGTGTTCCTGTCCTTTATCACCTGTTACTGTGATTCGGACATGTCCAGGAGGGTCTGGTTGACATAGGTGAGGAAGGGCTTGCAGTTTGAGGATGGTATGTCAGTGTACTAGCAGAGAGAGGAGATCTATGCTGCTTTTGATAATGTCCCTGATCTCTAGCAGCACAGTGTGGCTCTGCCCATCCGGTCTGGCTCTCTTGCCTGCTTTCTGTGGAGGTGGAGCTGGGGGTGGATGTGGGTTGGTCTCTGGCGGAAGTGCCCTCTCCTTGCTCCCACTGCGTCAGGGGGTCCCCCACGCGCTCCGCCACGGGGAGTGCAGCTGTCGGGGGGGTCTCCGTCGTGGCACGCTCCACAGATACCTGCCTGGACACAGGAGCTGACTCTTGGCCAGAAGAGGACTGGCTCTCTGCAGGCTGCCTGAGAGAGAGGGTTGTCAGAGGGGCTGCTCCTCGGTGGTGGATCTCACCCTCCAAGAAGCTGCACTTGGCCATCACTTAGGTCTCCCGGTCCGTCAGCTTGACCGTGGCCTGGCCAGATTTCTTGAGGTACAGCTTCCCGTACCAGGTGTGCATGTGCTTCCACCAGCCGAGGAGCACCTCCGAAGTGTAGCCCAGGCTCTTCGCCTTCTCTCTCCAAGCAGCCTGCTTCCTTTTGGTGTCTCGATAGAGCCTGTGTCCCTTCCGCCATAGATACTCGTTCTCCCTCAGCCATTCCAGCACCTCATCCTCATGTTCCTCTTCGATGGAGTATTGCCTCCTCTCCCGTTCATGCGTATGCCTCTTCCTCCCTCTGGCAGGGCCATCTGGGCCCTCATCAGAGGGGCTTCGAGGTTGTAGGGGCTGCTCCACCACACCACCAGAAGCAGCTGCAGCAACAACAACAGTAGCAGCAAAAGCAATACCAGCAGCACCAGGAGCACCAGCAGGACCAGGATCAGCAGCAGCAGAGTAAGCATCAGCAGGACCAGCAGGACAAGCAGGACCAGGATCAGCAGCAGCAGAGTAAGCATCAGCAGCACCAGCAGGACCAGGAGCACCAGCAGGACCAGGAGCACCAGTAGCACCAGCAGGACCAGCAGGACAAGGAGCAGCGCCAGCAGAGTAAGCACCAGCAGAAGCACCAGCACCAGGAGCAGCGCCAGCAGAGTAAGCACCAGCAGAAGCCCCAGCACCAGGAGCAGCGCCAGCAGAGTAAGCACCAGCAGAAGCACCAGCACCAGGAGCAGCGCCAGCAGAAGCTCCAGCATCAGAAGAGTCAGCCCGACCAGCAGAAGCCCCAGCAGAAGCAGAGTCAGGGCCAAGGCGTGGGATGGTGGCCCTGTCCTTCTTGCCAGGGCTGGCAGCAGATGGCACAGGCTTCCTCTTCTTCCCCATGGTTGTTGGCTGGAGCTGTGTCTGGCAGCACGTCTTTCCTCTGAATGGTGACCTGCTTGCCAGCTGCTTCCCTTTATATTATATCCACGGGGCTGACGCAATGCATCCTCCCCGCATGCGCAGTAAACGCTTTGCATCCGCTAGGCATCCGCTAGGCTTCCGTGATGCATCCGCTTCATCCGCTAGGCATCCGCTCTGCATCCGTTCCTTCCGTTGCACGTCCGCTTCGCTGTGCTCCCCTGGAAGCCCTGCGGATGTGCCATCCGCTTCCATTCGCTAGGCTTCTGTGGAGCATCCGCTTTACATCCTGGCTACATCCTCCGTCCGTTATGCAAATTTGGGGCACTTTTGAGAGCGGATAACAACGGATGGAACATTTTCTCATCCGCTGTGTCCTTTTTACATACGTTTTGCATCCGTCGGCCTATGTGACAGGCCCTTTAAGTGTGCGAGAGAGCAAAGAGTGATATAGTAAAAGAGAATATTGTGTGGGAAAATGAAGCTAAATGCTCTAATCAAATTATCCTCTAAAACAGGAGAGGGCAACTATGGTCCCTTTACGACCAGTGGACTTCATCTTCCAGAATTCCTGACCCTGCTGGGAGGTTGAAATCCATAGATCATAAAAAAGCTATAGCTGCCTACCTCTGTTCTAAATACAGAGAACTGAATTTCTCCTATGAGCCGTTCAGAGCATCCAGTAGTCATGGGGAGGTGCTTAGTCTCCGCATTCACAGGCTGAGCTTGATTTGTGGAAAGCTCCTCCTCCACCACGTGACTCCTCAGCGTTCCCCAGTTTTTGCTCAGCCTCATGCGAGACAGGCAGTGCTTTGGATACTTCCTTGACTGAAACAGGAATATTAGCAGGTTTGATTACAATTCGGTTTTCCTTTGGCTTTCTTTGTCTTTAGCCTTCAATCCTTATCAGTCTGAGAGTCCGGTTTAAGGGAAGCGCTGTTTGCACACACACCCCAAAAAAAAGGTGGTGGGAGGCTTTTGGAGCTGCTCTGCTCCACCTCCCCACAGATAAAATTTTCTTACCTCTGCCAATTTTGATTGCCGCTGTGACTTTATTCCGTTTGCTTGCTAGCGGCTTGATATTTCATTTTAAAAGTTGTATCACCTTTACCTCCCCTCCGAACGCTGTTTCTTCAGTGGGGAAGTTAATTAGGATTAATTCCCCTTTCTTCTCAGCCGTTCTGTTGTTTGAGAGCTCAGGCTTTGTTTGAGCTCTGGCTTGGTTTGCAAGGCGGGAAGCTGCTGCTGAGAAGCGTGCGAAAAGACTTTAACTGCTGGAGGCCATCTTGAGTGCCACCTCGTACCTGCGCGCCTTGTCTGTCTTTCCTGAGCTGTGTGAGGTATTTTCTGCTCGAAGCAACAGAATTCCTTCAGGATTCTGAGAGTTGTTTTACCCTCGTTTTGGCTACCTGCACTCGAGGATAATTAATTCGCTTTTAAAATTGTTGGCTTAACCCTCACAGCCTTATTCTCAGTGGCACAGCAGGAAGCACCTAGGCCAGTGTTCGCCTGTGCAGGGAAGCTGCTGAAGGCCCTTACAATCATCAATCCGGGCCTTAGGCGTTCGCTATTTGGCTAATTGGATTACTCATTAATATTGGTTGTTTTATGGTTTTTATTGGTTTAATATTGAAATATACATATATCACTACTCATAGGAGCAATTACAAAGCAATTATAGCAATAATATTATAATAATTATGACAATCATAATCACTCATGGTAAAAAACTAACAGTACAATATTTTAATTTTCAATAAAATATTATTACTGAGATACGACTTATTATATATGTGTGTGTGTGTGTGTGTATATATATATATATATATATATATATATATATAGAGAGAGAGAGAGAGAGAGGGAGGGAGGGAGGGAGGGAGGGAGGGAGAGAGAGAGAGAGAGACCAGTAAAATAAAAAGAATAAATAAAATAAAAGGGGGCAATAAGTACTTTATCAGGGCAACCGTTTCTGACTCAGATCGGACCCTGGGCGTGCCAACCGCCTTGTACACAGATTATATTCAATTACTGTTATTCTAATTTTAATCAAAATGGCAGATGGTACTACCTCTCAGGCACCTTGCTTGAAGATAAAAGCCAGATCAAAACACAGTGGAAATTCTAAAGTCTCAGAAAGGGACGCCTTATGGCGCCATGAGGCCTTACAAAAGCAAATAGACAGGCATTCTCGAGAGGTCCACCCTGTATCCCAGGGTGCCCCCTCTTCCAGTCTGTCAGTTTTTTCACACCCTCCTCCTCCTCTAGATCTGTAAGTTTTTTCACACCCTCCTCCTCCTCTAGATCTCTCCCTTTCATCCAGGTGCAGCATAACTCCACAAGGACAACAGGCTCAAGTGTCTGGAACACCAACCAGATGGGCCTCTGGAGCCACATTCACTCCAACAGCCGCTGGTTTTCGCCAGGGTGACAGCTTCATTGAGGAGGTTCAAGAAAGGATGAAAGCCTGAATGGAGATGGCTATTTGCCAAGGGATTGCAGCAGGATTTCAACACACAGTAATGGCCAGAACTTACCCTATAGATACTGACCAAGAGCCTCAACCTCTGAGGTCACTGACCAGGTCGGAACAACACCAGTCCCAGATATATTTACAGGGGGAGACCCCTCTCCAAGGGCAGGAGGAGGAGGAGGAGGAGGAGGAGGAGGAGGAGGAGGAGGAGGAGGAGGAGGAGGAGGAGGAGGAGGAGGAGGAGGAAGATCAAAACTTTCAAATGGCCGAGTTTGAAGTGGGATCAATTCACGCTAGCAAGCCCCTGTCAGAGGCAGACCCCATAGAAGGGGAAATGTCTGAGGATGAAGATCTTATTCCTGACCAGCCTGTTCTTACAGGCTTATTCCGGCCACAGCTTTTCAAATCTCTCTTGTTTAAGACAAAGAACATTACAGGCCTAAACAAGCAAAAACCATCTGACACACCTAACCCTTCAGGGGAGAGACCAGAGGACATGACCTTCAACCAACCAGTAGTTGAAGCAGAGGTAATTCCAGTTCCATCCATATTTCGGACCTGGTGCAGAAGCACTGGGCTTCTGCAGCGGTATACACCTCCCCAACTGAATAGGATAGGAAATACTTCAACTTGGACCCTGAATTTGCAAAGTTTCTGGGGACTCCCGAGGTAGACGAGCCTATAGTGGATTTAGTGTCCCCCTCTACTCCCAGTGAGGCCTTAAAGCCGGAGGTAAAACGGGTCGAGCTAGCCCTACGCAGAGCTCATCAGTCTGATGCGTGGGCTATCAGATCCGCCTCCTTCTTCATGTGGTCATCTCTTAGATGGCTTCGTCTTTTGAAACAACATGTTCCTTCTTCTAACATCAGGGCGCACCAAGACATCGCCAAACAGCTGCTGAATTCTCTGCTACCTATCACACAGTCAAGTTTTCAGCAAGGGCCATTATCTCGCATGTCACAGCACGTCGCTTGCTATGATTAAGACACTGGCAAGCTGACTTCAAACAC
Source organism: Laticauda colubrina (assembly GCA_015471245.1). Lineage (NCBI taxonomy): Eukaryota > Metazoa > Chordata > Lepidosauria > Squamata > Elapidae > Laticauda > Laticauda colubrina. The sequence continues at coordinate 21,560,427 of BLBF01000033.1, forward strand.
AAATCCAAGCTGGCATCATCCCTCATTGCGATAGATAGATTGCTTGGCCCTTCCCTGGATCCACTACTAATTGAAACATGCAACAAGAAAAAAAATCTCCCTTCCCCTTTTTCAGAAGTCATATTCTAGAAGCCCCCGGTCTTTTCAGAGGGGATCTTTTTCGATCTTTCTATGCGGGATCCCTCTCTTCCAGATACCAGAGACCCCCAGCAGTTAGACCAGGACAACAACCAGATAGGTCCGTCTCACTGGACAGAGGTAGAAGGGATGGTCAATCCAAAAGATCCTATTGGGGAGCAGGGAGCAGGCCCTTCCGGTGACCAAGATAACTCCCGGGACCCAATTCCCATTGGCGGATGCCTTAAGTTATTCGCTGACCAATGGGATTCCTCTACCTCTGACACCTGGGTCAGGGATACAGTTAGATTTGGCCTCGCGCTGGAGGTTAGATCCAATTCCCCAGATCCCTTCATGTCATACCCTCCTTCCAGAGACCCGGTCAAGCATAATCTCATGGATTCCGCTATCCAACATATGCTGGATATACGAGCCATCCAACCAGTAGCGACCAATCAACGAGGACAAAGTTTTTATTCACATCTTTTCGTTGTGCAATATATATATGTGTGTGTGTGTGTGTGTGTTGTTCAGCTTCCTTCGGGTATTATTATCCCACGTCATTGTATGACGTGGGATAATACCCGAAGGAAGCTGAACAGCACACATGTAAGTACCCGCGAAAATTTAAAAAAACAAATATCTGACCTCTACGGGGAGGAAATAAATAGCCAGATCAAAAGCTATGAGAAGCTAGAAGTTAAAAGAGCAGGAATATTATGTGACCTGAAATTCCTATGCAGCTGAAGAGACAAAAATGCAACACCAACCTGCTTCAAATTAACATTTCACCACAACACAGCAGCTACTAAACGTATCCTGAAAAGAACAGAAATGGCTTTACTCAGGAATGAAGTTCACAGTAAAAGATTCCAATTGGATCAGTTAAACAAATAATTGCTAGCACTACACCTGGAATTGAGCAGCAAAATCCACCCTCTACTTTGGGATAAGATAAAACAACTTACAATTTGGAGAGCTGAAACTGAAACCACTTACAAAAATGAAAAACTCTTAAAGAAACTAAAGAAATTAGAACAGGACAAGAAAACCCCCAACAACTCACAGCAACACCTGAAACAATCAGTATATAACGTTTCCAACAGAGAACTCACCAAAACAGAAACAGATGTCCTAACCAAAGGATTCAATTATGCCATAGCACCCAAAAAAATCCCAACAGAATCCATCATATGTGCAGTAGAATCCAGCCTAACTAAATTAAATACGGATGAAGCTGAGAGAATAAGACACCAGGTTACCAACATCTTATGTACAGCCAAACCACCAAAAAATAGCTTGCAAAAAGATGAATTCAGAGCGTTACAAACCCTGAAAAATGATAACAGCATAATAATACTCCCAGCAGACAAAGGGAATGCCACAGTAGTAATGGATAGAAAAGACTACGAAACAAAATTGACAGACCTACTCCAAGACTCTACATACAAACCTATAAACACAGACCCAACCACATATCTGGAAAAATTAACCAAGAAGAAAATTATAACCAGCCACATAAGCAAAGAAATCCAACAGACGATCATCCCGCCTAGATGACTACAAAAATGCAGTAAAAAAGCTGGAACACATTCTTCTATTGGTCTGTCCAATGTATGTGGCCGGGCATGATGTACAGGGAATTTCGTATATGCCTTGGTTTTCCAGGTCAATTTTGACTTTGGGGTTCCTCAGGATGGCTGCTATTTTTTTGTCTGTTTTGAAGGCAGTCTTGATGTGATGCCTGTGTAGTATCTTACTGATTTTATCTGTAGTACCTCTTATGTAGGGCAAGAAAGCTGTTCCATAGGTCTGTTGGTCTTCTAGGTCTCTGTTATGTCTTGGTGTGTTTTTGTGGATCAGGTTGGTGATTTTATTTTTTTGGAAGCCATTGGCTGTCAATACTTCAGTCAGGGTACATAGTTCAGTCTTTATATATGTCTTATCTGCCAGGCGTTTGGTTCTGGTAATTAGTGTTTTCGCTACGGAATTTATCTGTGCTGGGTGGTGGTGGGATTGGGCATCGAGGTAGCAGTTGGTGTGTATTTCTTTTGGTATATGGTGTGTCCCAGTGTGCCATCTGTTCTTTTGTAGATTAGTACATCTAGGAATGGTAGTTGTTTGTTTATTTCCGTTTCCATGGTGAACTTGATTTTGGGGTGTGTGTTGTTTAGGTGTGTTAGGAAATTGTTTAGGTTTTCTTTTCCATGGGGCCAAATCACAAACACATCTCCTCACTAGTCCAACACATGAAAACCACAGGTCACAACATCAACTTCAATGGCACTAAAACCTTAGCCACTATAGAAAACCCCAACCACAGAATCATTAGAGAAGCCATAGAGATTGAAAAAAAGCCTTACAGCATGAATAGAAGAGATGATTCCAGCAGACTGTCAATCATTTGGAAGCCTGCACTCTCAAATAGAAAGATCTCCATGCCACAAGCCAGGCAAACACCTGGGCAAAAACTGACTCCCTCTGATAGCTCCAACCCAAACACCCCCCCCACCAGGCACCCAGGTGAAACCCAGCTTGCTAATAAAGAGCAGCTTGCTAATGAAGAGCAGCCGTCCCTTCACACGGAGCCAAGCTGCACTGAAAGCCTCCAACACAAGAACAGAGTGTTGCCAGCCAATCAAAGCCACAAAACAGACAGAAGAAACCAGAAACACCAATCAATCAAACTCCAAGTCCAATGAACACAGATCCAGGCTCCCAGCCAATCAGAATGGACCAGCCTCAAATTTGAAACCAGGAACTAACTCTATACAGAAGCCTGAGGATGGCAGATGAGATTCTGCTGAAACGTTGCTACAACTTTAACAGAACTACAATGACGTGGGATTATACCCGAAGGAAGCTAAACAGCACATATATATGTATGTATGTATGTACGTACGTACGTACGTACGTACGTACGTACATACATATATATATATATTCGGGGACAGTGGAGAGCGATATTAGATTTGAAACGTCTCCACTGTTTCTTAGTATATCACAAATTTAAAATGCATACCCTCTAATTAATATTACTGGGTATCAGGAAAGGGGACGTGCTCACGCCCATAAATTGACAGAGGCGTACTTGCACATTGATATTCGGCCCTTCCATCATAAATTTCTGAGATTCTGCTACAATAACCACCATTCTAAATTTGTGGCCCTTCCATTTGGATTAGCCCCCTCCCCCAGGACCTTCACCAAGGTCCTCGAGGTGATAGCGGCCCACCTCAGGAACATCCCAGTATACCTCCAGCATTATCTTGACGATATTTGATTTTATCTCCTTCTGCTCATCAGGTAGTCATAGACACTCAGAACACATTACTATCTCTACTAGAGCATGGCTTCTTAATAAATTGGAAGAAGAGTCAATTAACACCATCGACTCAGATAATCCATTTAGGGGCGATCATTGTGAAAGGCAAGGTTTATCTTTCACCAGATAGGCTAAATAGCATTCAAAAATTGGTTAAGGAGAACTGGTTGCTTAAGAAGGTGTCCTTAATGGACCTATTAAAATTGTTGGGCAAAATGATCCTCATATATTTCTATTATTCCTTGGTGCTGCCTTCACACTAGATCCCTCCAGTGGTTCCTGCCACCGTACCAGCGATCCGGCCGAAGCAACTCCAAATACAAAGTCAGGGTTCCATCCAAGGTTCTCATATCTCTCCTCTGGTGGTCCAAACCGATTATCAACAAAGGCTGTCTCTTCAAGGAGCCACAAAGGCTCACCATCATCACAGATGCCAGTCTGTTTGGATGGGGAGCTCACGTTTACTTGCTCTCAACCCAAGGCAGATGGTCTGACATAGTACAGTCATGCAGCATAAACTGGCTGGAATTTCGCACAAAACACCATTCGCACAATGGCCCTTCGCAACTTCTTCCCCCAGGTAACGTGGTCAGCACATACTGATACTGACAGACAATGTAACAGTCAAAGCTCACATAAACAAGCAGGGGAGCACACAATCGAAGCAGCTAATGCGGGAAGCGGAGCGCCTGTGTAGCTGGGCAGACAACAACATACTTTCCATCAAGGCAGAACACATTTAGGGTCTGTCAAATAAACAGGCAGACTGGCTAAGCAGGGCCACCATAGATCAATCGGAGTGGCGCTTCCACCCATCTCTGTTTCAAGAAGCGGCACGGACATTTGGTCAGCCGGTAGTTTTTTCCAGGTACCCATCCCAAGGGGCGGAGAATTTCAACTCGCTCCGCTGTAGTTGGCCCCGGGTCTCCTGTATCTATTCCCTCCACTTCTGCTGGTTCCCAAGGTCATCCAGGAGTTACTAGACAAGAGAGCGGAATTACTTCTAGCAGCAACTTACTGGCCAGATGGTCATGGTTCGCAGACCTCCGCAGTCTCTTGGTAGCTCCCCCCTGGAGAATTCCATCAGACAGAATCTCATTAACTCAAGGACCCCTTCAACATCCAGACTCTCAATGGTTACAATTGACCATCTGGAGATTGAGCTGAGTGGTTTGAAGGGCGGAAAGCTCTCCAATAGGGTTATCGACACTATCCTAGCTGCCAGACACCCCTCAACAATTTGCATTTACAATGCCACATGGACCACCTTCTGCAAAAGGGTGTAGTAAGTTTCAAATTGATCCTGCCTCTCCCTCTGATGCTCAGACTCTAGTTTTTACAGGAGGAACTTGATAAGGGGTTGTCACTTAATACGTTAAATAAAGCAGGTGGCAGCCTTGGCATCAGTTCTCACTTGCGAGGGCCTCAGTTCTCTTTCATATCATCCATACATAAGGTTTTCCCTCGAGGAGCCTCCAATTTACACCCTCTAGCAGTGCACCGTTATCCCACCTGGGACCTTAACAAGGTCCTTGTGGCTCTGACTAAGGGACCTCTTGAACCTTTGAAAACGTCAAGTCTCTACTTCTGACATACAAAGTAGTTTCCCTTGTAGCGATCACTTTTGCTCGTCGTGTTTCAGAAATTGCAGCCTTGTCCATCAGACAAGATCTCTGCATTTTTATGCTGATCGAGTGGCTCTTTGCCCCAATCTCACATTTATGCCCATGGTCAATCCGGCCTTTCATAGAGCACAAGAGCTTATTCTTCCAAATTTTTGCCCCAGTCCATCGCAGGGGATGGAAAGACAATGGCATAAGTTTGATGTGAGGCGTGCACTGCGAATCTATATCAAGCGTACAGTGGTTTTTAGGAAATTGGAGGCTTTATTTGTGTTCTTTCAGCCCAATACTCAAGGTTGCATAGGTCTCACCATCTATGATAGGCGGTTGGATATGAGCTGCAATAGCAAAAACGTATCAGACCCAATCTCTGCAGGTGCCTAAGGGCATAACAGCTCATTCAACAAGGAGTGCAGCAACTTCGGCAGCATGGGCCACACAGGCATCAATAACTGAAATCTGTCAGGCCGCAGCTTGGGCTTCCCCATCACCCTTCATTAGACACTACAAAATTGATGTGTTGCTTCTGCTGAGGCTTCCTTCGGCAGAAGAGTTCTGCAAAGGGTCCACAGAGACCAGGAGGAGATTCCAGACCAGACGGAGTCCCTCCCATAGGACAGGCCAAGCTTTGGTATGTCCCACTACTGGATGCTCTGAACAGCTCATAGGAGAAAGGGCATTGGTACTTACCTGACACGCCCATTCTCTTTGAGCTGTGAAGAGCATCCAGCCCCACCCTTTTTTTCCGTCTGGTGGGGTCCTGTTTCGGCCAATGAACTTTTTTGTATGTGAGGATGAGAGAGCTTTTTTCTCTCATCTTTGCCAAAACTGGGGAACGCTGAGGAGTCACGTGATGGAGGAGGAGCATTCCACAAATCAAGCTCAGCCTGTGAATGCGGAGACTAAGCACCTCCCCACTACTGGATGCTCTTCACAGCTCAAAGAGAACGGGCGTATCAGGTAAGTACCAACACCCTTTCTCTGTCTTTTCAAGCATGAATTCCCCTTGTGGCAATCTATGAAAAAGTAGATCGTAACAACATCTAAATGTAGTAACACACAATTTTAAAAAATACCATAATTTTAGTAGCCATCACAAATTTCCATTGCTTTGATAACAATCTGATTCGCAATGGGAAACCATCTGCTTTCTTAAATTATCCATATTAACTTTAAATCTCCTGTGTTCTTACTGTGTGCTGTGAAAAAAACCACTGAGGTAAAATCCACTGTATGGTATTAAATGTGCTTGAAAATGCCACAGTAGAAACATAAGAGTTAGTGTGAAATCACCTAATTTACCTTGCTAAATGATTTTTAACCAAGTAAGATAAAACTCAAAATCATGTTCTTTGGGATTGAACATTATCTTCATAGACTGCTCCAGGTATTATGAGATATGGGGAGGTACCCCTCTCATCTTTGGAGAAATTTATACCATAAGGTGATGGCCTTAGGCTCTTGGACAGAAATGGTTTAAACAGAAGAAAAGCAATTGCCCAGCAAAAAGCAGACCACTTGAGTTCCAGATTAAATCCCTGATGTGCGTGTATACAGTATGTGGGCAGGAGAGCAGCTCCCTCAAAGCCTGGAACATGGCATCTAGCCAGTGCAGATCATATTTAACTAGTACAGGGGTCTTCAAGCTTGACAGCTTGAAGACTTATGGACTTCAACTCCCAGAATTCCTCCTCCAGTCATGTTAACTCAGGAATTCTGGGATTTGAAGTCCACAAGTCTTAAACTTGCCAAATTTGAAGACCCTTGAGCTAGTAAAACCAATGGGGTATGGTGGCTTTCTGTTCTACAATATACAGACCAGGGATCTGACACAGGTTGCATTGTTGGGGGCAAACAACAGTATCACCTAGCAAGGGAAATTAGCAATCTATGGTATTCAACTGGAAGCCGTCCCCAATTCTACTACCCCATTTATCACATTTTGCTACGTGAGGCAGAGGAGAAGTTGATTCAAGTTTCTATCTTCCTTCACAACTGTCAGTCTGCTAAGACCCGTGCGACTTGAGTGTAGTCTGAAAGGTTAAGTTGGCCATTCTTGATGTAGATAGCTTGTTACTGTAATTCAAGGGTCTTTAAATTTGGCACGTTTAAGACTTGTGGACTTCAACTCCCAGAAATCCTGAGCTAACATGACTGAGAGGAAGAATTCTGGGAGTTGAAGTCCACAAGTGTTAAAGCTGTCAAATTTGAAGACCCCTGCTGTAATTCATTTGCAACTAGCAGTGCTATCATTAAGGAATTTGGTCTTCATTAAGGAATTTGGTCTTCTTTCCATCCAACTGTCCATTCATCAGCTCTAAGAGAAAGAATATTTTCTATCCTCTGGTATTGTTTTAATCAATGTTCTGATTTGCAGAAAGTCCAATGACAAAACTGTTCTAATGCCAAAGAATGTGTATGTCAAGAAAGAGGTCAATAGATGTTTCCCCTAACCCATCCCCTTCACCTTAGCACCAGTTGCAAGTCACAGTTGCTACTTCCTGACATTCAACTAATCTCACCCCAACATATGTTGTAGTACTGCCTCCAATGTCTTTTAAAAATCCATGTGTAAACCCGCTACACAAAGCTCCACTCCTTCAATGTAAGCCAGGAAATCCTGCAGAGGTGACTTGTTCCATTAATCATTCAGTCCCAGAAGGGAATGGCTATCACTGAATAATGTAATTACTACTGCATATTTTCCTCCCACTTCAACAGATGTCATATTGTGGTAATTCCAATCAAGAATTCCATTTTCTGATTCAAATAAGCTACTTTTCTGGTGGCTGCACCATTCTTACGAGTTCAGGTTCAGTCATCTGATGCTCCACATACCTGAATGTGATCTTTTAAGTTAACCTGAAAAACATAAAATGTGGCCTTTCCTTTCCCTTGGAAAGAGAAAAAATATACAAGGATGTGTAAATGTAGAAGTGCTTTACTGTTAAGGTATGCTCATTACTTTGCCTACCGCCCCTAAATCATTTATTAACCTTGCTTGAATTCCTCCCCTTCTTCTTAAGATGTTAAAAAGAAAGTTTTTAATATTGATTCAGGTCAGCTAGTATTGGTCCAATAAATTAAGCCCGCAAGGACAACAGCCAGGCATCCCCAGATATTTCCAAAGACCCACAACCCAGAGTCTCATGTCAGTGGTAGATGAAAGATCAACTGATCTTGAGCTTTCTTTGTACTTTCAAAGATTGCAGATATCTAAACTTAGCAATTGACAGCATTAGGGGAAAAAAGGTAAGCCAATTCAAAATAAAAGAAAACACTATGTTTTATATAGCGTAAAAAGACAAGCATGATAGTGTGCTACATACACAGGTGTTTAAGTAGAAACTTTGTCAACATCAAATTAGTTGAAGTTAAGACTTTTTAAAATTAATTTCAATATAGGAAAGAGAGACACATATTTAATTGCCATTGAATATGAATATTCAAGTTCCCCATCAAAGTGTTCCCCTCTTCTCTAGAAAATAGCCATGGAGTCTGAAGTGTAGGATGAGACTCATTTGAAATTTTGAGAGCATATGGTGGATGTATTCCCAAAAAAATCCATCATGGTACACAACTAGACATAAAATTCGTATTAATCAGAAGGTAAACTAGCCTCCAGGATGTTTCAGCCCCTCATTGAATCCTTTATGGGAATAAGAAGCATTACTGCAAAATAAATGAGATACTACATGTTGCACTCTTGCTTTGCTTTACAGAACATTACGTTCTAATGTCTTTTTATTAAAACAAAGTTTTTAAAATGTCAGAGGGGCTAGTAGGCACAAAGAGAGGCACTTAGGAATACATTTTCCCACTGACTCAACGATTCCTGCATTTAGTCAGCTTTCTAAACCACAACAGCAAGTCTCCTCACTGTTTGTGAGTTCTAATTACACCTGCAGTCTGAAGAAAGATAACAAGAAAGCCAGTAAGCTAAAATACCTCAGAAATTTACACATAAACACACACGCACATACCCCAAAGCAAACCTTGCAATTTGTAATGAAGCAAATGAAGAACCAAATATCTTTAGAGCAATTCCCATTGCCATGCAAAATGAAAAACCAAGAGAGAACCAAAAATTTAAGGGGCAAAGGAGAGAAGCTATTTTCTCAAAACTTTCTTTGCCTGGGAAATGCAAAGGATAGAAGCATATTAATATCTGTAATGAAGATGGAACAGGGAGCACTAGAAGTATCTATTGAACACACATAATGACATTAAACAAAGGGTGCTTTGGGGAGTGTGTGAGTGTTTGCCTTAAAACCATTCTTGATTCCCAGCTGTCTTCCTGCCTCAGGCAGGACTGGATGGAGCTCATGGTCTCCTTGTTTCTAGCCGACTGCTTTACACACTTCACAAAACTGATTCTCATTAAATATGTCCATGGTGGCCTTATGTTCCTCTTAAAGAATTATTGGGCTCCATTTAGCTTTTTCATTTGCCCAAATGCCTCAGGAAGCAGAAGCTAAGTACAGTCAGGTCTGGTTAGGGCAATATGTGAATGAAAAACCATTAGGAAATAGCACCAGAACTGTAGGTTATTATACTGGGAAGTCAAAAGAAAAAAAAAAGAAAGCAGCAGTGAATCATTTTTACATTAATATAAAAAAGCTGCAATGTAATAAGCAAGAATCAAATCCAACTTGAAGACGTGTTTATCTGCATTGACTGTGGAAGGAAACTGTCCCCCTAAAATTTCTGGCACAGAATTAGCAACAAGTGTACTTTTGCATTTACAGCAAAGAGCTGTTTGCTCAAGGCTATCTGGCTGTCAAACAGAAGTGGCTGAAGATGTAGAAAGGATCAGCAAATATCCTTAGGAAGAACTCTCATTTCTGAGCAACATTGTTTGGCAACAATCATGCTACTAAGCCAGGGCAGAGTCGCCATGTAGGAGTTGGGTGGCTATATAAATTTGTTTAATAAATAAATAAATGCTGTTAAAAGCTGCTTGTTTTTTTCCCACTGAACGATGCTGATAAACAAATAAGGAAGCATGATTCAGTTTGAGTTTATGAGAATACCTAGGAAGGGAAGTAATCAGGGTTAAACAAAGCTAAACAAACCATGGCTAGGGTACCTCATACGTTTAGCTCTTTGTGGCTTTTCTCCTCCTCCCAGATCTCTTTTCTTTTTGTGTAAAGCTGAGCATCAGAACTTTTATTTTAAATCCCTTTGGGCAAAATTAAAAGATCAGCTCAAAAATTAATACTGAAAAGCAGCACAGTGTGTGGTAGACACTTAGAGATGACCAAGTGACAGGTACACGTATTGGGACCAGAATTTCCACCAGTAAGCAAGGAGGTTATTAAGTGAATTGTGCCCAATGTAATGGCCTTTTTTGCCATTGTTATTAAGTGAATCATGCAGTTGTTAAGTGAATCGTACAGTTAAGCGAATCTAGCTTCCCACACACAGACTGACTTGCCAGAAGATCACTGAGATCATAAAAGGTGATCATGTGATTGCAAGATGTTGTAACAACAGTGTATTTATATGCCAGTTGCCAAGCACCCAGATTTTTGACCACATGGCTGTGGAGATGCCTACGGTTATAAATGCGAAGAATGTAGTGAGTCACTTTTTTCAGTGCTGTGGTAAGTTCAAACAGTAGCTAAACAAGTGGTTGTAAACTGGAGACAACCTGTATAAAAATGAATGTTTGATTTAAAAAAAACGACTTTCCAACAGTAAAAAAAACGACTTTCCAACACAGCATGCTTTTTAAGTTCCACTGAAATCAACTGGCTTTGTGATCTCTTCCCCAGAGTTCAATGAATGAATCCAATCCAACAAATGGATCTAAATGTAGTTAGAAACTTCCTTCCCAACATAATTTTCATTGTTTGTCATGACTTGCCTGTTTGTCTCATCATTTTCAGAGCCGACCAGATTCCAGAGAAGCAAATAAGTTCTACTACCTGTAAAGCTCTGTGGGGTCAACAGCACCAAGCAAAATGACTGAAGCATTTCCAAAGCAGTTGTTCTTCCTGTCATGTTGAACAGTGGCCATGTTTAATTCTAACAGCATGCCTGATAACAGTCCCAAATTCTAACTAAAACATAAATACCCTCATTACTAGGGAACTCTTCTGGTTTGTCTTAAGCCACTCTGCAAACACTGTTGCTTTTAATATTTTTACTTCACCTTTGAATGAAAATCGGGCCTTCGAGAAACTGCCAGAGGCACGAATGACTAAATACCGGACACATTTCCACACCCACCACTTGCACATGCCGTCAAGAGAACGTGGGAGGGCCTTTCGTTTCTTTGGCACAAAGAAAGGAGTGCATTTGTTAAAAAAAAAAAAAAAAGGAAATGACATGCATTTTATGTAACAGGTAAAATTCAAAAAAAAAAGGAATGATCTTCAAGCTACAAGAAAGCAGTAATAGTGATTCATCAGGTACTTTACTATATAAGAGAATTAGCTCAGAATGGGCGTTGGTGAATTGACCTGAGAACGCCCTATCTATGCTGCTGCGAGACCCCAGGTGATGACATCATCCTGATGACATCATCAAGCTGGGTCCGTCTAATATAAAAGTAGCAGCCTGTGGGAGAAACCCCCCAGCTGGTGAAGATACTTGACAGACTTTAGTGAGTGTCTCTGAAAGCCAAAACAGAACCATGAACCATTACATACCTCACCACAATCCGGACACAACAAGGGAGGGGCTGGGCATAGCATAGCAGCATAGATAGAAAGGGCGTTCTCAGGTCAATTCACCAACATCCATTCTCCCCCATGCTTCTGCGAGAGCCCAGGATGGGACATACCAAAGCCTTCATGTCCTCAGGAGGGTCCTTGTCCGGTCTCACACTCCAAAGTAGGCACCACTCACTGAAGAACCCATCTGCCAAAAGACGCACTTGTGGAAGCGTAAGAATCCAGGCGGTAGTGTCTGATGAATGGAGACAGGAATATCCATGTAGCCACTCTGCAAATCTCCCCTAGGGGTGGCCTGGGTGGCCCAGGGAGCCGAAGTTACAGCACTTCTAGTGGAGTGTGCTGTCAAGCCGTGTGGTACTGGCAGAGCTTTGGCTTTGTAAGTCTATGAGATGCAAGCCCTGATCCACCTGCTTAAGGTGGCAGGAGAGGCCTTGTTCCCCCAGTGGGAAGGGGAAAAGGATACAAACATAGCCTCTGTCTTCCTAAATGTTGGAAGTGCGCTTGATATAAATTCAAAGAGCCCTTCTAACATCTAAGGTGTGCCACCTGCACTCAAAAGACATGGTGTGTACAGGAACAAAAATCAGGAACTGCTATGTCTTGGGATCTGAGGAATACAGAATTTATTTTGGGTACAAAGGTAGGCTCTGAATGAAGAACAACTTTATTGTCCTGAAAAGTGCAGAGGTCCTGCTGTATAGATAGAGCAGCCAACTCTGCCACCCTTCTAGCTGAAGTGATGGCTATTAAGAAAACCACCTTGAAGGTCAAGAATTGAAGGGACACCTTTCTGAGGGGTTCAAAGGGACCTGTTAGGGCCTGGAGGACACCTTGTGAAGATCCCAGGATGGGAACCTGTGAACCACAGGAGGGCGGAGATTGGAAGCCCCTTTTAAGAATCTCTGAACTGAAGGATGATGGAACAAAGAAGGAAAGGAATCCCAGGAGATGACTGAATCAAGAGCCACTACTTGATGGAGTAATGTGTTAGGAGCCAGACCTTTGTCACGGCCAACCTGGAGGAAATGGAGGACCTGTGGGACCCCCGCTACTATAGGAGAGAGACCTTCCCTGTGACACCAATGACAGAAGGCATAGAGGAGACCGGTGGGCCATCTGCTCCGAAGTGCATTGGTCCCCTCCGCTCCCTGACAAGGAAACCTGGTGAAAAATCTGTTTACTTGAGCGTTTTGGGGAGAGGCGAAGAGGTCTACCTCTGGGGTCCTGAACCTGAGGAAGAGATCCCTGAAAATGGACTGGGGAAGGGACCATTCTGCGTGGTCGACTGGGCTCCTGCTCAGCCAATCGGCCTGGGAGTTGTCGACTCCCGAGATGTGGTCTGGTGTGATACACAGCAGATGTCTCACTGCCCACCTCCCCAACCTTTCAGCTTCCCTCATGAGGGCCCTGGACCTTATGCCCCCCCTGCCGGTTGACGTGCACCTTTGCAGCCATGCTGTCTGTCAACACTAGCACATGGAACACTACTATCCTGTCTCTGAAATGTTCAGGGCTAGATAAATGGCTCTAAGTTCTAGCCAGTTTATGGGCCGTCCTGTCAAACCAGGACCAGATCCCTTGAGCCATGAGACCCTCCATGTGGGCTCCCCAACCCAATAGACTTGCATGGGTGATGATGATCAGTCTGTCCAGTTCCTTGAACGGGAGACCCTTTGAAAGGGCTGGGGAAAGCCACCACTTGAAGGAACAGCGGACCTCTGGAGAGAGCAGGACCTTGGAAGATGTGTGGCTGGTTCCTGCTCGTTGAAAGAGGAGCAGGAACCATTGTAGAGCCTGTAAGTATAGCTGTGCCCACGAAACAATGCCTATGCATGAGTTCATTTTGCTCAAAAGTTTGGACAACAGTGACAGGGAGACAGTGTGTTGAAGTTGGACCTGTCGAATGATCTCGATAAGGCTTTGTCCTCGGGCTGGAGACAGAAAAACCTGGCACAGAGTTGTGTCGATGATAGCTCCCAGATGGAGCAATCTGGTTGTAGAGAAGAGATGGCTTTTCTTGGAGTTGATGGGAAAACCATGGTACTGGAGCAATGGAGTGGTTTGAAGATCTTGATGGGCAGAGTGGATGGAGGATAACAGGATCAAGATGTCATCCAAGTAGCATTAGATCCTCACTGGAACAAACTGGAGCGAAGCCACCAATACCTCCAGTAATTTTGTGAAGACTTTTGGAGCAGACGAGAGCCTGAAAGGAAAGGCTGGATACTGGAAGTGGGAATTCTGGTAACAGAAACAGAGAAACTGGCTATTAGGCCAGATGGGATTGTGGAGGTAGGCCTCCTTGAGATCAATGAGAGATCACCCGCCCGAACGCTCTCCAGAACAGAATGCAGAGTCTGTATTTTGAAGCGCCTATATGGGATAAACTCATTCAGAAATTTTAGGTCAACAATGGCTCACCACCCCCACCCCCCCGAGGCCTTAGGGACCACAAAAAGCCAAGAATAAAGCCCATGTCCACATTGTAATTCAGGAACTGGTTGAATAGCCCTTATATCAACTAGATGACGAATGGCCAATTCCATAAATGCCGTTCGTGAACTGTCCCAGGAAACGGGACAGAGTAGAAATTTTTCTTGGGGTGGTAATTTTCTTGGGGTGGTAATTTCTACAGTAAGAAATTTTTCTTGCTGTATTGAGTACCCAGGCGTCTGTCATTGACTCCTCCCATCTGGAAGCAAAGGAGGCCAAACAATCTCTGATGGGAGGAGAGAACAAGAGATTATTTACAGCAACGGAAGGAGCGACCCCCTCCCCCACAAAAGGGCCATTGTTGTCTTCTGGTAGCCTCAGCTTGTTGTCTTCTGATAGCCTCATGGCATTGATCTTGATGCTGAGAATATGCTCTCTGAGGTCTGGAGAAGTGAGAAGCGTTTTTGGGCCTGAATGAGGGAGGCCAGTATGGGGTAGGACAGAAGTCTGCGCTCTTTCCTGTTGATGAAAGGATTTTCCTTTTGTATTTTATTTCAACAACAAATGGGTCAAGGGCATCTCCAAACAGCTTCTCACCAGTACATGGAGCAGAAGAAACATAGTTTCCACTTTCATCGAGGTTCCGCTTGCCAATTTCGTAGCCATAGCAATCTCCTAGCTGCCACTGATGACGCCTTGGTCCTGGAAGAGAACTTGGCGGCATTGAGGGTGGCATCCGCCGAGAACTCTGTGGCTGCTATGATCTTATTGAGGTCTTGATACGACCTACAGTCTGATGGAGGTATGTGGCCTTGAAGTTGACGTAGCCAGTAGATGGAAGACTTTGTAAAAAATGATGCAGCAGCCAAGGCCTGGAAGGCCCAAGCTGAGGCTTGATGGTTACACTTCAGTGTTTGTTCAGAGCATTTGTCCTCTGCCTTTAGTACGTCCTCAGGCTCAGCTGGAATGCTTGAGGAGGAGGCCACAACTGGGCCGTCTACTGGGGGGAACTGCCAGAGCCGTAGCTAAGGAAGGGCCCATGTTGTAGAACCGCCTATCTTGGGACGATAGGTAGGGGCCTGCAGTGGGGAAGACAAATTGCTCCTTGATTAAGTCAAGAAAAATGATGGGAGAAGGAAGGACCTCCAAATGAAAAATGGGTTTGGAGAAGAGGGAATCCCCATGCCCCGATTGTACCACTTGAGGCTTGAGGGCAATTTTTTCTGCTGACAACTGGTTGTTCCCAATGCCTTGTGTAGGAGAGGCTTGAATAAAACGGATTTGAATACAGAAACTGAAGGAGGCTGATCAGGCCTCAGATCTTCCTCTTCCTCCGAGAGGTTGGGGTCCCAAGATTTCTCCCTCTTCCAGATCAGAATCAGGGAAGGGGCTGCGTTCAGATGATTCCTCATACTCTCCCTGAGTGAGGTCCATTCCTTCTGCATAGGAAAGATGGTCCCTTTGTACTACACGGTGAGGGAATCCCCTTTGGGGAACCTGCGCTTGAGAAAAAGCCGGGAAGGAAGGCTGAGGTCTGTCTGAAGGCCTGAAGATGTGTTGAAGCCCTTCTGCCAGACCCTGTCTGATGGTTAAGGAGGCTACTTTGTTGATGTCAGATGATCTGCCACTTGATGGAGGATCCGGGGGCCGAAGACCAGCTGCTGTTGGAGTAAAAGGGGCCACAGATAGATGAAGATGATCTCAAGGAGTCTGGGTGAAGTTGGGACCTGACCTGCTCAAGTCTTGAGGTCCTGGTTGGATTTCAGGTCACTGTGGGAACCAGGATTGGAGGTGGATAAGAAGAGCTGAGGCATCTTTCCTCTTCCTACTAGAGGATTGGCTGGTTGGGAAGCCTGTTGTAGTTGACCTCTCATTTGCTCAATAGTTTTGTTGAGCTGCCTTTCTAAGGCTGCATGCCTTCGTTTCTCTGCCTTTTAATTCAGCCTGGGATGTTTTCTTAGGGCCCAAAGTTTTGGCCCTAATCTTGGCCACCACCTCCCTTTGATCAGACGGGGAGCGTTGTCTCCTTCTCTTTCTTTTGCCAGCTTGGGGGCCTTGAGAGATCAGGCCTGAAGGCTCTGTATGGGCCTTGTCTTGATCCATAGTATGCATCAACAGACAAAAAGGTACTGGAAGCAATCCTCACTATGTGTTGTCTATGAATAGGAGCTTATGAATAGTAGAAGCTGGCCTTTGGGGGATGATGCCACCTAAAATGGCTACTCACCACTTTTTTTACAAGAAGCTTTCAAAATGGCTGCTCACCACGTGTGGTTGAAGCAGCAGCCTCCAAACTGGCTACTCACAAGACCTACAGGCTACTCAGGGGTTAAATCGCTCCTTAGGCTGTAAACAGCCCCAAACACTGAAATCGGCAATAAAGTGAAAATTCACAATCAACTGAGAGGCGCTGTTATCACCAATGCCACAGCGAAAATACTGAGGGAAGACTATAGAGGAGGATCAAGGGATACTCCCTACTTACAGCCTCCTTTAGTTGAATCTTTGGCGTTGCAGGAGAGTGGAGTCCCACTCTCCTGAAGGCACAGCTGTACCAGTTCCCTAGGAGCTATGCCAATGAAGAAGATAGCTTTCGCTTTTGCTGCTAATTAAACTGCTTTCAGAGACCCCAGCTTATGGTCATCGAAGGAAGCTGAGTCAAAGCTGGGGGTTTTCTCCCACAGACTGCTACTTTTATACCAGACAGACCCAGCTTGATGATGTCATCAGGAGAAGTCATACCCATCCTGGGGTCTCGCAGCAGCATGGAGGAGAATCAGAAGTTTCTTCAAATATATCCTTTAAATAAATTACACACTACATTCAACTACAAAAGCCAGCAAATGACAATGGATGATCACACGGAGCCTTAGATGGCAAAAACAGATGCTTTGAATGGAGAAGGCTACAGGCAAGGATCTTCCAAAATTACAATGGTGCTGTAACCCACAGGGGCATCTGAGTTGGCCCTGTTGCAGAAAATTCCATTTTTCTTATTGCCTTTACTGACTAAAGAAACATTTCCATGCCTATCAGTTTTCAGGAATGTTTTCTCGTGAGATCTGAGGAGAAAGTTCTTCTAGATTCCCTCTATGACAGGGGTGTCAAACTTAAGGCCCGTGAGGTGCTTAGCCACACTGGAAACAGCAAAGGACAGCCCATGGTGCCTCTGCCGGTGAAAACGGACCTTCCCAAAATGACTCTCCCAAGCTCTGTTTTCACTGGCAGAAGGTAGGAGGCCGTTGTGGTTGAAAACAGACCTCAGGAGCCAGTTTTCACTGGCAGAACACTTGGGCTAACACAGGCGCCCCCAACACGGGTGACGTTGAGGTGGTCACACCTACCCTGGCCAGAAATTTTAAAAAAAATGGAGCATGCTCACTTCTTTACCTTCTGATGTCTGGACATTGTTGCAACTATTTTGTGAAAATGTGTATTCAGTGTTTTCCAAATGTATGTACCCTTTGTCCAAAAAATATTGCCTATTTTTGCTCTTATTTTAAAGTATAGGTAATCCTCAACTTACAACCATTTGTTTAGTGATCATATGAAGTTACAATGGCATTAAAAATGTGACTTATGACTATTTTTCACACTTATGACTGTTGCAGCATCCTTGTGGCCATGTGATCAAAGTTCATATGTTTGGCAACTGGCATGTATTGATGATATTTGCAGTGTCCCGGAGTAATATGATTACAGAGTAATATGACCTCACCTTTTTGTGTCATTCTGATGAGCAAAGTCAATGAGGAAGCCAGATTCATTTAACAACCATCTCCCTAACTTAACAACTGCAGCGATTCACTTAACAACTGTGAAAAGTAGGGGCAAAACTTACTTAACTGTCTCACTTAGCAACAAAAATTGTGTGCTCCATTGTGGTCATAAGTTGAGGACTACCTGCATTTACAGCATTGGCCAGATCGGCTAATAACAGTTATAACTGGTTCATTCCTCTAATTTGAATTGGGAAATGGATAGGTAGATAGGTAGGTAGATGGATGGGTGGATGATGGATGGATGATAGATAGATAGATAGTTGTTTTTTTAAGTTTTCGCGGGTACTTACATGAATGCAGTTCAGCTTCCTTCGGGTATTATCCCACGTCATTGTAGTGCTTTTAAAAGCACTACAATGACGTGGGATAATACCCGAAGGAAGCTGAATTGGAGAGGGAGAGGGAGAGGGAGAGGGAGAGGGAGAGGGAGAG
>BLBF01000033.1:21594804-21684386 GCA_015471245.1 Laticauda colubrina
TTCTATATCCTGGCTTGTCTGGATTACAACTGAGAAAAATTTTCACTTGAATATAATGGGAACAGTGTTTCATTACTTGTAAAAATAATGGATCTAACTAGACCTTGGCTGATTAAACTTTTATCTGGAGGAAAAATTACCAATAGCATATATCTCCTTTATAATTTGGTATTCTGATGTTGCATTTCTAAAAAAAAAATTCTATACAAGGATTTTAGCTACACAAATGTTCCTGTTAAAAATGATTTATATTCATGCACTGACACACACACACACAAAATCCTCATCCCTTTTTTTCCCCAAAGTATAAAATAAACATATCTGAATGTTTATCTCAGCAGAAACTTAAAAGGAAATTTTATTTTATGATTACCATATACCCATATGCAGGACTTTGACTACAAATTTTGTTTCCACAAACATCTGCAGGCTTAGAGAGAAAAAACAGAAGTTGAAGATGAAATGAAAAGTGGCTTGCAGTATTTGATAGTAGTTTTAATTACACTCCCGATTACTTTTTAGTTCATGTTGTAATGCTGATTTCTAAAAATGAGTACACTTTTAAAGCATTCCAACAATTACTAAGTCACAAAGCTGTCTAATTTTAGAAAGAAATGCAATACCATCTGGTATGCTTTCAGGGTAAGGGCAGCGGCCTGGGGCATGGATGAAAAAGAAGAATCTATGTTCCCCCCAAAACTCTCTTTGAAGTTCTACAAAACAGATCTCTTGTTGTCTGTGACATTGGTGACTTTACATTAGTAATCTGGTTAGTTGGAAAATGCTGTTAAAAGCTCATGTTTCTGGAGTACAATTAGATTAAATGAATAGCCTTGGCTACTACTTGCAAGTGTAGCATTCTGTCCTAATTGTTAAACTACTAGTCTATCATTTTTTTCATTCAAGTGAACACATGCCATCTACAAAAACTAAATATACTATGTATTATCCAAATGAAGCCACGTTGTCAATGAAGCCTTTCTCCTTAGCTACAATCTGTAACCAAACCTTGTTATATGTTACTTACCTGAATACTAATTTGGTGTGTTGCCCAAACTCAGATTAATGACTAGTTTTATTCATGGTTAACTAGATATTTATTGGAATTCCATGAAAGCAGTTCACAGTGCGTAAGTGTTTATAAAATAAAGCCACCACAAAATGAAACTTCTCCTGTTTTGTTCTTCATCCCCTGTGGATTCATGAGAACTTTCTTTTGAAACAAGGAGAGTGAGGAAGCTAAGCCTTCTGTCCTGCACATCTTGGCTTTGTCAAGAATGAAACCACTTCAGCTTCAATATTCCAATTCTGAAGGAAATCTAGTCCTCAACTTACTACCACAATTTAGACCATAACTTCCACTACTAAGCAAAAGGTTATGTCGGTTGCACACAATTTTATGTCCTTTTTTGCAATGGCCTTTATGTGAATCTCTGCAGTTGTTAATGAATTGCACAGTTAAGTGAATAGCAACTGCACGTAGATTTATACACCGCTTTTCAGTGCTTTACAGCTCTCTCTCTAAGCAGTTTACAGAGTCAGCATTTTAACCCAGACAATCCAGATCCTCATTTTACTGACCTCAGAAGGATGGAAAGCTGGGACAACCTTCAGCCCAGTGAGAATTGAACTGCAGGCAATCGGAAGAATTAGCCTGCAATCCGGCATTCTAACCACTGCATCACCAATGCTCAGTGAATCAGGGCTTCTCTCATTGACTTTGCTTGTCAGAAGCCCGTGGGAAACTCTCAAATGGCGATCACAAGACCTCAGGATACTGCAACTGTCATAAATACATGCCAGTTGTCAAGCACCTGAATTTTGATCACATGACTGGAGATGCTGGGACACACATAAATGTAAGGACCAGTTGTAAATCACTTTTTAATTGCTGTTGTAGCTTTGAATGGTCATTAAAGTGAATGGTTTTAAGTCAAGGACTGACTTAAAAAAAAACAGGAAGTGATAATCAAAACAAAGATGGAGAAGTGCTATTGCATCACTGCCTATGGTGGGCTGGGTTGTTGTGGTATGCATTTATTGGCCTTAACTGTGGTCAACCTAAAACCACGCTTAATGTATTATGCAAACACTGTCATTGTGCAAACATTATGAAAACACTGTCATCAAATTATGGCGACTTTGGAGTATTGCTTGCTAGGACAAAACATGAAGACCAACAAAAAAATAAATACCTAAAGTGTTTGGAAGCAGCTTATAGTCTATTCAACAATGTTTTCCTGTATTTTTATTACACTAAAAATGAACTGAAATTTAATTTTACATAAATTATCATCCTTATTTTTTGACATGACCAGGGATAAAATAATAATTTTCTCCTAAAGGAGAACGAGGTAGTCTGAGCCCAGGTTGGCTAATTCACTTCACCAGAGAATCTCCAAGTTCATAGAAATCCATTGAAATATCAATGCATTAAAATGTCAAATTACATTCTTAAGGGTTCTGTGGATAAGTAGAACATAAATCCTGCCCACATCTAGCCTGAATTACTGTATTTAAGGTTTCTTCCAAGTAAGTGAGTAAGAAGTTGGAGACTCAGTTTCCCAGTTCAAAAGGATTCTCTTTAAAGAAAGGTCAGCAATTTCCACTTCACATATTTTGTAATAATAATTTAGGAAGGCAGTTTTTCACAAACCTGCCTTGTGGGGACACTTTTCATTTGAAGGGCAGGAAAGAAAGAGAAAGATCTTATAGTTGGCTCCAAAGCTTTTATTTATTTTATTATTTATTTCTATCCCACCTTTATTATTTTTACAAAAAACTCAAGGAGGCAAACATATCATTTCCAACCCACTTTCTTCTTTCTATTTTATCCACAACAACCCTATGAGATGGGTTGGGCTGAGACAGTGAATGATCCAAGTCATCCAGTTGGCTTTTAAGTCGCTAAGGCAAGACTTGAACTCATCTTTGTCTGTTTTCCTCTCCTACAATCTCAGCCTCGGCCACTTTTAAGATGTGTGCTCTTCAAGGATGTACTGCAGGGGTCTTCAAACTTAACAGCTTTGAGTCTTGTGGACTTCAACTCCCAGAATTCCTCCTCCAGTCTTGTTAGCTCAGGAATTCTGGGAGTTGAAGTCCACAAGTTTGAAACTTGCCAAGCTTGAAGATCCTTGATCTACTGGAAGTAGATGTATTCTAAGGATAGAAAAAGTTTTATTTGGCTACCAAAGGAGTTGGACTACCTTAGATAAAAACCATAAGAATGTCCAGTGACCATGCAATATTTTGCAGGACTGAACTCCAGCATAGTTAAGCAAACAGAGGAAGGATGTAAAGCATGGCAGACGTCGGGTCACCGTTATGCCTTTCTTGTAAAATAGTTAAACCTCCATGGAACTCTTTGATACTGTTGTTCTTCAGTGTTATCTGTGATCAATCAGGGTCATCAGCAAAAAAACAAGATGGACTAGAAGTCCTCCAAGGTCCCCTTCCAACTCTGTTATTCTATTATTTTGTTATTTACTCCCTCTGCTGGCAATGCAGAAAAGCCCAATAAAAAGAGAAAAGGAGACAATCAATGAGGTGAAAATGAGTTTCATTTCTCCTTCCCTCCTCTGCCTTCTTGAAACTTCCATGAAAAGAAAAAAAGAAATTATTCCCCCATACACCATTTAAAAGCCACTCAAGTCCTCTTACAACTTCCATTTATGTAAGAAAAATTATAGACAATAATCATACTCACATGGTTTGCACTGCAATTCAATTTAGGCCCTCGCTAGAAGGAAAAGCACCCCAGACTGCCTTTTCCCAATTAAGTTTAAGAAAACAAGCTTGCTTCTTCCTTGCGTAAGATAAAAGCCCATTCCTTGCCCCATCCTCCATTAATAAACTTATTTGGAGAGAGAGCTAGGAAACAAATTCTACCATGTTCAAGCACCAAAGTACTTAATTTATGAGCAAGGTATCTGAGGTTCAGAATATGCAAAGCAAAAACTGAAAAAAATGGTTAAGTAGAAAATATCCCTTGGCAGCCTAACAAAGAATTAGGGAAACATTTTTCATTAAGGATCTACATATGCTTTGGAATAATCTGTTGGGGAAATCAGGGTTAAGGAGTTATGAAATATACATGAACATAGCTCCCTGTTCATTTTCTGGCAACCTCTTTGCTAATACTTTTTTTTATAAATGCAGGTAATCCTCAACTTACAAACACAACTGAGCCCAAAATTTATGCTGTTAAGTGAGAAATGTGTTTAGTGAGCTGTGCCCCATTTTATGATTTTCTTGCCATATTTGTTAAGTGAATCACCACAGTTGTTAAGTTAGTAACACAGCTGTTAACTGAATCTGGCTTTCCCATTGACTTTGCTTGTCAGAAGATGTCAAAAGGGGATCACATGACCTCAGGACACTGTAACAGTCATTAATATAAGTCAATTGTCAAGTATCTGAATGTAAACCATGTGACCATGGAGATGCTCCAATGGTCCTAAGTGTGAAAAATGGTCGTAAGTCACTTTTTTCAGTACTGTTGTAACTTTGAATGCTCACTAAATTAGCTGCTGTAAGTTGAGGACCACCCATACAGGTAGTCATTGACTTATGACCGATTGCTAAGCAATTGTTTGAAGTTCCAACTGACCTACATGGAGATACTTAAGACCTGGATTTGAAATTTTACATGGTTGCTCGCCCCCCCCCCATTGTCATGTGACCATGCTTTTGGCACTTAGTAACCAGGCCACATTTACTGCTATTTACAGTGTCCCGCAGTGACATAATTACATTTTACAACAGTTTGGCCAAAACCTGGCATTTATTTCTCGTTTTTAGCCAAACTGAGCTGGTAGCGAACTATGGGTTAACTTAATCACGATCTTTGTTTAACAACTGTGGATTCACATAATGACCACCACAAAGAAATTATAAAATTGGGCTGGCTCTCACATGGCTGATTCATTTTATGACCACATTGGGAAGGCTCCATTTGAGTTTTACCTGTGTGTATCTCTAAGCTTTCTTCCCCAACACAGTCAGCAGGTTATCTTGCCGGAAGCTCTGAACTGCTTGCTTACTGAGGGTCACTTGGAACTGGATGAAGTAGATAACTAATTTTTATTCTAAAAGAAATGCCAGAAATTTAGCAAGACCCAGGATCCATGCTATACGTTCGCCTGATCTTCTAATAATGATGGACAATGTTTACCATACAGTATTGCAATGGAATTATCTTCTTGAAAATTGTATTCCTGCAAATAATGGGGCCCCCAGGGAGGGGATTCAGAATCCATCAACCTAAAAAGCTCCAAGAAGTTAAAAGACAATAGTGGTGCTTTAAGAAACCTTTATACCAACACCTGGACTGGAGTTGCACCTGCTGCTCAAACACCCTTTCTTCTTTCTTTCTCTTTCATAATGTTTTGTCGCCTGGCTCCACAAGCTGATTTTTCCCCTTATTTTTCTGTAAGAACAAATTATCCTTTCCTGGAACAGAACAGTGCCAATTCCCAATTCTAAATGAGTTGTTTGCTTTACAGCTAAAGTAATACACATGACAATCTATAATGCTTCACCCCATCTCAACTATAAAAGCAGGAGTATAAAAGGAAGTGGCCATACCAGAAACATCATGCATGCAAAGGTGTGCCAGTTACAGAAGCCCTGACCCAGTATTTCTCAATCTTAGCAACTTTTAAGAAATGTGGACATCAATTCCCAGAATTCCCAGCCAGCATT
The DNA here is from genome assembly GCA_015471245.1 of Laticauda colubrina. Lineage (NCBI taxonomy): Eukaryota > Metazoa > Chordata > Lepidosauria > Squamata > Elapidae > Laticauda > Laticauda colubrina. The sequence goes on from BLBF01000033.1 coordinate 21,600,508, forward strand.
GTTGGCTGGGGAATTCTAGGAGTTGAAGTCCACACATTTTAAAGTTGCTAAAGACTGAGAAAATAGTGCCCTAACCAAATCTATTTTTCTTGCTTTTATCATAATCCCTGTATCCTCCTCAGTGGAATCACTTTTTTATAAAAAGATTTAATGTATCACAGAGACCAGGGAGTCAAAACTTAGATGACTGTGGTGACACAGTGGTTAGAATGCAGTACAGGTAGTAGTCCTTGACTTACAACATTTATTTAGTGACCATTCGAAGTTACAACCATGTTGAAAAAAGTGACACATGACCATTTTTCACTCTTACAACCACTGCAATATCCCGTTGGTCATGTGATCAAAGTTCAGATGCTTGGCAATTGATATTTATGATGGTTGCAGTGTCCTGGTGTCATGTGATCACCTTCTGACAAGCAAAGTCAATGGGGAAGCCAGTTTCATTTAACAACCATGGTTGTTATTTTGGTCAGAATTACCATTATCATTTGGATATCCTGCCGATTTCATTCTCATCCTATAATCCATCACCCTGAGCATTTTCGCAAACTGAACTATAACATGGTTCACATAAGAGTATTATATTTGGAGCATGGTGTTGTCCCTTACAGCAAGCCTGTGGAGAAAATAGTACTTTTTCACATAAGGAATTGAAGTTAAGATAGTAACTCTACACTACTATGAGAAAAAAATAATAATAAACTTTCCTCAGTTATGTTACATTACATATAGTAAAATAGGCCTGATTCAAAAACGTCTTTCTGAGTTCCCAAGGACTTTTCCTAAGTTGCTGTTTATGTCTATATATAGAGATAATCTTTGATTTATAACCAGTGATTTAGTACTATTTGAAGTTATGACAGACCTACAAAGAGCTACAGGAGCCAATTTCAAAGTTCAGATGTCAGGCCCAATGTGATCATATCTGGGCACTAAGCAACCCCATTTACGTGACCATCTTTTACGACCGTTTTTACATCTGGTTTCCAGCAAAAAAAAAAAAATGCCCATAAACAAATATTGGGCTCACTTAAAAACAGCAGCGTTTGCTTAATCACCAGAGTATATGTTTTATAAGCACCACAATAAAGGTAATAAAATTGGGACCAGCCATGTGGTAAACTGCTTTACAACCATCATGACTGATGACCATCATTGCCAATCTCGTTAAAGTTGTAACTCAAGGACTCTGTGTGTGTGTGTGTGTGTGTGTGTGTATAGTCTTAAATGATTTCCAATGATTTGATTTATTCTCAATAGTTAAATGTTAACAGTGTGATTTACAATGCTCCCTTCGCTAACAAAAGAATAATGCTAGATGGTTATTAATGACAGTCCATGACAATTCGCCATGGCCAACTTGCCACAGCCAATTTGCCATGGTCAACTTACCACAGGACAACTTGCCATGGCCATCTCACGACAGGACAGCTGGCTGCAGGACAAGAGTTATACTAATATCAAAGAAATGTTGGAATAGAATCATTAAAGAAAGAATGCAAAAGGAGGGATAAAATGAAATGTGCATGGCAAAAATTAAAATATTTTTTATTTATTTTAAATAATTGAATAGAATTGTTGAATTGTCCCGGAGCAAGTTATCCCATGGCGATATGATGAGTTGGCCATGATGAGTTGGTTATGGCAAGTTGTCCCATTCCCTGTTAATGAAGCTGCAGATTCTCCACCACTTTCTAACTCTGTCAGTTCTTGCAACTATGCAGACCAATTTTCTTAAAGAGCCAGAAAAAGCTGCCTCTGCTGTTTTAGCCACAGGGCTTACTTAGAAAGACAAATTTACCTTTTAACTTAAAAAAAACTCTTCCAATAGAACCAATAAAGAAATCATGCTGATTACTGGTGACATATGTTTCCTTCTGGATTGGCAATGTGACTGAAGACTGTGAAAAGTTTGGAAGCTTTGAATTTAAAGCCCATCCACTCTTCCCTCATTTCACTTCCACAAATGTGAAGGAGCAGGAATTTCTAAGAAGACTGTAACAAATATCTCTCAGTCTATCAAGGAGAAAGATTAGAACAAAGAACTGTAAGATTTTCAAATAAGTGCATTTTCTATTGATTTCACCCCCACTTTCATACATTTATTCTTTCAATTTAAACACTTTTGGGAAAACTCCAATGTCCAGTTGGAGAAGGCTAGTAAGATTTGGATGGTCTAAAATGAACAGCCAATCTCTTTCACTTTCAAATCTCTTTGGACACTTAAATGACACTTGAGTAACATCATTGAGAGATAAAAAGCAAATTATAGGCTGAAGTATAAAATGCAGTATGTTCAACATTTCTAGCATACAAAACCTATCTTTTTTTTAAAAGGCATTGCCTATGGAAATTTCAGCACTTTTCACTAAAAAATAACAAGAGAACAGCTGTATTTCTTTTGTTATTTAAATAAAGTGTCTTTCAGCTCTTTAGTCTAAAAAAAATTACTTTGATTTCTGTGGCAATAATCAGCTTCATCAGATGCAGGGAGATGAATTCTTCCAGGACACGTATTATATATCCATCAACTGTTGAAGATAAAAAAGTAAAGAATAGTAAAAGGAGACATTACAGGAAAATAAATTTTAAGGGATAATGACCAGTGAAAATTACTTGCAGTGAAAAAATTTTTAAGAGCTGTAACCATCAAAGGAGAACGCTGCAATTCCCTTTAGTCAAGTTTTTGGTGACCAATTGTTCATGATTAATTTTCCCATGTCCTTCTTTTGTTGTACTTGTGTTTTGGTCTGCGACCGCAAATAAAGTATTATTATTACTTGCACGATGGCTATTAAAAAAAAATACTTGGTTAAATACAAAAACCATTATAAATACTATTAAGCACATAAGGGATCATATGTGCATAATACATTTTTTAATTAATGATTCCACCTACAGAATTGTGGTCCCAACAATAGATAACAATACACATCCACAACTTGATCCATGGAAAACATTACAGAGAAGTTAAAAGCTTAAAAGAACATTTTGTGTTTAGGCAGCCAAGAAAAAGGAATAAATAGCTAATGGGGGGGGGGGGGAGAGTCCTTAATTGTCAGATTTAGATTTAATTTTAAGCTCCTCAACAATTTGTCTCTGTGCTGTTGATAAGAGATGTCATATTGCTGTTTTAAAAATCTTTTAAATTAATTATAGGTATGATTGTGATATCACAATCGGGATCAGGGGTATAAAGAATGTACTATATTGTCTATGTTTATGATGGCGAACCTATGGCAAGCAGAGCCATTTGTTCCGGCACGTGAGCTGCAGGCAAACGTACCTTACTGCGCATGCACACACCTCACAGCTGATTTTCGGCCAGTCTGAGGCCTTTTTTGGCCTTCCTTCTAGAAATGTGTTTTTTCAAAAATACTGGAAGTGACAAAACGAGTCTAGTTTTCAGCCTGCAAAGCTTGCAGAAGCCTTCCTTAAGCTTCTGGGAGGCCAAAAAAGGCCACACTCCAGCCAAAAATCAGCTGTGAGGCACAGTGCAGGTAAGGGGGTGGCAGGGGGTTGATTACACGCACATACGTAGGGGACTTGGGGGGCACACATGCCTTCTGAGTGCTGTCACGCAAGAGCAAGCGTGCAAGCATGCACACAATTTTTGGCACAGGAACCCAAAAAGGTTAATCACCACTGGTCTATGTGAAAAGATAAAAATAATAAAACAAAGATATTTGTAGATAACTTTTAACTATATCCTCTCAGAGGGCAATATTTATCTGGGATGAAGCCTGAGTAGCTCTCTGCCAGAAGAGATGCTAGTTGCCCTTCTGCCCCAAACTGCAGTGTTGGCAGTGACCATTTTTCTCACTTACGACTGTTGCACCATCCCCATGGCCACGTGGATCAAAATCCAAACACTTGGTAACTGGCTCATATTTATGATGGCTGCAATGTCCTGGGGTCAAGTGATCATCTTTTACAATCTTCTGACAACAAAGACAATAGGGAAGTCTGATTCATTTAACAACCATGTTACTAACTTAACTGAAGTGATTCAACTTAACAACCGTGGCAAGAAGAGTCGTACAATGAGGTAAAAACTCACTTAACTGCCTCTTGCACTTAACTTATGTTACGTTTGGCAAACATGTATTTTGGGCTCAACTGGGATCGTGAGTCAAGAACGACCTGTAGTCATTAACTAAGGATTAGGTACTTGTATCATAAAAAGTTTTTTACATTTGTTTGGGGGGAGGGTTTCTTTCATCCCTCCCATAACCCTTTTCCTCATGCATTTGTCTTTCAGATTATAAACTTAAGATTGTTATTATTATTCAAATTTCTGTAAGCCATCATGGAGCCTTTTCAACTAACAAGATATTGAATAAATAGTATATAATCCCATTTCATGCACTCTAGAAATCCTCAAACTAATGAAAACTAACATTGTAGACTTTTATTAAATTCTGTATTTATGAAATGGAAGATGAAGTAGAAATGTAACATTCGTCCATTCTAATGATAAAGAGTACAGAAATCTTAACTGGATGTGCTTTGATATCACTGTCTGCTAAACATTACCTGAATCAGCAGTAACCTGAGCCATAGGAAAGAGCAGCCCTAGCAATACAGCAATCAAAAATCTAAATGGCAGTCTACACAGCAATAGCACTTAGACTTATATACCATTTCACAGTACTTTACATCCCTCTCTAAGACAGAGTCAGCATTTTGCCCCCAACAATCTGAGTCCTCATTTTACCCACCTCAGAAGGATGGAAGGCTGAGTCAACCTTGAGCTTGGTGAGATCTGAACTGCCAAATTGCAGTCAGCTGGCAGTCAGCAGAAGTAACCTGCAGTACTGTACTCTAGCCTCTTATACACAATATCGATACAGAAATTATAACGAGGGGTTTTTTTCTACATCTTTACATACCTATTTGGTGAACAGAATGTTTATATCTCTAACATAAATGTACTGTCTCCATGGCTCAAATAACAATAAAAACCACTACCCCACTTTATCATATTACCTCTTCTCCCAGCTACTCCACAAAAGGGAGATTCTTGTTCCCAATAACAAGAGGCAGAGACACAACCAGCCAAACTCCATGCAATAGATATAAATCAGTATACATTCTTCAATGCAACAAATGCTGAACTAGGGTTGAGTGGATATTTCATACTACTAGTAGATTTCACATCATTCCAATTCTCAGGTTAACTCCACATTGGAAACACACAATTCAGATATCGAGATCTGAAAGAGTACTAACGCAAAAGACACACAATACTGTATTAGGCTGGAAAAAAAAAGGGGTGACAATTTCATTTTAGGCTATCTTTTCCTTGTCCCTTATGCCCCTTCTTTTCAAAACAACAGGAAAATTAGGGATTCTAAAAGATCATGCTAATAAACACACTGGGATTTGTGTGCGTACCTAGGGACATATCTTCCTCACCATACCATCTGTTTATTTATACAGTATTAAGTGTTTTATCAAATAGGCTTTGCAGAGTCTATGACTAATCGGGAGAGCTTACAAGAATAAGCTGCAGGTAAAACACAGTAATAAAATTCCAATCAAAACAGAGATCACAGATCAATCAGACTAAACCAACCAAAACCTGCCAGAAGAAAATCTGAGAAGGCATATCAATATTCAGTGACAGGTGGTAAGCCCCTGGCTAGCCTTGTCCCAATTAGAAGGGGAAAAAAAGCAGATCTGGGTCTGGTTAATACTTTGATGGGAGACCTCCAAAGCAATGGACTAAATTAGGAAGGGAAAAAAAACCACAAGGAACAGGAATCCCAGAAGAAAGCAAGATCAACCACTTCTGTATTTTTACTGAGAATGCTCCATTTAAAAACCCAGGAAACCCATCAAAGGTGAAACCTCTCTCAAACATTCCACACCTCATTCTTCTCCACTCTGTCCTAGAAGATCTTTCCTTCTACAGTTAGGGAAGATGCGAGGAAGGAGATGATTCTCAGATATCCAAGCTGTTTTACATTTGAAAAACTAAGATCTTAACCCAAACTACTGCATCCTGAGCTACAATCTTATTGCTACATTCATAATCCCATGAAAATGCACTTTGGTAGTGTAAGCCAAAGCTGATTTATTTAAGGCATGGGTTCTCTTAGGCCCCACTGACTTCCTCAATACAAGTTCAAATCGTGCATCAATCTCAGTGGTTTTATTGGTTGCACCTGGAGGAAGTAAAAGCCTCCCCCCCTTCTGCCCTTTTAAAAGATCAAAAGGCCTACTAGGAGCTAATGAAACATCTACTGTAAGGAATCCTCAAGATACAACAGACCCCCCCCCCACCAAAGCTATATACAACTCAGTGGTGGGATTCAAATTATTTTAACACCAATTTGGTGTGCATGGCTTGGTGGGCATGCTTTGCCTAACGCCGGCACACAGCTTTCCCCATACCAGCTGAGATCTGCAGCACCAACCAGCTAAGAAGATAAAGAAAAGCGCAGGGACAGGTGGGAGGACCAATCCTGTGCTTTTCTCTTCTTTTTCCTCAGCTGATTGCCTGAGGATTTTTTTCCTCCTCTCAGCTGATCATCAGCTTTTTTTTTTTAATTACCCGTTGGTCGAACCGGTCCGAACCAGTAGCATACCATCACTGATACGACCCCATTTCAAAGTTATGACATCTCACCACAGGGTCACTGCAGCGCCCTCGTGCCTCTCTCCCATCCCATCCCACTGGAAATCTGGAGCACTTGGACCTCCTTTCCAAATGCCCATCATGCCCCACACACTTGCCTTTTGAAGCTCTCTCGATGTCATAAGGAAAGCCATATGTACCCGGGCTGCACATTGGCGATCCAAATGCCGCTATCATTTTGTCCTGCCTGTTTGTGGGTGGGACAAAAATGGCAGCCGTCAGCAAAATTGCATCAATTTGCTGCCTTAGAGAGGTCTGCACAGTCCTCCAGAAGCTTCTAGAAAAGTTTTCCAGCACTGCAGATCTTGGTAAGAAAGCAAAACAAAGCAGTTTGCCCCTGAACTTTGTGGGAGAGATCCAAATGCAATCACCATTTTGCAGGTGGGACAAAATGATGGCTGCCTTCAGAACCATGCCAAGAGGTTGCACAAAGAAGGAAGTCATTCCAGTGCCCTGGAAGGGATCAGAACTCTTCAAAAGATGAGGAGGTAGGTGTTTGGTCTAGTGGGGTAGAAATCAGGCCTAAGGACGGGGAGGACCTGGAATTGGAAAAGGCCTACAGGGGCCCCAAGGTATGGGAAGTGAAGCATGGGGTCTCTCGGGGAGGCTGCCTTGGGAATCCCAGGGCAAGTGGGCCTGGGCTTGTGTTGGGCCTCCAACAATCTCTCCCACCCAGGAGGCACCCACACTCTGCTTAATGACCCATACATTCATTTTATGTTTCATTGGGGACAGCAGGGAGGATGGAGGATGTCGTTAGGTGACACATTTTACCTAATAACTGCCACAACATGCAACTGTAATAGGCAAGCTCCATTATGGTCGTATCTTGAGGACTACCTTTTACAGAATATTTGGCTTCAGTTGCCAGGAGGTAGGGTCTGCTTCTGCACCAACTACAGGCTGAGTGGCGTTCAAAGTCAGCATCAGGTAAAGCATATGGAAGCTATATAAAAACTGCAGAATGGAACGACTGACATACCAACATCTAAGGAAATAGACGAGAAAATGTATTAAAATATATACAATTGCAGTTTCTTCTATAAAATGGGAAATGAAAAGCTATATCTCAGAGTTTAATTCCAAGAGTGTTTTTTTTAAATAATTTACTATAGCTGCCATGTGTTCCTCAAAGAGACTTTTCTCACTCATTCAACCAAGACTTAATCTGCCAAAAAAGGTCAGAAATAAAGTATACAATTAGCTGAAATACAGCCATAAAATATCTTAACATCACACAAATTACAAATCTTCCATCACAATCAGGTGTCCATATAGCCAAAATATACAGCAGCATGAAGACAAGTAGTCATGATACTAAGAAAAGTACCACTTACCATGCAGGCAACATATAGTTCAGTGACATATATTCATTTGACAAGTGGAAAGATTTATATATCCTCTATATCAGTGGTCACCAACTGGTGGGCCAGGGACCACTGGTAGTCCACGAGAAAATTTTGGTGGTCCTCAGAGAAATGTTCCCCTCAAAGCACATGCACCCGAAGCAATTAATCCAGGCTGCGCACACAAGACTGTGCCGCCCACAGGGCCTGCCCACCCACTGGCCTCCACCCTTCAGCCAAACCTTAACTTGTAGAGCCACACGAGCTGGAACTGGAAGGTAAGACCAATGGCGAGGGAGGGAAATCCACCTCGGAGTGGTTTGCTGATGTTGGTGGGAAAGTCGGTCCCTTATTCCAGGGCTGCAGTAGTCACAAGACTGGCCCTTTGGTCATCCCAGAGCAGCTCCTCCAGTCCATAGCAGGCTGGTGCACCCAGGTGGAGGAGCAGCTGCTCCAGGATGCCAAAGGACCAGTCCCGTGACTACTGCAGCTCTGGAACATGGGACCGACTTTCCCACCAAAGTCAGCAAGCCACCTTCAGTCAAAATTCAATTAGAGGTCTGCGGGATTTAAAATTATGAGTTTGGTCGTCTCTGAGGTCCAAAAGGTTGATGATCCCTGCTCTATATGACATTTAAGCTTATAGAACTCCTTTGCTTTGGAAATCTGAAAGCCGGTTACCAGAGTGAAGTCACAGCCACAATTAAACAGGCAGGCCCTTCTGTGTATTTAGGGTTATTTTAGTTCAGAAGTCTTCAAACTTGACAGCTTTAAGTCTTATGGACTTCAACTCCCAGAATTCCTTCTCCAGTCATGTTAGCTCAGGAATTCTGGGCGTGGAAGTCTACAAGTCTTAAACTTGTCAAGTTTGAAGACCCTGGTTTTAGTTAGTTAAAAAAAAAAGTGTAGGTTAAGTCAAGACTTTTTATCTACCTGGTATGCACAGGGAACTTTCATTCCTCCAATGGGCTCCACTGTCTCTAAATATTTAATTTTAATTTCACGTTATTGTACTTCTACTGTTTATTTTTACTGTTTTGTTTGCATTTTCAATCATTGTTTTCCATTTGATTGTTGCAACTAGTCCACAGTAGACCCATGCAAATAAAATTAACAAACTAGCAAACAAACAAATAAAAAAAATGCCATTTGTGAAAACAAGTGGATGTTCTGGGAAGAGACTCTAGGTAAACCTGAATTGGAAAAGGACTCTTCACTTGAACACCAAAGTGCTGTTACATTTTCCACTGCAGCAGAGAGAATTCCAGGTCTTGGCCTTGGTTATTATGCTCATTACCTGAAAATAATTATCAGTGACTTATTTCAACTAAGTACTGATTTGTAGGCACTCAGAACTAATTATCCTTTGGTGAAACAACAGAATTGGTGTTATTTCAGTATTTGTCCTTTTTAACAGCTCTGTAAATAATAATTTGCATTGCATTGCACCAACATGACTGAGATGACACAAAAGTACAGCAAATATGGTCACTGAAGTCTTTGGGCAGAAGTCTTGTTAAGTGTCATTCCAAGGCCCTGTGGCTCAGAAGTGATCAAAATACCTGTGAAATTTCATTCTGAAGAAATCCAATTTCAGTAAGCTTTCAAGAAAAAGTGAGATTTTTGTGAATTGCTCTACAGCGATATACTTAGAAGGAATGTTCATTAAAAGATTGAATTCACCCGCTCATAGAATACAAGCCCAAACACTCATTTTAATTCTTAAGTGCCATACGTAAGTTGCAAGACAGGGCATGGGACTTGCACAGTCACTGAGCAGAAGTCACGCATGCTATTTCCCATAAAGTTTTCTTTGGAATTAACAGCATGGAGATTATTCCAAATAAGCCTTTTTAAACAATACAAATGAGTACAGGTAAGTTCTCACATTCTGATAGCTGCAGATAGCACAAAGGTCAAAATAACAGGAAGATAAATACTAACTGGGTTCACGGCATAATAAGACATAAAGTAGGTTGGTTGATTTGGGGTAAACCTAGCCATCACAATGTGTAAAATCATGATTTCTAGTTTAGCATGTAGTGGAAAACCAGCAAATGTGGTTTACCAATAGATCTTAGTAAACTTAATACTTTATATGTTTCTCAGCTATTGAGTAAAGTGACACCTTATAAATTAATTTCCTTGTGATTTAAGGGATTGCAAAGCCTCCAGATGGGCTACAGAGAATATATTCTAGTTACTAGTATAACCTAAGTATTTAACATTCTTCCCCATACAATGCTGTATTCAGGCTCAGTCAAGAAGAATCATAGCAGTTCACAATTACAGGTGCATAAGAGACAGTTTAAACAAGTGTGTCAATTTATTCAAAACACACCTAATATTAGTTCAAATATTTATCTACATCACTCTTCATTGAACCTGCATCACTTGGAGAAAATTATTTGAGCTGATCCTGGAAAGAAATGAAAGCTGTATCTATAGCAACCTGTCACATATCAAGCACCTCCCAGATGCATTGCACTGCAGTTCCCAGGATCCTGAAATAGCGTCAAATTTTCCAATGTCAAACAATGAACAAATGGGAATATATGAGTTATGGAAGCACATCAATTCAAACAAAAGTTTTATTTTGAAGCATTAAAACATCTGCACTCATAAAGCTCACAGTTGCTTCAAAATTGTCTTTGATTTTCTACACAAACATCTGCATGCAGACAGCACTTCTACTGAGGTCACAGGCAAAATAAAGCAAATATGCAAATCAATCAGAAGACGCAGCTGCTTTAAGACACTGAATCCATAATTCTGTTCAGAACTAGATTATGAATTTTTGGCAATCCAATTATCTCTTCAATGCCAACACAATCTTCAAATAATTAAAAGAATTGTGCATACATACACGCACACATGCATACACAGATGGATATCATCAAATCAAATTAGCTATTACTACAAGAAAGAAGTAGAAAAAGCTCAGTTATACTGTAACAGCAAATACACTATATAGTCAGCAACTGATTGAGAAGAAAATCACAAACTTCCAAGTTAAGCTAAGTGAAAAAAGGATGTTGGTACTTACCTGACAAGCCTGTTCTCTTTGAGCTGTGAAGAGCATCCAGTAGTGGGAGGTGCTTCAGTCTCCGCATTCATAGGCTGAACTTGATTTGTGGAACGCTCCTCTTACTCCACGTGACTCCTCCTCATCGTTCCCCAGTTTCGGCGAAGACGAGAGAAATAAGCACTCTCAACCTCATGTTCTAAAAAGTTCATTGACCGAAACAGGACCCCACCAGATGAAAAAAAGGGTGGGGCTGGATGCTCTTCACAGCTCAAAGAGAATGGGCGTGTCAGGTAAGTACCAATGCCCTTTCTCCTATGAGCTGTTCAGAGCATCCAGTAGTGGGACATACCAAAGCTTGGCCTGTCCTATGGGAGGGACTCTGTCTGGTCTGGAATCTCCTCCTGGTCCCTATGGACCCATTGCAGAACTCTTCTGCCAAAGGAAGCCTCAGCAGAAGCAAACACATCAATTTTGTAGTGTCTAATGAAGGGCGATGGGGAAGCCCAAGCCACGGCCTGACAGATTTCAGTTATTGATGCCTGTGTGGCCCATGCTGCCAAAGTTGCTGCACTCCTCATTGAATGAGCTGTTATGCCCCTAGGCACCTGCAAAGATTGAGTCTGATGTTTTTGCTATTGCAGCCCATATCCAATAGCCTATCGTAGATGGTGAAACCTTGTAACCCTGAGAATTGGGCTGAAAGGACACAAATAAGGCCTTTTCTTTCCTGAAAGCCGCTGTACGCTTGATATAGATTCACAGAGCACGCCTCACATCAATCTTATGCCATTGTCTTTCCATCCCCTGTGATGGTCTGGGGCAAAAATTTGGAAGAATAAGTTCTAGTGCTCTATGAAAAGCCAAATTGACCTTGGGCATAAATGTGGGATCGGGACAAAGGACCACTTAATAGTATGAAAAACACAGAGATCTTGTCTGACAGACAAGATTGCAATTTCTGAGATACGACGAGTGGAGGTGGTCACTACCAGGAAAACTACTTTGTATGTGAGAAATTGGAGACTTGACATTTCCAAAGGTTCGAAGGGACCTTTAGTGAGAGCGACAAGGACCTTGTTAAGGTCCCAGGTGGGATAACGGTGCACTGCTGGAGGGTGTAAATTGGTGGCTCCTCGAAGGAAAGACCTTATGTGTGGATTATGTGAAAGAGAACTGAGGCCCTCGGAAGTGAGAACTGATGCCAAAGCCGCCACCTGCCTTTTCAACGTATTAGATGACAACCCCTTATCAAGTTCCTCCTGTAAAAACTCTAGAATCTGAGCGACAGAGAAAGAGGCAGGATCAATTTGAAACTTACTACACCATTTGCAGAAAGTGGACCATGTGGTGTTGTAAATGCGAATTGTTGAGGGGCATCAGGCAGCTAGGATAGTATCAATAACTCTGTTGGAGAGCTTTTCGCTCTTCAAGCCACTCCGCTCAACCTCCAGATGGTTAATTGTAACCATTGAGGGTCCAGGTGTTGAAGGGGCCCCTGAGTTAATGAGATTCTGTCTGACGGGATTCTCCAGGGGGGGCTACCGAAAGACTGCGGAGGTCTGCGAACCATGGCCCTCTGGGCCAATAAGGCGCTACTAGAAGTAATTCCGCTCTCTTGTCTAGTAACTCCTGGATGACTTTTGGAACCAGTGGAAGTGGAGGGAATGCATATAGAAGCCCCGGGGGCCAAAGACAGCGGAGCGAGTTGAAATTCTCCGCCCCTTGGGATGGGTACCTGGAAAAAAATCTCGGGAGCTGAGTGTTGAGAGGAGAAGCAAATAGGTCCACCACCTGTTGACCAAATGTCCGTGCCGCTTCTTGAAACAGTGATGGGTGGAGGCACCACTCCGACTGATCTATGGTGGCCCTGCTTTGCCAGTCTGCCTGTTTATTCGACAGACCCGAAATGTGTTCTGCTTTGATGGAAAGTATAATAGAAATACATGAGATCATTTTGCCCAACAATTTTGATAGTTCCATTAAGGACACCCTCTTAAGCAACCTGATCTCCTTAACCAATTTTTGAATGCTATTTAGTCTATCTGGTGACAGATAAACCTTACCTTCCAACGTATCTATGACCGCCCCTAAATGGATTATCTGAGTCGATGGTGTTAATTGACTCTTCTTCCAATTTATTAAGAAGCCATGCTCTTGTAAGGATAGTAATGTGTTCTGAGTGTCTATGACTGCCTGATGGGTGGAAGGAGATAAAATCAAAATATTGTCAAGATAACACTGGAGGTGTACAGGGATGTTCCTGAGGTGGGCAGCTAGCACTGTGAGGACCTTTGTAAACATCCTGGGGGCAGAGGCTAATCCGAATGGAAGGGCCACATATTCAAAATGGTTGTTATTGTAGCAGAATCTCAGAAACTTATAATGGGAAGGCCGAATATCAATTGCAGGCATGCCTCTGTCAAATCTATGGACGTGAGCACGTCCCCTTTTCTGATGCCCAATAATATTGATTGGAGGGTATGCATTTTAAATTTGCGATATACTAAGGAACGGTTGAGACATTTCAAATCTAATATCGCTCTCCATCCACCCACCCCAAATTTTTTGGCACAACGAAAAGATGTGAATAAAAACCTTGCCCTCGTTGATTGGTCGCTACTGGTAGGATGGCTTGTATATCCAGTAGAAGTTGGATAGCGGAATCCACGAGATTACGCTTGACCGGATCTCTGGAAGGAGGATATCACATGAAGGTATCTGGGGGAGTGGATCTAACCTGCTGTTCATGAACTAAGATTCCTGTTTCAGTCAAGGAAGCATCGAAAGCACTGCCTGTCTCGCACGAGGCTGAGCAAAAACTGGGGAATGCTGAGGAGTCACGTGGAGGAGGAGGAGCATTCCACAAATCAAGTTCAGCCTATGAATGCGGAAACTGAAGCACCTCCCACTACTGGATGCTCTGAACAGCTCATAGGAGACTAGAAAGCCAACTATTGGTTGTCACAATGTGAAGTTAAGCATATTCCCAGCATCTTCATGAAAAACATCAGGAATCACTTTGTTTGAACCTTATTGCTCTGAAACTAAACGATCTGTGGAATTTAAAGGATTGTAATTAAGGATGAATATGAAATCACATTACATTAGGTAAACCAAGGGGTAGCCATCAGTGCACACGCTGCTGCATTCTGAACCAGTTGTAGCTTCTGGGTAGTCTTCCAAAACAGCTTCGTGTGGGGCACATTGCAGTAATTTGAACAGGTCTTCAGAACCCTTCAAAACACTGGCTCCCAATCTCCTTCCAGGTGCAATTCAAGATACTGTGCTTATTATTTTTAAAGCTCTATACAGCACAGAGCTAGGTTATCTGCAGGATCATCTCTCCCTAAGGACATCTATCTGTCCTATAAAGGCCTGGTCCCACTGGCCAACGGACACAAAACGTATGCATAAAGGACACAGCAGACGAGCAAAATTTTGGGGGTGGCTCCATCCATTGTCATCCCCTCCAAAAAGTGGTGAAAATTTGCATAAACAGAACGGAAAAGAACGGATGTGGGTAGTATGTAGCGGGGATGTTAAACGGATGTTCATAGGAAGCCTAGCGGATGAAAGCAGATGGAAGCAGATGACACCTCCAAAGGGGTTCCAGGGGAGAATTGCGAAGCAGACGCATAGCGGATGAAGCGGATGCATCACATACGCCTAAAGAGGGATGCTCCCTCTCTCCGTTTTCAGCTGCAGCGGATGTGAGTTGCGAAGATGCCCAGAGGATGCAGAGAGGATACAGCGGACGTTTAACGGATGATAATGGACATAGAACGTTTGTTGCTTGTACACGGCGGAAAGTTCATCTGTTCACAAAGTTTTGTGCAGCTCAAAACTTCTTGCACGGATGAAATCGCAGTGGACAGATGCTCGACGGATAGAGCGTATAAAACACATATGCAATGAGTACACAACAGATGCATAGCGTTTTCCAACGGATGGCAAGCTTTTTTTAACGTTTTACATCCTCTTTGCATCCATAAATGCAGTGGGATCAGGCCTTCGAGATCAGATGCATTGGGCACACTCCTAGTCCCTTCCCGTTGTTATATTATGGAATCTAGGAAGACTGCCTTTTTCATGGCAGTCCCTACCCTATGGAATACCCTTCTCCGTGAAGTTTGGCAAGTCTCCTAGCCTTCCGAAAAGAATTTAAATACCCCCCCCCCCCAGCACTGGGATAGAGTTAGGTGGATGAAAGGATTTAACAAGGGACTGCATGGCAGAAGCTTAGTTTCAGTGCCAAGGTTTT
Organism: Laticauda colubrina; assembly: GCA_015471245.1. Taxonomy (NCBI): domain Eukaryota; kingdom Metazoa; phylum Chordata; class Lepidosauria; order Squamata; family Elapidae; genus Laticauda; species Laticauda colubrina. Next base: position 21,615,789 of record BLBF01000033.1, read on the forward strand.
TTTAAAAAGTTTATAGTTTTTATAGGTACAAATATGTTGTTTTATTGATGGAGGATTAATTGTTGATTGGGAGCTGCCCAGAGTTGAATAGAAAACGGGCAGCTACAAAAATGTTTTAAATACATAATTATAGTGATGGATGCACCATTAGAAAACTTGAAGGACCACGATGGGGACAGATCCACCTGGAAAAAATCTGTCTATGTCAGCATTCTCCAAAGGAGTCAGTCAGTATTGACACCCAAGGGTCGATGGAACTATCCAAGGGGTCAATCCTATTATTATGGTTTGTCACCCAGTCATCCAGATGTTCAGACTAGATTTGACATTTTTATCTGCCAAATGAGTTCTTCCCAAGGACCTGGGTTAGGTAGATGTGGAAGTCTGATGATGTTACAAGATAATATTGCAGGATCTATCCTAAGTTGTTCCAATTGCCTTCTGCAATTGACTGATGGTGAATTTGTCAATGTCGATAGTGTTCAAGGGGCACTTCAATGATTTTGGTATTGCACCCAAGGCACCTTTTAATAAAAGTAATAAAAATATTTTATTTATAAAAATAAAGTAATAAAATATTACTTTAAGTGTTTAGTAAATTGTTTTCATACTAATACAATGTTTGGGGGATCAACAAACAATCTGAAGTTTCATGGAGGGGTTGATGTGATCACTAACACTCAACAATGACTTGATGACACTTGGGCAACCAACCAACCAATCATTGACACAATTGAAAACTATTCAAATGATTGATGAAAAATAGTACTACTGAAGTCAATACTGCTTAGTTGGAGGCCACCCAGAACTGCTTCATCATGCCAAGTCTGCACATGGCATGCCACATGGATAACTTCTCATTCTGTAATCTATCTCCAATCTTCTGCCAAATCATCTTGAAATGAGAACAAGATGGCACAGAGATCCATTATAAGGAAGGAGCCAAACTGCACGTCCAGCTGGCATACCTTAAGTATTTATAAAATAAAACAAGCCATAGATTTTCTAAAACAACTCTGCATTATGAGAGCAAAAGATGTCTCTCACAACAGAGGTATTGGAACATCACTGCTGGATTGATGGCAAGACATGGAATAAAGAAAGATCAAGCCACAATTAAGAGTTACTTGTACTATAATTAAAATTTCTCCATATAGATCTAGGCCGTTCCTGCAGATGAAAATAAAAACTTGTGGACTAAAGTAAATTCCACAATATTGACCTCAAAACATAAAATGCAACCACAACTTCACGAATAGATATTCTTGGGAAGTATGACACCTACTGCTTTTATGGAAGTCCGACTGTATATTTCATTATTTTTGGATGGCAATGTTTATTTTCTTTTTTACATTTTTAATCAACCACTTTTAGAAACTTAACCAAGCTGATTTCTTTTTTAAAATATTATATTCTTCAGGACACACAACCCTTTACAAAATCCTAGTCTTTCTCTTCAGAAAAACACTGCAAAGCCAGAGAAAATTCCATTGCTTTTTCCTTTATTAAGATGCCTCAACTCTCTCTAGCTAAATCAGATTTGTAAGATCTTTGGGGAAGAAATTTGTCTTCAGCGCATGTTATTGTGTAAGGTTCCCTGTATATGCTAACCGAACAACAGAAAACCACAAGCCATAATCACCATAATCACAATCACAATAATTATATTATTGCAAAAAATATTTTGCAATATATTTATTTCTTTTATTTATTCAATTCCTATAGCTACCCATCTCAAAGAAATGACTCTGGGCTGTGAACAATCATAAAGCAATTAAAAACAATTACCACATAACAGAAAAGTAAATAAATATGGCAGTCAAGGAAAAATATCAATCATCATAGATGTCAATATAGCCAGGAAATGGGGGCACTTCAGAGGCCAATAAGATCTGGATCATCCTCAAATCTGCTTAACACCGTTTTCCAAATACAGAATATAACAAATATACCGGTAAGACCGGATACCACACTCAATCAAGGCCCAGAAATAGTGAGACACTTTATTCACAGTTACATATTCGGGGTTCTCAGTACTTCTAAAGTTGCACTTTTCTTCCAAAAAAAAAAAAAAAGGGGGGGGGAGGAGATTATGGGTAAGGAGGATGACCATTTCCATAATTAGAATATCTAACTATCTGCCCTCCTCTCTCTTTGAAAATGCTATATTGCAGATTTAAATATACGAGGAAGTGTGATTGGATGATGCTGGAAAGCAGTCAAGGAAAGACCAGAGTGGCCAAAGCAATTTTTCATCCCAGAAACCTAGAAGCAGGCAGGCAGGAAAAAGACTAGCTTGTGCTTGGCGGTAAATGAAGAAGGGGGGGGGGGGAATAAAATGTGAAAAATCACCGCATCTTTCCTTTAGCCCCGCAATCGATTTTTCCAAAAAAGAAGCACTAGAGAGTTGCACCTCTTTCCCTCCTCCACGCATCAAAGGACGGATTCCTTTCTTAACTATTCCCTCAATTAGCCCGTTTGGATGTATTTATTTTATTTTTAAAAAAACCTGATCGAAAGCCACCTTCGGCGGAGGTATTCTGACAGCCTGGCCATAAGGACGGGGCTGAGAGCTTTTAGAGTGGCAGAACCTCCATTTGGCTGGGAGAGATCACTGCAGCAAATGGGGGAATCCATTAGACTCTCTCTGTGTGTGTGTGTGTTTGTGTGTGAAAAAGAGAGAGAGAGAGGGAAAATAGAAGCTGCCCACCAGCTTTTTCCTTTCCAAACACCACTCGCGACGCCTGTCTTCGTCCTTGTCTGACTTAGGCGCTGTTTACTCACCGAGCAACTCTTACAAGTGGCCTTTCGGAGTTCACCCCGCAGCCTCCACACTTTCTCTCCTCCCCCCCCGGCCCAAGATGCAGCCCAAGAAAACTCCAAAAACACAGCGCCTCCCTCCCCCCACCGAGACGAGAGGGGCCCCCGATTCAAAGAACAACTTCTCTTACGGTTCAGCGAAATCTCCCTAAAAGTTTGAATGAGCCACGGCAAGCCGCGCTTCCTCTTGAATCCGTGTCAAATGCAAGCTTTTCCATTTCTCCCAACCTCTCACGTAAGACTCGCAGAAGCCTCTTTGCTCTGCCTTCACACCTTAAACAGCACGCGCGAGAGAGATAAAAACCGCGTCCCAAAGTAAGATCAGGCGAGCCTCCCCTCCTCCTCCTCCTCCTCCTCCTCCTCCCCCTCACCACTACCACCACCGCGTAACTTTCCCAAATCTAGCCTTTACAATACGCATACTACTTGCGACGAGGGGAGGGAGCCAAGTCTGTGGAAAATGAGCTCAACGCTGGGCATCAGAACAATACTTTCCCATAGAAACCGAGACTTATATTTAATTCTTGGTTAACTCCACTCAAGTTTCACCTTTCATTTCCTCCGGAGATTTCAAACACACGCAAGGATTTAAATCTGCATTGAAAACTCTCTGCAGATTTAGCTGCAATGGCCTTAAAGGAGGGGGGGGCGGGGAGGGAGAGGTACAGCTGCTCATGCATAAGCTTTTCAAAACCCTGTATCAATCTAGACTGCAAAAGGGGGGGGGGGGGGCAAGCTCAGGAATCCCAGCAAAAGAATGCAAATAACGTCAATGTACAACTAAACTGCAAGCCCTGCCTTACAGGAACTCTGTGTGTGCGTGCACGCCGCGCGCCCGAGTATGTGCGCGCGTGTGTGTGTGTGTGCTTGTGTGCCTGCAAAAAGCACACAGATACTAAACAGGAAATGCAACTGAGAGCTATTCAGCGCCTCAAACTTCAAAATGCAATGGTATCCCGCAAATTGCATGCATGCAATTCCAAAATGCATGAACGACTTTTTGCAAATCTGCAAATAACGCAAGTCCGGAGCCTTACCTCTCTGAGACATTTTCCCCTCTGCTTTGATGGGGGAGGGGAACACAAAAGACTTTGCCTTCTGTAGCTAGTTTTGCAACAAAGATGCAAACTGCAAGCGCTCAATCTTCATGCAATTGGAGTTTTTCTGACTTCTCACAGCAGATTTCCTTGCAGAGGAAGGAGCTGCAATTGCACGACTTGCAAAACAGATTGCAAAGTGGGGTTTCTCCCGCTATTGCAATGGGAAGGAAAGCTGTGCTGCACCTACATGATGGGCCAGGACTGGCAGCTAAAAGCTCCAAACTTGGATCCGAGTGTCTTAGTGCGCAGACGTCCTTTGCACGACTAGCGCGTTGATTTCTGGGTAATGTAGTCCCTTCCGAATATTCACGCGAGGGTACCCCTTAAAAAGACTGTTGGCTCCATCGTCGACGAAGTGTGCACCCAGACATGCAGAGGAGGCATCTACCTGGAGCCAATCGGTAGATTTGGTTAAATACTTTGATCTCCGCGATCATTGCAAAAGAGAAACGGCGGCTCACCGTCTTCTGTTCTGTAATCCAACGGCGGCTAAAGAGGCAACATTGGAAGCCGACTTCGCCTGCAACCACGTTGCAAGATCTGCTGTCTAGCAGTTGGCAGTTTCAAAACGAGACCAGTTGCCGTGCTGGAAGGAACAGACCGAGGCACGTTGCGTGGTACAGCCGGCTGGTCTGCCTCCGCCGTCGGGCAGTTTCCCCCTGCGTGACCGTTCCCACGAAGGAGCTTGGCGAACGCTTTCCGTCCGCAAGCTCTCGTTGCTTAAATGAATACAGGATGGCCAAAAGAAAAAAGAAAAAAAAAAACCCTCTGGCTCTCTTGAAAAAAACAGAAGAGCTTCAACGAAGATTTTGTAAAGTTTACGCCTTGGTTTACGTGGGTTTCCGCGGATTACAATTCATTTCGGATTGCCGTGGAGGATGGTTTATATGGCTGGTGATCTTTGGTTCATAGCTTCTGAGTTTTCTTCATACCGTACTTTCACGTTGATTTCTAATAGTGTCATCACCAGCGTCAAAGGGACTAACGCTGTAAAAGCCCTGCTCAATATATCCTCCCCCCTCTAAATTTCCGAGAATATTTCTTAGGATGCTGTATACCGACAAAATGAAAAACTAAAATTCATGAGGAGATTGTGTTGTTTTATATGATTGAGGGGAATGCAGGTAGTCCTTGATTTAGAACCGTTCAAAGTTGGCTTCCCCAAAAATGGATCATTGCAACATCCCCATAGTCATGTGATCAAAATTCAGATGCTTGACAACTGGCATAGTTATGGTTGCAGTTTCACGGGGTCATGTGATCAACTTTTACAATCTTCTGACAAGCAAAGCCAGATTCACTTTACAACTGGTAGTTGTAGTAATACCATCTTCCAAGTTGCCATGACGATTAGCAACTGAGTTTGCTGGTCCAAATTGTTGTCACTCACTAAGCACGGATTACCTATATTTATTTTGCTGGAAACCACCTGAAGTTTTTTTTCAAGATGACAGCAACTACATTTTGTAAAATGAAAAAAAAAAAAAAAAAGGAAGATAATTTTGATTTGAGTCGCAATTGTCACTTAGTAAGCAAGCCAATGTGATGTAGTAAATTAGAGCAGAGGTTCCCAACCCCTCGCTTGGTATTGGGCAGCAGCCCATTAGGAAGCAGGCCATGCAAGTGGCAGATGAGCACAACAAAGCTCCATTTGCACAAGCAGCAGGTAAACATGTGAAACCATCCCCTTGTCGTTCCCCCCCCACTGCCCCCCTTTCTGGTCCATGAAGCTAGAAAGATTGAGGACTGCTGAATTAGAGCAAAGAGCCATAAATTCCAAGCCAATCTCTTCATGGAAACCCACTAAGTAATTCACCCAACCTACCTGAAAGGGTGAAAACTGTGGGGAAAACTAGGAGGAAGTGTTCTATACATATCCCCTTGTTTCTATTAACTCATGAATTAAATTAAAAATGAGTTATGAAGCAAAATTGCAAAGAATACAAAAATAGATCTCACCATTATTAAGTATATAGATAAAACATAGGTAAAGGTTCCCCTTGCACATATGTGCTAGTTGCTTCTGGCTCTAGGGGGCAGTGCTCAACTCTGTTACAAAACCAAAGAGCCAGTGCTGTCTGAAGACGTCTCCATAGTCAGGTGGCTGGCATGACTAAATGCCAAAGGCGCAAGGAACACTATTACCTTCCCACCAAAGTGGTCCCTATTTTTCTACTTGCATTTTGACATGCTTTCAAACTGCTACGTTGGCAGACGTTGGGACAGGTGCTGGGGATTCAAACCACCGAACTGCCAACCTTTCAAATCAGTAAGCTCAGCATCTTAGCCACTGAGCCACCGGATCACCTTAGATAAAACATAATTGAAAAAAATAATGTTGAGATCTATTTTTGTTCTGTATTTTATTTCTTAATATACAATTTTCTATCGGAAGAGACAAGCATGCCAGAAATGTATCTGGCAGAATTATAGATAATATTATTAAAAGATGTCTAAAATATACCTCGATCTTACATCAGCCTCATATCTAAAGTGTCCATGATATGCAATACTCATAGAGTTAAGTGATGGCTCCCGCTACAGATTTCCTTCATTATGTTCCCAAAACATTCAGGCTTCCAAATTTCTGTCTCAAGCAATATTTTTAATAGTTAGGCAATAAATCACAAAAGTTAAAGGTTTATTGTGGAAATGCTGACAAACCTATAGTCGAGTGGCAGTGTAATACATGACCATGACTGCAATCTAGTGAACAGTGAAATGTGTCTCCTTAAAGTCATGAAGGATTATCCATGGCAGAAATGTGTAGACAAAACAGTGCAGAAGACCTATGCACTGTGTCTCTTCTTGAAGACATTTTGGAATTTTCCTGTTTTAATTTTTCGCAAAATAGATCAAGTCTGCAGAGTTCTTGGACCAAATCAATTGCATGGCATCATACAATATATGGATCGTCTATTCCAGGGGTGTCAAACTCGCGACGTCATGTTGTCACATGATGAATCACGCCTTTTTTTCCCTTCGCTAGACTGGGGGTGGGCGTGGCCAGTGTGTGATGCATGAGTTTGACATTCCTGATCTAAACTACAGTGTAGTGGGAAAGCTATTAAACCACCCAAGGCAGACAGCTATCCAACCTGTTTAAAAATCTCCAGTGAGGGAGAACCTATCCATGTTTGGGCAAACTATTTTACTGTTTCATTGCTGTTAAAAAAATAAACCAGAAAACTCAATCTGATGTTTCCTTCTTTTAATTGATTGTCTTCATTTCCAATAGAGAACAGATCTACACAGACAGCTTTTGGATATTGGTGGTCTCCATTTTCTCGTCTTTAGATGAAAGGTAAAGGTTCCCCTCACATATATGTCCCAGTCATTTCTGGCTCTAGGGGACGGTGGTCATCTCTTCAACATCTCTTCAACAGAGATGAGCTGAAGAGTCAGCGCTGTCCAAAGATGTTTCCATGGTCGTGGCCGGCATGACTAAACACTGTTACTTTCCCACCAAAGTGGTCCCTACTTTTCTACTTGCATTTTTGACATGCTTTCGAACTGTTAGGTTGGCAGAAGCTGGGACAAGTAACGGGAGTTCACTCCGTAACATGGTGCTAGGGATTCGAACCGCCGAACTGCCGACCTTTCTGATCAACAAGCAGTGTCTTAGCCACTGAGCCACCACGTTCTCTTCTTTAATGAGTAAAAGAGCTGAGTATATTCAACTTGCAACTCCCACCCTTTTTGTGCTTGGATCCCGACACAAATGCACAATTCTTGGGGATTGCATCGCAACATAACATAAATGTCTGCCCTTATTTCCACTCCTTCTCCAGACACCTTCACAAAGTCCTAGACACCTGACTGACATCTCTCAGATTTTCCTCTTCTAGTTCTTTTGAATTCCAACATGACTCAGTCACTTTTATCCAAGGTTCTTAAGGCCTTCAATCTATTGGTAAATACCAGTTGTTGAGATGAGGTCTAGGATAGCTGACCCCTTATTTCTTCTTCGGAAAAGAACATTGTAGGAGGGAATAGCAATATTGGACCTTCCATTGTTAACGGGGTAGGTTTTCCAGCAGATATCAATATAGCTGAAGTCTCCTGTTTCCACTAGAACTTATATAATGGGCATCAACTGTTAATCCATGCTACAAAGCCAACTGGTGAGGAATCTGAGAGAGGTGCTAACTTTGAAGGTCAGTTCCTAAATGCCAGAATGATGGGAAATAAGCTATTTTTAGAAGGCATTACCTGTGCTTTCCAGCTGAATGCAGACTTGCATGCAGCCAACTTCTGGAACTTGGGAGAAAGAAACTGCTTGTGAACTGGGATCTGTTAATCAGCTGTAATTGTTGTCATAATCTAAAATCCTTTGCCATTCCCAATACAGCAATTTGTTTTCCAGAGAGCAGAACAGAAAAGTTCCATAAACTCTTTTGCTTTAAGAGCCAAGCTATATATTATACAGAACAGCCCCAAAACCCTTTTATTCAGAATAAGCTATTCCAAAGAGTGCTGACAGTTTGGCATCATGGCATGGTGAGATAAAGTAAATCCTTTTTCTCTGTGACTTTTTTTTTTAAATTTGAAGGGTGGAAAATTTTAAAACTCCAAGTTAAGATCAATTGCAATTGTTAAATATATTGTTGTTATTAACTAAGATTAATTTTTAAAGTTCAAATGGCACCAGTCTTAATCCCAGATACAATTCTGCAAGGTCAGCAAAGAATAATCAGCAAATTTATTTGGAAAGGGAGAGAAAAACCAGATGGAAATCAAAAATCCCAAACAAAGCCATTACAACATGTGTCCCCATTAAAAATTGAGATGAGACCCACTAGAACAAAGCTACAATACCTTAATTAGTTGGAATGTGGCCGAATAGTTGTCAAAATGTAGAGATAATAACCTTGTAAAGTTCATAACTACATTGCCATCTTGCTTACAAGAAATCTAGCTTTCAACTGAGTTGCCATTAAATGGATAAAAATTTTACTCCCTAAATGTGGAGTAAGATAAGATCAGACCTGTAGGCAGGTGAGGTGAAAAAAAATTCAAAACTACTAGAAAAAATATACAGCATCATTTAAAACAAAAGTTAAAAGCAAAGCTTGAACTGAAAACCTCTGTGTGTGTGTGTGTGTGTTTTAACTAGAAATTTTTCCAGAGAAATAAAGAATATCATAATGTATTAAGATATACAGTATGTAGTACTGGTGACCATGAAGATAAATTTGACCCAACAATGGAAAAGGCATACTTACCTGACAATATTAGATTGAGAAATCAAAATTGGGGAAATCACAGCAGTGGTAAAATTAACACATCCAGAACATAAGTACCGTACAGGTAATCCTTGACTTACATTCATTAATGACCATTCAAAGTTACAAAACAGCATTGAAAAAAGTGACTTATGACCGTTTTACATAGTTACAACCTTTGCAGCCATCCTCATGATCATGTGATCAAAATTCAGATGCTTGGCAACTGGTTCATATTTAGGAACTATTCTGTGTCCCTGGGTTATGTGATTATCTTTTGCAATGATCACATAAGTAAAGTCAATGGGGAAGCCGGATTTATTTAACAGCTGGGTTACTAACTGTATCAACTGCAGTGATTCACTTATTAGCTGTGGCAAGAAAAGTCATAAAATTGGGCAAAATTCATTGAACAAACATCTCACTTAACAACAGAAATTTGGGGCTCAATTACGGTCATAAGTCAAGGCCTACCTGTATAAATAAACTGAAGCAAAAATGGCTTCCCTGTGTGCCATACAAGCAAAATCAGAATCTGGAGCACAGTTTTTAAGAGAAAAAAATATTTGATATAAGGCAATAGCCAGAAGCAATTTTAACATTTAGAAATAATTGAGTATACTCACCAGTTGGGTACAATGGGAAGGAATATCAAATATTGTTTTTACACATTGTTTTATTTATTTTATCTCCTTCTTTTATAAGATTGTGCGCATTTATTTCAGATGATGATAAATAATAATTTTTATTAATGTAAATAATAAAATTTAAAGTTTTCCAGGGATTTCTAATTATTTCTTAAGTTGCATCTGGTTTTGAGACTCAAAATCCAAGAAAGCGCATCATCGGTGGAACACTGAAAAGAAAGAAACTGCATCTGCGAGGGAAACCATCTAGAGTTTCTTCGAAAGGAAGGAAAACCAGCAAATTGCCTTGAAATCGCCTTTGACCTTTTTCTAGGAAAAGGTTAGAAAACAATAAAGCTTAGCACCTTTAGACAAAAGCTATTTTGAAGATAAAAATAAATGGTATCATGCATTCCATTCTCTCCTATTATAGAAATGCATAAACCATGTGCAGCTAATCCTGCCTTAGGTAGGAATGGAAACTTTTGGAAGTTTTAACTTTTGGTTAACTTTCAATCTCCTCTGTTCCTGTCATTGCATATATCCTTGAAGCATTCACTTTCTTTCTTTTTCCTGTATGCTTTCAAAATAAATCACATTGGAAATTTCAGATAGCTAATTTGCTTTGTGCATGCATGCATGTGTGTGTCTTACTTTTGCAACATGAGGCCACCCATTTGTCAAGTCTAGCCTAGAAAGTGGTGTTAGAAGAGGTTTTATAGCAGAATTTTTGTAGGAGGTAGGGCAACCTATAAAACAAATTCAGGAGGAAAAAATGTGTTGCTCATAACAAATGATAGAAACCCAGTAAAAACAAGCCAGTCACCTTTCAAGTGGCTATGACTCAATTTCAAAGAGGCAAAGGGATGAAGGAAGGGTCACAATAGCTCAACAAGGAAGGGAGCAAACCCAGAATGCAGAGATGAATAGATTAACATTAGCAATTAAAGAAAAAGAAGAAACTGAATATTACATAGCATGGGATCTATTTTATCAATGGTTGGAAAATAAAACAAGTTAAAATGGAGTAGATGAATATATAGAGAAGTAAGTTAAGATTGTTATAAAGATAATAGAAATAAGAGATAATGGCTATCAAGAAAATGTGATTGTTGTTTTATTGGTAAGAAAAGTACTAATTATAATTGTCAGCACAAGAGACGTATGTATCCAGTCGACACACTGTTTAAATGAAAGATGGATATATTGTAAATATAAAATAAAAAACTTTACCAAAAAAAGGAAAGGGACAAACCCTACATTGTAACAAAAGGGACAGAAAGACAGCTGGCAAAGCAACATAGCCTTCATTTGCCAAGAAACCCTCAACCCAACTGCAGATTCAGGACCTAAAGTTCATCAAGAACCTTTGAGGTACGCTGCATGAACAAATTAAAGCTTTTTTAAAAGTCAAAACTTGTGAATACTGTTGATTTTAATATGGTGTACTTTGCAATGCACAGTCCTTTCTGTTATTTTTTTTTAAATATCTAGGCAGGTTTAGCGCTTATCATTATTTTTTACATCTGCAAATTCATCAGTATGCTGCTTAGAAATGCTTATGAGCCAACATTATTGCCTTAAAATCTGTAACGGATGGCCCAGGGATCACTGGACTTTATTGCAAATAGACTGTGAGATGTTAGGCACTGTAATCTTCTAGCACTCTGGCAATATAAAACACATGGCTGTGTGATTTAAATAAGCATCCATTTCAAGGTCAAAGCATCCATAGACAAAGTTAATTTCCATAGCCGGTCTAAATCAGTTTAATGCATGAAATAAAGGTGAGTGGACCAGGACCTCCTCTTCATTGGAAAGCAATGGACCTGAGGAATGGTCTGGGGGGGTGGGAAGGAAAAGCTTGCGGGCTGAGGCTCTTCTCTAGACCTGCATTCACAACTTGAAGCTATATGCTCAAACTTTCAAATGGTCCAGACAGCCTGATTTGGCATTCAGCTTAAGCTTCCAAAAACATTTTAAAAAAAAAAGAAAAGAAAAGAAACCTTCTGTGTCTGCGACACCATTGTCATGCAAATAACAAGTCAAACAAAATCCCAAATTCTCATTCAAGCACCTTTTCCAACAGACTGGCTGACACTGTATATTGTTTGAACGAGTGGCAATTTCTCAGTCAGGCTCGGAATAAATTTGCTTTGACTATAGTACCAAAATTTCTCCAAAAGTAGTAACCCTGTCCTATTAGTCCCACACTGTTATTTTGGCAAGAGAGGGAGAGGTTGGATATGCATGAACGGATGATTTCCTGTATCGCCTTTTTATGGTTAGATTGCAAAAGGAGAAGTATTGGCTGAATGAATAGGATTTAATAATCCCCTTTCTGTTGGTGTTTACAGGTAATCCTCCATTTGTTCAGTGACTGCTCAAAGTTACAATACTATTGAAAAAAGTGATTTACAACCAGTCATTGCACTTATGACCATCGCAGCATCCCCATCGGAGGTGGTATTCGGCAGGTTCTGAGCAGTTCTGGAAAACCAGTATTGGAACTTTTGAGTAGTTCAGAGAACCGGCAAATACCACCTCTGACTGGGCCCACCCTCATCTATACTCTGCCTCCCGAGTCCCAGCTGGGTCTTCTTTTGTTGCCCTGCACAGGAGAACGGAGCTGGAAAGTAGGTTAGTGGGTTGGGGAGGGAATGAGGATTTTCAGTATCCCTTCCCTGGAGTGGGGTGGAAATGAAGATTTTTGCAATATCCTTCCCCGGTCACGCCCACCAAGCCATGCCCACAGAACCGGTAGTAAAAAAAATTGAATCCCACCACTGATCCACAAGATCATGTAATTAAAATTCGGGCACCTTGACAAATGGTCAGACCTCTCAGAGGTGGATGCCAATGGAAGGACTGTGTCATTTTTTTTCCAGTTGTAAATAAATATGAGAAATACCTCCGTTCATAGAATACTTTCAGCAGTAACAATGCTTTCAGTTCATAGAACATGTTGGACCAATCTAGTCAACAAAGCATGCTGTGGGTTAGTGCCAAGTGTGAACCCAGCTGCACAGGTTCAAGTTAAAGCAGGTGCTTTGTATTGAAAACATGTCTGTAGTGAATTAATTACCCTTATAAATGATCCCAATTAGTGAGGCTTGCATAATGGTGGAAGAACATAGTTCATGGAGGACATTGCCCTACATAAAATGCCACCCACCATTCACTGTGTCAGCAGAAAGCCTGCTATCATAAATTAAATTCTCCAGACCATCCATTGCACACAGATCTGGAGCACCTTTAACAGCTCACGGTCAAACTGTGCTCTTATCATGGGGAAATGTGTCGATATATCCTCCCCTGGAGTGTAATTGCTATTCCCCTTAGTCATTGCCACCTATTAGAAAAAATATAGGGAGACATCTGAATGCTGCAATCCTGCTGTGTCTAATTTTGGTAATATTTTTCTTCTGTGCTGTTTTGCTTTTATTTATCTATTTATTCATTCATTCATCTCACGAGCAAATGATTCTGGGCTATGTACAATAAGGCTAAAGCAATAAATATCTAAAATCATTACCTATAACAAAAATTTAAACATTAAAAACTATAAAAAAAACAGCCAAAACAAAAGTAATAGGCGAAGGAATGTTAGTAGTAATAGAACCACCTCACCAGATCACCATTTTTGCATCAATTTGGTTTTAACCAAATCTGTCTGCAGATTTATATAGGTTTTTTCCCCCAAAGAAGCTTTCTGTTGCCCTCTCTTCCTTTCTATTCATTCATTCATTCATTCATTTGTTTTCTTTATCAAATGTAGAAACCATCCATCTTGTTTTTATGGGGATATGGTAGTTTACATGGAACCAAAAGATTGAAAAATTCCAGACAAAATTGAACTTGACAGGTAAAGAATATAAAGAAGTAAAGAAACATTGTTGACAAGGAGATTGGACATTTTGGAAATATTTCTCCTTTTCTTTGTTTCTTAACTTTATACTTCATTACTTCTGGGAAAGGGGGTGCAGTGGAATACTATCAGTGGTGAGATTCATTTTTTTTTACTACCAGTAGTCTGGGCGTGGCTTGGTGGGCGTGGCAGGGGAAGGATACTGAAAAATCCCCATTCCCTCCCCATCCCACTAACTTCTTTTCCAGCTCCCTTCTCCTGTGCAAGGCAACAAAAGAAAACCCAGCTGATCAGCTGGGACTCGGGAAGCAGAGAATAGATGGAGGCGAGGCCAGTCAGAGGTGGTATTTGCCGGTTCTCTGAACTACCCAAAATTTCCACTACTGATTTTCCAGAACTGGTCAGAACCTGCTGAATACCACCTCTGGATACCGTGCTTGTATGCATTGGATTAATGGTGGAGCAGTGAAAGATAAACAAATTGGAAGACTACAATTAAATATCCTCATTACATGATACATATTTCTTTGTTCAGAAAAACCGTATTAAAGATTATCAGGTATTAACACCTCACACAAGTTTCATTTTAAAAGAGGGAATGCAATAGGAAAGTGTTCCATCCGGAAAAGGAGCACGAGAGACTGAGTTCCAACTAACAACTCTTTATTCGGTTAACAGTAACAGTAATGGAACATGGTTCAAGCTGCGGCAGCCCTTTTTATAGAGGCTTGCCTACCGGCTTGTAGCCAATGACATTAGTTTAATCTTGCCGTCTTTGAGTGGCTTCTTGGATTGGTTCCTAATGAACCAATCCACTACTGGCCTTTCTGGCCAATCAGAAGTGACTACTTGGAATCTTCCACGTCATACAGAACACCCCTCCCCCTTTAGTTCAGTCCTATGTGAGTGACGTAGTTGCGCAGGTAGGTGGGGCTCTTTCTGGTCCTAGTTGTTCTGCGTGGCTCATTCTCATCCAGGACTTCAAGCAGTTCAGTCAGGATCGTTGTCTCTCCGGATATTCTCCATGGAATCGCCTGGAAGGGTAAGTCAGCACTGCCACTCTCGCCTGAGTTCCTTAGGTCAGTCAAAGTGGTTCTGCCGCTCCCTCCCGGTTCAGCCGGGCTGGTTGAGCTGGCCTGGCTGGCACCTTCCAGGTTGGCTTCCCTTTCGCCAGGACTTCTTTCGATGGTTTCATCTAACCGTAAGTGCTCTTTTTGGTTGGTTAGATTTTCTGGTTGTGATTTTAATGGTACATTTTCACACCCTTTTTTATTTATTTGTATTTCCCCCCCCCCCTTGGTTTTGTTTTCGTCGAAATTTATTATTTGTGGTTGCACGGTTGTTTTGCGCTTAATGTTGCGGGAACGAAGCTGGTCTATGTGCCACTTCCACTCTCTTCCATCGTCCACGGTTAGTCGGTAGGACCGGGGGCCTGTTACTTGTGTGATCGTGGCTGGAAGCCAAAGAGGTCCCCAGTAAAATTCTTTGCATAGACCAGGTCGCTGATTTCGATAGTGCGGTATCAGCTGGAAGAGTCGGGGGGGGTTCTCGCAAGTATAATTGGGGTGCAACCTATCTAAATGGGATCTGAGTTTTCTCCCCATTAGTAATTCTGCTGGGCTTTTGTTTGTTGTGCTACTGGGAGTGATGTGTTGTAGTGTAAGCAAGCGGTTTAGCTTGTCTTGGACATCCCCATGGTCCATTTTCTCAAGGCCTTCTTTTGTGAACCTGACCATTCACTCAGTCCTACCATTCGCCGCCGGGTGGGCCAGCGCGGTTAGTGCATGGCGTATACCCAAAGAGGCTAAGTATTGTTTGAATTGTATTGCTGTTAGTTGTGGCCCATTGTCTGATACTAACAAATCAGGTAACCCATGCATTGCAAATAATTTGTTTAGCTGTTTTATAACAGCGTCAGTTGATGTGGATGACATTAAGATGACTTCTAGCCAATTTGAATATGCATCCAAAACTATTAAAAACGTATTGCCCCTGGTTGGTCCCACAAAATCGATATGGATTCGAGACCAAGGGCCTCGTGGGGTCTCCCAGTCCCTTATGGGAGCTTGCGGTGGGGTGGGTCTAGCTCTCTGACACTTCTGGCATGTTGCAACCCAGCGTTCAATGTCCTTGTCCAGGCCAGGCCACGCCACATAGCTCCTGGCCAGGCTTTTCATCTTGACTATGCCTGGGTTGCCCTCATGTAACATGCCTAACACCTCTTCTTGTAGTTTGGATGGAATCACTACCCGATCTCCCCACAAAAACACCCCTTTTGTATTGACAGTTCAGTTTGTCTAGTCCGGAAAGGTTTAAAGTTGTCAGTCTTTTGGCCTTCTGGCCAGCCTTTACCTCTCCAAGTCAAAATGCGGGCAGTCAATGAGTCTTTTGCCGTGGCTCTGGCGACATCATCCACAGTCAATAGGAGTTCAGGGCAGGTTTCTAGTTGTAGGGTGGCGGTGGCTGGAGCAGGGACGTCCTCTATGATCGATAATGGTGCTCAGCTTAATACGTCTGCATGGGCGATTTGTTTTCCAGGTCGATGCAGCAATGTATATGAATAGGCGGCCAGGAATTCTGACCACCTAGTCATCCGTGGAGATAGAATGTTCGGTGTGGGTTTGTTCCCAGCCAAAATCCCCAGTAATGGTTTATGGTCAGTATCAATGGAGAATGTCCTACCGTATAGGTATTCATGAAAGCGTTTTACTCCGGCGACGATTGCCAGGGCCTCTCTGTCTAGCTGGCTGTAGTTGCGTTCCGCTTTGGAGAGCGTTTTCAAATAAAAAGCGATGGGTGCCTCTCTCCCGTCAGGTAATTGGTGGCTCAGAATAGCCCCGACTCTGAATGGTGAGGCATCACAGGTGACCGTCAAGGGTAGAGTATTACTAAACAGAATAATAACAATGTCTGAGGTTAACAAGTCTTTTATATTCTGAAAGGCTTTTTGTTCTTTTTGACCCCAAGTCCAGACAGTTTTTTTGTCTAGCAAACGATGCAATGGTTCTGCTATCGTTGCTTTGTGGGGGAGGAATACATTCTAAAAATTGATCAGACCCAAGAATGCCTGTAAGTCCGTTTTATTTCTAGGTCTGGGTGCATCTTTAATTGCTTTGACATTTTTTTCTGTTGGGTGAATACCCTGTTCATCAATCAAATATCCTAAAAATTTGACACAGTCAGTGGCCAGGCAGCATTTTTCTTTTTTAACTTTCAGGCCAGATTCTCTGAATTTCGTTAGCACTTCCCTTAGTCTTGCTTCTAATTGGGTTGCGTTTTTTGCTGAAATTAGGATGTCATCAAAGTATGGAATGACCCCTTTTATTCCGTTTAATTGGCATTCCATGAGGCTTTGGAAGATGCCTGGGGCAACGCTCACTCCGAATTGAAGTCTGTTACATTTGAATGCCCCTCTATGCGTTACTATTGTTTGTGCCTCGGCTGTTATAGGGTCTACTGGAAGTTGCTGATACACCTGGGCCAAATCGAGTTTTGCAAAAAAATTTCCTCCCCCAAGTGAGTGCAGTAAGTGCTGCATGACTGGTATTGGGTATGCGCTTTGCTGCAGCGCATGGTTCAGGGTAGCCTTGTAATCTCCACAGATGCGCACAGACCCATCTGGTTTTACAGGTGTTACTATTGGTGTCTCCCACCTGGCATGGTCAATTGGTTCTATGACCCCTAGTGCAATCAATTTATTTAATTGCTCATCTATTTTGGGTTTTAATGCAAAGGGGACCCATCTGGCTTTTAGTCTTCTCGGTGCTATTTGGGGATCTAGGCTAAAGGATATTGGGGTTCCCCGGTACCTGCCTAGAGTTCCGTCGAAGACGTCCTGGAATTCGTGTAGCAGATTCTCTTCCCAATCGCTTGCGACTATTTGGCTTACTCCGGTCATCCCGATGCCCAATGGCGCGAACCATTCGATGCCCAGAAGGCTGGGACGGTCTCGGTTGACGATAGTTAATGGAAGGACTTCAGCGTGTTGTTTGTAAGTGACTTTGAAGTGCCCCAGACCTACCATGGGAATCCTATTTCCCTGGGAGTCTTTGAGAATTATTTTTTGTTTTCTGAGTTTGTTTTGTCTGATGTTTGGAATCAAATGTCTAATTGTGTTCCAAGACACTATTGATAGAAAAGATCCTGAGTTGACCTCCATCTCACAAGGGCTTCCTTCAATGGACACTACAATTCTGACTTTTTTCCCGCTTTCTGTCTGTGCGCTTCCTATAGTGACAGTCTGATGTGTGTTTTCTCGGTTGCTGGTTCCCTTGCTGCACTCCCATTTTTTATCAGTTTGCCTCGAGTCAGTTCTTGATGGGGAATTACCGTGTCTGCTCAGGCTGCTGTTTTTTCGATTGCAACAGACTCTTTCGATATGTCCCCTCTTCTTGCAAACCCGACAGATGGCATCAAGGAACCTGCACTCGGCTCGGGGTGGTTTCCTCCACAACCAGTGCATTCCCGCCAATTTTTCTTCCTTTCACGCCTTTTTTGGTTTGCGTAAAGGCGATGGACCTCATCGTCATCTTTATCAGTGTCTGATGATTTGTCTAGGTCTTCGTGGTGTGTGGTTGTGGCAGCTTGCTTTCTTCCTCCGCCTGAGTTTCTTTCTTTTGGGAGGGTTGTTGTGTCAGCACTGTCGTTCATCATTTTCATTTTGGCTGCTGATTTCTTTGCGGCTTCCGCAGCAGTTGCTTCCGCGATTGCCTCTGCCACAGTTATGTTAGGTCTGTTTAAGGGTTTGCTTTGTAGATTAGAGTCCTTAAGACCTAACATGACACAATCTCGCATTGCCTTGTCCATATTTTGGAATTCACAGGCTCCTCCAATATGATGCAGAGCTGCCATGAAATCAGCAATGGTTTCATCTTCCCTCTGGTCTCTCTTATAGAATTCATGCCTCTTAATGAGGTTTGAGACAACTGGCGCGTAGTGAGCTTTCAGCATTCACTTAAGCTCAAACCAAGTCATTTGTTTCACATCTCTGGGCTTTGCCAATGCCTTTGCCATCTTAAATACGGCTGGCCCGCAATGTGTTTGGAAGACAGCTCTCTTTCACTGATCAGAAATGTCTTCCATTTCATTGCTCTCCAGAAACATCAGGAAATGATCAATATAAGACTCCCAATCTTCCTCATTGGGGTTAAATGGTGCGGGCGGCGCGTTATTACCAGCCATCTCGTCTAGCGTGGTTTGTTCTCTCGCCACGTGCTTGGTCTCAGCTTCAAGATGATCCCACCTTCGTCACCAGTGTTCCGTCTGGAAAAGAAGCATGAGAGACCGGGTTCCAATTAACAACTCTTTATTCAGTTAACAGCAACAGTAACGGAACATGGCTCAAGCCGCGGCAGCCCTTTTTATAGAGGCTTGCCTGCCAGCTTGTAGCCAATGACATTAGTTTAATCTTGCTGCCTTTGAGCGGCTTCTTGGATTGGTTCCTAATGAACCAATCCACTACTGGCCTTTCTGGCCAATCAGAAGTGACTATTTGGAACCTTCCAAGTCATACAGAACAGAAAGGATTTGAAGCAGGAATCTTTAGAAAATACAGGATTGCCAATGTACTATCTATCTACCAGTATGGATCATTAAAGCAGCCACATCTTTTCCACAGTAAGCAAAAGTTGCTTTTGTGGTTCATGCATTCTGAAATACATCTTCCAAATCACATCCAAAACATTGTATAGCCGTACTATATAGACATATATCAATAGCTATGCTGTCTTAACTTACCTAGAGCAACACTAAGAAGAGATTATTGGTTTAGCTATCCCAAAATGTGACCATTGTAGAATCCTGCTCATTTAATGTAGGAAAACTCTTGAACCAGCAGGGAAGTGATGATAGAAGACTGGTTGAACTCTGAATTGCAGTTAGATTAAGCTAGCATTGATGTTGATTTCAACTGCTAGTAACTCCTTAAAATTGGAGTTTCACCATTCACTTAAATGTCTGTTGTTTACCGCTAAGATTTTTTAAAATGATCACTGGATGCCATAAAATGTTTCCACATACCAAATTCATGTGTGGAACATTGTGTGCTTTTGACTGTATATGATATATAGGAAAGGAAGAGAACACGTGTGAAAAAAATTATCTTAAGAACGGTTGCACCAGAGCTTTTATTATACAGTTATTACTAAGAAAGTAGAAGCATGCATGGTCTTCATCCCACATAAATTCTGCAGTTGCCTTCTAATCAACCTTTTACAATATGCACCATTGCCACATACGTTGTTAAAGAAGAACTTCCATTGGGTACAACTTCTGCCCTCATTTATAATGCTACACAGGTAGAACAAGGTCCATGGGGCCATTGCCAGTGCTGCCACTATGAAAGGAGCCTGATCTCAAAAGAAATTTTTGGAGCAGTGAGAACAGTCTGAGAGCATACTCAGCAGTTTCAGTATAAGAATGCCATCCACATTCCTGTGATAATGTTTGAAAAACCAGCTCTACAACATTGCAGTGTGCCTTGATTTGTATTGTGGAAAACCAAGTTACAAAGGATGCCAGCTGTTTCACAAATCCGGCAGTGTCACCAGTATATCTGTGCAATCACAATGAAGTCACCAACCTAACTTTGCAAGTGAGGTATTTCCAAATGTTGGCTTTGCCTGCAAATGTTGCTTCATGCTCTCTGATCAAAAGGATGAAATTCTGAACAAGGATCTATCTGACGTAAAAGAAATCTGGGCCCATTTAGCATATTTCTTCAAGCAGCACTGACCATATTCCATTTCAAACTTGTCAGCATTAACTCTGTTCAAATGGCTCTCCATCTAAAAGACAAGCTAGAATCTTTTCAAATCGATCTCCTGAACTTTCTATACAATTATTATGCTTTTATGTTTAATTAAAAGAGCATCAGTGCTGAAGAATGTGCATCATTTCAGATGTGTAATTAATTCCTGGTATTAAACTGAGACAAGGTTTATTTTTTGAAGAAGCAATATGAACTCCTATATACTCTGGACTGGGGAGGGAAGGAGAATAAGAAGTAGAAGAGAAGCAATAATGTGAGTTATGTTTTGCTGCCCAATAAAGAAATGCTGACCTTTTATCTGATAAATAATTCTGTAGTCAACCCTAGCCCTAAAACTAAATTATTGCTAATGAAAGCATACCTTTTTCCTGACATGGTATAGTATTATTGTTAGTTCATGCAGCTTATCTCTCCCCCTATAACTAAGTTCTCTATAAAGATTTCCAAGCTCCTTCTGGATTTCAAATACTTGGTTTAATTAAGATTTGTCCAATAATAGAACCTTTCTGATTCTGATAGATTCAAAGAGCTTTAAGTATGATTATCCCAGGAGGGCCATGGAGGTACAAATATTTTCCCTACTTTGGAATATACAAATGAAAGGGTAATATATAACAAAATACTTTCTCATTTGATTTTTGTAATTTTAGTCTTTTGTTCTAAGGTGCAGCTGCTGTTCCTACAAGATCTTGGCTGCAAAACTGGACAGTCACTGCATGATGGAGAAAAATCTGTTTTCTTACTGCCATTCAGTAGACATGCAAATTTTTGCAACCCTGATACGGCAACCCTAACTCTTACGTCTTTCCTGCAGTGAAATACATAATTGTAATGCAAGAAAGATGAAATTCTCACCTGCATTGCAATTTGCAGATTTGCATCTTATGCAGTGGTGGGATTCAGCCAGTTCCCACCACTTTGGGAGAACCGGTTGTTAAGTTTCTGAGCAGTTTGGTGAACTGGGTGTTGGAAGAAATCATTCGGGCAGAGAATTGGTTGTTAAATTATTTGAATCCCACCACTGATCTTATGTTGACTGTGAAAGGTCACTTTAACATTAGTTTTCTCTCCGGCTTTTGTTGTTGTTGTTGTTCGTTCCTGATAGGCAGAAATGCAAATATTCTGCTACATATTCTAGGATGGAAAGACAAAGCAGGGGGTGAATGGGAGAGATCCAAGATAGCAATATTCCTTTTCAATGTCAAGAAATAACAACCCTGTGAAGTATGTTTGGCTGAGAGAGAGAGGGAGTTACTGGTACAAAGTCACCCTCTGGCTTTCAGGCCTCAGGTGGAACTAGCAATAGCGGCAGTATTTAGACATATATCATTCCATTGTGCTTTACAGCACTCTCTGGGAGGTTTACAATGTCAGCATATTGCCCTTAGCAATCTGGCTCCTCATTTTACTGACCTCGAAAGGATGGAAGGCCGAGTTAACTTTCAGCTGATCAGGATTGAACTCCTGGCTGTGGGCAGAGTTAGCTTGAAATACTGTATTCTCACCACTGTGGCACCGCAATGGCTAGAACTCACACTCCCTTAGTTTCTAGCTTAGGGCCCTAACCACTAGACCAAACTGATATATATATGCTTCGGTTTCCCCTTTACTTCAAACCATCTCTTGGTTGCTATCAATCTATGATTTTTAGCTCTAATTAATCACTTACCCACCAACTTTTTAATGTGAGGAGTTGACTCAGCTTATTAATTCTTAGGCTTATCCTCTTTTTATAGATGGCTGTCTTCATTGTCTGCCTTATGTTCTGGGCTTTATTCCGTTTGATTCTTCCTATACTTGTAAAAGAATTTTGATATGACCTTGGTTTGAAAGAACCATTAAGGAAGCACTTGGAAAAACAATTACACAGGCCAGAGGATGAAGCAAATGGGAGAAAGAAATTCAGAATGATTCTGCCTTGATTTTATCGCTATAAGGGAAGTACAGACAGAAACTTGGACAGGTTTTCAAGATTCTGTTATTGCTGTCTACAACAATAAAATTATATTCCTGGAATCTCTGTGATATATATATATTTTAGATTCTATCTCAAAAGGTTGACACTACCCTACCCAACATTTCAAATGTGAAGCAAAAAAACCTTTTATGGTTAATTTCCTCACACCAAATTGAGGACAACTCCATTTATGACCATAATTGAACCCAAAATTTCCATTGCTAAGCAAGGCAGTTGTTAAGTGAGTTGTGTCCCATTTTAGGACATTTTTCCCACATTGACTTTGCTTGTCAGAAGACATCTGGAAAGATTACAAATATTAATCACATAATCCCAGGACAGTGCAACTATCATAAACACATGCCAATTGCCAAGTACCCGAATTTTGATCACATGACCATGGGGATGCTGCAATAGTTGTGTCAAAAAACGGCCATAAGTCATTTTATTCAGTGCCATTGTGACTATGAACTGTTGCTAAACAAACAGTTGTAAATCAAGGGTTACCTGTACAGATTTAGACATAGAGAACATTTTTAAAAGGTTGTGCTGATTTCAGAATTGTTTTTGTCATGAAGCTGCCTCATCAAGATAGAATGACTTTGATATTATTTGTGTTTATTGTCAAAACATGTGGCACAAGCCACATGTTTCACAACTGTAAGGGAAGTCATCATGCCATTTCAGGTTAATATGAGGTGGGGTTTTTTTAATTCAAGAAAACACATTTCCCTGATGTAGCCATGCAAGACATTTATTTTTTAGTGAAATTATTTCTTCTGATGATATCTTCCTGACCAAATCCATCTTGTAAGCTCCATTTGAAATATGCTAAATATGGAATAGAGTAGAAAAAAAACATGTTTATTTTTTCCTTGACCAGCAGGAATCACCATGGACCTTCTCCCACATTTAGAGGTGCTCAAGAAATATCTAAAATATAGGTATTTGGGAGTCAGATTGCTACAGTGTTGAAGGTGCTGGCCAAGTAGCAGTGAGACCCAAGTTCTTCAGTCCATCCTCTGCCACAATAGCTCTATGGCAGGGATGTCAAACTCGATTTCATTCAGGGTTGTGTTTGAACTCAGAGGGCCCACAGGAGGATGTGGCCAGGGGGCATGACCAGCTTAACGTCACTTGTGTCGGGGGCACCTGTGGCGGTCGGAGCATTCTGCCAGCTCCCAAGCTTGTTTTCGGCTAGGACAGCCTCCTGCAACCCTCTGCCAGTGAAAATGGAGCATGCAGCCCTCATGAGCTCTGTTTTTGCTGACAGAGGCACCACAGGCCGGTCCTTCACTTTTTCCAGGGCCACCCAGTGGACCAGATTTAAGCATCCCATGGGCCAAATGCATCCCCAAAGCACTGAGTTTGATACCCTTGCTCTATGTTGTCCACTCTATAAGGTAGACCAGACCAGACTAAGAAAAATCATTTCATTAACAGAATTGTTCAAGTCTGAATGTGCTTCCCTTTTTCATTTTTTTAAAAATCTTGGTATAAGTTGGTGGGAGGATGGCCTCAAATCATGCATTCTATTTCTCAAAGCAACATATATCAAAAGTGCGGCAAGGAGAAAAAATCAGGGGAGGAAATGCTAAATATTTTGTCTTGAAAGGAAGGTGTGTGTGTTTATGTGTGTGTGGTGTGTGTGTATGTGTGTGTGTAATCATGAATCATATATAACCATGAATAAAAAAATCCACATCAGACCATAAACAGGCTACATTTTACCTTTAGAACCGATGCTTGAGGCCTGTATGTGTACCAAACAATCTTGTTCTTCTGATTCATCAGTAATAAATGCTTTAGTAAAATGGGATCATTGGAATAGTCCCAAATGGTTTTATTCCAGCTGGGATGGAAAAAAACTTCATTCATGGAATTCATTGGAAGGGGGCCAGCATTTTCTGTTCCTTCCTCTACTCGAGTCAAACAATCCCATTGTTCACAATGATTTTAAGTCAAACAAAAAAACTAACAGTAATAGCAGAAGCTACAAGAATAATGGTAAAAGTCAAACACATTACTGGGATTTTATCCTACCCAGCCTGTTCTTCTACGTTTATTATCAGGTTGATGGGCAATAAAACAGGAACTGGGACCCAATTAGAAACACTGTTTTGATTTGAAGATATGGTGCACATGGACACATACAGGAAGGTGTAGATTTGCTTCATGTGATCTTATGGAAACTTGCCTCAATAAACAAAACTAAAAAGATACCTCTTTATAAAAGGGTGCTATCTATCAGCTGTCAAATTAGTTTATCAAGAAGATTTGGCACGATATGTAAATTGCATATATTAAAAATCTACCTAAAACTTTCTCAACGGAATATCAAGTTTTGAAATTCTGATTTCTACTGGTGGGAGCTCAAGTTTTCAAATACAGGAGTAAATAAATCCTTAATTAACAGGACCGTTAAAGTAATTCCATTCCTCCCCCAACAAGAATAGCAAGAATGTTCAAGAACAAATAGGATAAATGTTGGAAATGTCATCAGGTACCTGGCTCATATTACCATATGTGGTGGACGTGTGCGGATGCCAAAAAACATTGGACTAAAATCCACACATGGTTGGAAAAAATGACAAACAAGCATATAGACGTGAAACCAGAGATATTTTTATTCGGAATTTTACCTGAAATATACAGTAAATAATTGAAATATTTGATTGTAAATGTATTAACAGTGGCTAGGATTGTATTTGCAAAAAACTGGAAAAATGAGAAAATACCAACACAGGAGGAAGTTATTAAGAAAATATTAGAATATGCTGAAATGAGCAGATTGACATTTGAAATCAGAGAACAAGAAGATAAACAATTTTATAAAATTTGGGATTTATTCTATCAATGGTTAGACACTAAAACATGGTAATAAAATATGTGGATTTTTAAAACATAATGAATATATAAAGATGTATTTTTTATTATATCTACAAAATGATTATAGGATAGATTTGAGATAATAATATGAACTGTCATAAAGCAATTAAGTAAAATATGGATTATCTTGTAAAACATGAATGAATTATAGTATAGTCAAATGATTAACAATTATATTAATGTATTTAGGAATATTTGATTGACAATATGAGAACATATACAATGTAATTGTCATTGAAGACTACGAAGTGAAAGCACAAAACAATTTGTAAACCAACCGACACACTGTATGTATATATATATATGGAAGATGGCTTGATGTTTTCATGTTGTGTTTGTCTATGTTTGTCTTAAAAAACAATAATTTTTTAATGAAAAAAAAAAAAGCAATTCCATTCCTGAATACAATTCCTGAAACCACTGGAATGTGTTAATCATGATTAAGTTAAGTAATTAATTTCACAGGAACCATTCTGGGAGTCTTTCCCAACTGCTGAATTGTAACGTAGTCAACAGAAAACTCTTTCCCTTCTTCAGATTTGACTAGGTGCTTCTGTGCACTGTCTGTTGACCAATAAATATTAACCTCTGAGAGATGAACAGGAGTCAAGCTGCACATGGATGTATACAACTGTATGAACATACAAAGAGTGCACTTAAGAGCAGAGGGTAGCTCAAGTACCCTTGTGTAATTCTGCAATCACACAAATCTGCTTTATGCAGCAGTGGCACCTTGCCAGTCTTTCATACACAATAGAGGCATCTGTGGAAATGCCAACTCCATGTGCTGCCCTCTGCAACTGCTTTCTAAAATGTAAAAATACAACTGGAAGCATAGACAGCATAGGCTGGCAAGGAAGGAATCAGTTGTTCCCAGGCTAGAGAGAACCTGTAAACATACCTCAACTACCCAAGAGCACCAAGTGAATTGCCAAATACCCATTAACTTACAAAGACGGGAGAATGAAAGACTAGATCATGGATATTTAAAGGCCCTGAATTCTTGTTCTGCAGTAAGCAATCAATAGCTGCATTAAGGTTTCATTCTCATTTTTAGGAAAGATCCTGAGCTAAGTCATGTCTGGAAACCTTCTGCCAAGCCTAGCTGGAGACCAGAATTAAGGATTAAATGTTTGAAGATTTATGATTTATTGCTAGGTCCTAACGTGAATTTTGACAAAAGGAAAGAAACTCTCATGTCATGGGACTGCAGTGGGTTTCCCAGGGTTTGATATAAATGAGAATGTTTTTTTTTTCTTAAGATATCAAACAGCTTTTATACTTGGCTTTGACAACTTTTATTGGCAAGAGTTATTTACATCCAGGTAACTACGTTCCATTCTCTGCCTGGATAACCACAGCCATAGATTGAGTTTTAAAATTCATTGTAAAGTAGATGCTTTCCTCTTCTAACTATTGTGCAGCCTAAGTGTATTGTGCCTGTGTGTTATGCATCCCATAATACTGACTTAATGCATATGTACACTCCCCTATTTCCAAATATCTTACCTATTTTCTATTTTGAGGTTAAAAAAAAAAAGAGAGAGAGGCTAAATATAGTGGCCAGCATTCCCTCTTCCAGACTGACTGAGGCTTCTCTTTGGTTGAGATAACTTCATACCTTCTGTCACTTCAGCCTCCCCAGAGACCTTCTGCAAAGAGTAGACAAGCTTCTCTGTATCTCAGTTTAGGAGATTTCAGGCCCCACTTGAACCAAAAAATATAACATTGCCCAGTCCTGCTCAAGACCATTAGCCTACATTCAGTGGTGGGAATCATTTTTTTTACTACAGGTTCTGTGGGTGTGGCTTGGTAGGCGTGGCAGGGGAAGGATATTGCAAAATCTCTAGTCAGAGGTGGTGTTTTCCGGTTCTCCAAACTACTCAAAATTTCCGCTACCCGTTCTCCAGAACGGGTCAGAGCCTGCTGAATATCACCTCTGCCTACATTGCTAATGAAAACCAATGACAATTATTCAACAGACTGCATTGTCCAGATCAGTTTGGATTGCCTGCTATTGTATCTTCTTCCAGTTCCCAAAAGTTCTTCCTAATGAACTTTAAAAAAAAGGATCTGTCTTGTTGGTGTGAGGTGGAAGCACATAAAAAAACCACCAAAAGATTTGTTGATCCAAGGAAAACAAGGTTTTATTCACGTGTCTGCAGAGACGGGTTCCCTCAGGCATTGAAGGAACTCAGAGCAAAATTCAGGCAGCATTTTTATACCCTAATTGTCCGCCCCCTCGTACGAGGGCTTAGCTCACATTCTTTCTGTTTTCAAATTGACACATATATTTCGAAGGTTCATACTAGCTCCCTATCTAGCAAAAGCAGTTACATGGTTTCTGACATCGCAGCACTTTACTACAGTTCCCCATTGTTCTAGCCTTATCTTGTTTTTTTCTCTTGTGCACAAACTGGAACGCTTTCTTATTTAGCAGAGCTACTGAGTTTGAGACACACTTCCTTATTTAATTCAATGGGCCATCCAACATGACTTCAGTTCTGCTCACAATCCCCCCTTTTTCTTTTTCCACTCTTGTCTCAAACTCAAATAGCAGATCCTCTGCTTCTTTCAGAATGATTTCTCTCTGATACATCATTAGAGGTTCTGCTTCCTGCTTCTTCTCAAATCTTGAACCCAAGGATTACCCTATCTTCCCACACATTGTTATTGCACCAGGGAGACACTGAACATAACAACACAACAATACACAGCATATTATAATCAATATAATTCCCATTATGGTAGATCTAAACCAAGTGGAACTGGGAAGCCAAGACCATAGTGCTCCCCACAGGTCTGGCAATGAGGAGTCACCTCTTTGTGATAATGGATTAGAGCGAATACATTCTTCCATTACTTTTACTGTCTTTGTAATATTGGGTTGGAAATCATGGATGTATACACAGCAATGTGAATGAATCAGAGCACACACACCCCCTTTTGTAGCTAATACAATGTCTAAAGCATATCTATTTTGTAGAGCAACCTGTCTTACTTCAGAAAGCTCGGTGTTGATCATTTTAATATTCTTTATTATATCATTGAACATTGTTACCGTGAAGTTATTTAGAATATGTATATCTCGGTAGTTCATGGCTACTCCCAATGGTATTATTATATCACAGGAGATTTGGGTCCAGAGTCTCTGAGTAAGGCCAGATTCTGAATCTCTTTTATTACGTATCCGGCCTTGGGGAAGGCCATCAAGTTTATATCACATACCCGATTGTACATGTGCCACTCCAGTTCACCTGTTCTTCCTGACATGTGCATGCATAACCAGCAATTCGTGATGTTCAAGGAATGTGAGACCTTCTTGAGATCCTTTATGAACACATTGTCATCCCACAAGTCTGTTCCCAAGTCACCCGCAGGTCCAACATATTGTGAACTTCTTTGATGTATTAATGTAAATATAGTTGCAACAAATAGTCCTCTCCAGAGTTCAGCCAACATCTCCATGGTGGTTTCTGCTGACTATTTCTTCAAAGTTACCTTTAGTGGCTGACCGTCCACTGGGATTGCCTTCCAAGGTTTCTCAGGTTCCGGTGCTTTCTTGACTCTGCTGTAATGCATCCAGCCTCCTTCCTGAGTACAGACTGCAGATTCAGTCGTCAGTAGCGCCTGGTACGGACCTTCCCAGCTAGGTTGCAGTTTTTCACTTCTCCAAGTCTTTATCAGGACCCAGTCTCCAGCCTCATGTGGGTGTTGGCTACCAGCCAAAGGTGGTCGTTGCACCAACAGTCCCTGTTTTTGAAGAGAAAGCAAAGACCGAGACAGTGCCAGCAAATATTTCCGAAGGAACAAGTCCCTAAACTCTAGTATGGGATTGCCTAGTTTGGCCAAATAGGGTCTCCCCATCAGCATTTCAAAGGGAGAAGCCCCTGTGTCTTTCCTTGGACAGGTTCTGATCCTGAGCAGAGCTAAGGGAAAATTCTTTCCAACCCCCCTTTTCTGGCAACTCAATGAAATCAATTTGTGCTATCTGAAAAGGCCAACCCACTAGGGGTCACCCTCCCATCTCTTTCTTGCGTGCCGCTTTCTTATTTACTTTCAAACAAATCAAACATTTCCAGCAGATGCTCTGAGCTACCGTCCACATCCTCAGACTCCAATAGTGAGGTTTAACGGACATGACCAAGGCCTCCGTTCCCCAATGTCCTCCTTCATGAACTTTCTCCAATATTCCCCTCATGACAATGGGTGACACCACCTTGACTCCCTCCAACATCTTCCATCCCTCTGGGGCTTTGACACATCACTCTTTCTCCAACTCCAACTTTTCCTTTTTCTCTGGCTCCCATTCCTCCCTCTTGTCCTCCTTTTCCAGTATTGGTATAGATACCATTACCAACTCTATCTCCCCTGCAGCTTCCTTTGCCCATTTGTCCACCCATCGGTTTCCCACAACCTCCGGTGTGTTCCCCTTCTGATGTGCGTTCACATGGACAATTGATACTTGGCTGGGGAGTTGCAATGCCTCTAAGGCTTGCTCTACTAACTGCACTTGCTCTATTTGCTTCCCATCCTCCTTGATAATACCCTCTTTCTCTCCAGATTTTCCCAAACATGTGCACCACCCCCCATGCATACTTGGAATCAGTCCAAATCGTTACTTCGATCCCCTCAGCCAATTCCAAGGCTCTGGTCAGGGCAAGCAATTCACATTTCTGGGCTGACCAAGCAGCTGGGAGTGACCCTTTCTCTATTACCTCACCTTTCCCGGTTACTATTGCAAACCCAGATTTTCACTTTCCATTTTCCACCCTGCTAGATCCATCTATAAACCACCTCTCTCCCTTCTCCAATGGAGTCTCTTCCAAGTCCTCTCTAACCTTTGTCATGAGATCCACTTGCAATAGACAATCATGGTCTTCCGGTTCCCACGCCTGCCTTCTCCCCTCCAAGAATTCTGCTGGATTTAGATTCTTGTCTGTTCCTATTACATTAGGACTGGTTCTCAACATGGTTTCATACTGCAATATCCTCCCTTCAGTCATCCAAGTGGTAGCCAGCTGGCTCAAGACTGAGTTGACCTGATGAGGCGAATGCACCACCAAAGCTCCCCCAAAGGTTAACTTTTTGCTCTCCATCACCAACATCACTGTTGCTGCCACAGCCTGAACACAAACTGGCCATCCTTTCACAACCGGCTCCAAACCCTTGCTTGGGAAGGCTACCGGCTGGTACTGCCCCCCCCCCCTCTTTTGGGCAAGGACTCCAACTGCTGTTCCCTGAGCCACCGCCACATACAAATGAAATGGTAATTTCAGGTTTGGCAAGGCTAAAACTGGAGCGGTTGACAAAGCCTTCTTCAGCTCTTCCCACTTTTCACTATCTCCCTCCTCCCATTCTATGTGCTCTCTCTTTCCAGGCAAATTTCTATGCAAAAACTGTGCCAACACTGTGAATTGGTCTACCCAGATTCTACAATACCCCAATAATCCCAATGCTTTCCACACCTCTGTCTTGTTCCTGGGAGGAGCCAAGCTCATGATCCCCTTCACCCTTTCAGGGTCCAAAGACCTAACCCCCTGCTGAATGTAATGTCCCAAATATTTCACCTTTTTTTTCCTACTAACCCCTTCACCTCCTGCCCACACATCTGATGATATCTTCTCCTTATCTTCCGTTGTTAACATACACATGCGAACTTCCTTCCTTCTGTCCCACAATTCTATTCCAAAAACATCCAACAAGTCTCTTCCTAGCAAGTTCACCCCTGAATCCGGAATATACAATATTTCGGTTTCAGTAACCACATCATTCAATTCCAATCTCACCTCTTCCAAAATCTTGACCTTTTGGGATTTCCCACTCACCCCAACCACCTTTAAAGTCTGCTTTGACCTGCATGCTCCCTCTACCGGATCGCATACAGATGTCCGGCTTGCGCCGGTGTCGATCAGGAACAGCCGTTCCTGATGATCAGGACCCACTAACACATTTACCAATGCCTCCCCATGGGTCCCTCTTGGGGAGCCGGAACCTCCCTAATCATATAGAGCATAGCTTCGTTCCTCCGGGGTTTTGGGACATTCGTGCACAAAATGTCCCTCTTTCCCGCATCTGAAGCAAGTTCTACTCTGGGACGGCCGTTGGAATCGACCGCCTCAATTGCCCCCTGGACCTACTTGCCTAACTGGGGGTCTTCACCTCTCCTGGGAGATCTTTCATCTCTCCACCTTGGCCTCAGATCTGACATCTGGGTCTCCCTGTTTTTCCTAGCTTCATTCTTGGCTGCTGTTTGCACAGCAGCTACCATCATCTGAGACTTCTGTTTGGTTTTAACTGAGTCTCGGTTCACAAAACCTTGTTGGGCTGCTCTCATCAAATTTGTCATGCCCAAATCAGTCCATCCCTCTATCTTCTGGATCTTTTTCTGGATATCTGGCCATGCTTTGGTGATGAATTGCATCTTCAGGAGAGTCTCGAAGGCAGGGGTTTCTGGCTCCACTCCGGAGTACTTGGCACTTCATGGAGCCGAGCACAGAAATCCCCTGGGGACTCATCCTTTCCTTGTGTTATTTCAAATGCTTTGGTCAAATTTTTCCCTTGAGGGATGGCCAATTTAATTCCTTCAATGATCATGTGTTTCATATCTCTCATGTGCTCCCTATGAGCGTTATTATTGATGTTCCAATTTGGATCGGCCATGGGGAACTTTGTGTCTGCAGCCACTGCTCCCTGTTGCCCTGCATGTCTCCTATCCCAGGCAGCCATTGCTGCCCTCCTAATGAGGTTCCTCTCTTCGGGGGTGAAAAGGTGTCCAAGAATATACATCAGTTCTTGGTATGTGTATTCATTGGGCCCCAGAAACAATTCCAACTGTTCCGCCACTTCATGAGCATTCTCATGGAGTTTCGGAAGGGTCTTTTTCAGATCCTGTAACTCAGCAGATTTTATGGGGACAGCCACGAAAATGGTGACTGGATTCCCATGCGCATTCATGCCATTTGGGACTTCTCTGACTGGGAAGGCCGACACGGGATTGGCCGACCTTCCTCCTAGAGGCAAATTCTCTAGGTCCTTGTTTAATTGAGCCAGTTCCCTTCTGAGTCCTGGATATGCAGGTGGAGGTGGAGCCTGGGCAACTGGAGCCGGCAGGGGCGGTGGTGCCAGGACTGCTGGAGCCGATGCCGGTGGACTCCCCATCCAGTCCTCAGTTTCGCTTTCCTCCACCTTGCTGACAAACTGTCCTACTTCTGTTTCTGGTGGAACTGGACCTTCAAAGTGAGCATGATACCATACCTCCACATAGGGTATTTGCTCCTTCATCTGGTGTTTCACTATATACTCTTTCAACTGAGTTATCCAATACATGCTGGTATTCCCTTCGGGATCCCAGTGGTAAGGAAACTCAGGGTCTACTAGGGGATACTTCGGCCACCTATATTGGCATAGGTAGATCATTATCTTTTTCTCTAGACTCCGAGTGTAAGTCCTCAGATAGGGCAATGACCATTATTGTAGTAGTTGACCCAATGGGGAGTCAGTCGGAATCAGCCTTCTCAGGGTCTTTTCTATCTCAATACCCATTCCCTCTTGGAACATCTCACACTTGCTTTGTCCCTTTCCCATTCTCCACACTACCCGCCAACAATCTCCCAGAGATTCCCAACTCAGGGATTTACACTGTCCTCCAGCAGTCGCTGGATTCCCAGAGTTTAAGGACAGTATATCCCTTCTTCTATCCCGAAAGGCAACAAACTCACCTGATACACCCCTGGTCTCCCAGAGACGAAAGGAGTGTGGGCGTCCCCACTTCAGGTGATCAACGACACTCCCAGAGCATCAGGCCAGCTTCTCTCTCACTTGTTTCCAAGGATCGTCTGCTGAGTGCAGTTACCCCAGGATCCAAATGAGACAAGGGAGGGGCCCCTCTACAATGGGAGGTGGTGGTGCCACACTTACCCAGTCCCTTTTCTCCAGTCAAAATTCCATCGGGGCCCACGTTGAGTGCCAAATTGTGAGGTGGAAGCAGATAAAAAAACCACCAAAAGATTTGTTGATCCAAGGAAAACAAGGTTTTATTCACGTGTCTGCAGAGACGGGTTCCCTCAGGCATTGAAGGAACTCAGAGTAAAATTCAGGCAGCATTTTTATACCCTAACTGTCCGCCCCCTCGTACGAGGGCTTAGCTCACATTCTTTCTGTTTTCAAATTGACACATATATTTAGAAGGTTCATACTAGCTCCCTATCTAGCAAAAGCAGTTACATGGTTTCTGACATCGCAGCACTTTACTACAGTTCCCCATTGTTCTAGCCTTATCTTGTTTTTTTCTCTTGTGCACAAACTGGAACACTTTCTTATTTAGCAGAGCTACTGAGTTTGAGACACACTTCCTTATTTAATTCAATGGGCCATCCAACATGACTTCGGTTCTGCTCACATTGGGCTGCTCAACAACCTTCTCTTATGGAAGAATTTTTCTGTGAGAAACTGAGCTATTTCTCCTGCTCTCCAGATCTTCTTGTTAACTGCAAGAAGAAGTATATTAGACCAGTGATCCCAAGCTTTCTGGCTTGGCAGCCCAGTGGAAGGGGAGAGAGCAGATGGTTCTGTGTGAGGGGCAGGCACATATGTGAATCTGCGCAACTCCATTTGTGCAAGCAGCAGGTGTAGGTGCCTGCCGCTCACACTAATGGAGCTGCACATGTGAATGCAAGCACACGTACGCTCATCCACCACTTGTGCAGCTCAGTTCCAAATGGGCTACAGCCCAGTAGTGGGCCACAGCCTGGCGGTTGGGGACCCCAGTATTAGACCACCCATTTTGCACAACTAAGGAAGTACTATATCTCTTAATACTTTTCTCAAAGGGGTTTTCCCATACCAAACTATGTCCAGTTCTTTCAATGGAAAAACAGGATACAATAGGACAGGCAGCCTAGGAAGTAGTATAAAGACCATGAAATGGTCTTATACAGTAAGCCCCTTGCTGATTTCATCCTCTACAACTGGGTCCCCAACCTGTGGGCCATGAGGGGATTGCAACCGGGCCATAGAAATGGCTGGTGCACACGCATCTTGATTTGTGACAGCAGCAGGTGAGTGCACGCATCCTCCATTTGCATGAGCAGCAGGCATGCATGTTTGCCACTCATGCATGCTTGCTGGCTGTACATGCAGAACCATCCCCTCTTCCTCGTCCCGCTAGTCTGCAAAACCGAAAATGTTGGGGAATTCTGCTCTGAAAGTAACCTGCCCTCACTATAGTACAAGCTTGCAATTGCCACTGGATGTTATCAGCTTAAGGATTAAATTAGTACCTTAATAATTAACAATATATAAAGCAAGGCAACCCCACAAGAAAGAGGAGATGGCACAGGGACATATTTAAAAAAAAGATTATCAGTCTTCACTATCAGATCTTAAAATATGTAAAGAAGAAGAAACAATTATTCTGACTTAGTCCTCCACTCCTAAACTTTAACATACTATAGCAGGACTGCCAAACTCACTAGATGTATCACACGCTGGCCACAGCCACACCCGGTTTAGTGAAGGGGAAAAATCGTAATATGTCACATGATGCCTTGAGTTTGACACCCCTGTACTACAGCAACTTTGCTTTATAGTCCCCACTTATTTTCAAGGCTTGTTGATTATCAAATCTTAACCACAACTGGAAGAATATAGGTATACTTACAATGTTGTAGTTGTCTAATGAAGACTTTTTCACCCGGGATTCTGCAGAGAGGTTCCTAGGGTTCTGCTAGAGATTGTGACTGAAGAATACTTTATGTGCTAAGCAGTAGTAGTGTAGTACTTGCAGTGGTCGGAATGTATACATGCTATGACTCAGCTGCCTGATTGACATTGTTGTCATTGTAAACATTAGAAAACATGCGTTCTGTAGATTAGAAGTGAGTTTTATATGCTGCATTTTTCATATTGTGGTATTTGTAGGTCATATTAATCATACTAATGTACCAAGAGCTGTACTGTAGATATAATAATTTTTATGCAGGGTTCCCTGAGACTTGAACATTATTTCAAGGCTTTCTCTCAGGTAAAAAAAAAGCTTAAGAAAGGCTAGTCTAATATACTGGCTGGAGCTGCAAGGCAGGAACCAATGATTCTCAGGCCAGAAAAAAATCATTATGTAAACATAAAGCAATTGTCTCCTATTCTCAAGAATAGTCCAAATTTAGCTGAAAAGGGAGAAGGAAAAAGTCTAAAATGTGTACCTATTGTATGTGTAGGTCTTGGTTTACTTGTTCTGTGATAATTAGTATATGATATTTTTTATTTTTGTCTGCAATAAAGCATTTTATCTAACTGTATTCTGCTTATAATGTTTTTGTGTAAGCAACTTTATGATATGGGTTTGAGTGTCTGGAGAATCAAATTTTATTGAATGCCTAGTGTAAAGTCTGATATGTAATTAGGAAAATTAAATATCCATCTTCAACTCATATATACTGTCAAAAAAGCAGATGGACCTGAATACAAGTTTAAAAAGATTCAATACAATCATTGTTATAGTGGATTCAGTATTTGTAAGATATATTAGCATAATATATGCTGTTGTCTTCTAACTTGAAAAATAAATATTCTGGTAGTCCTCAACTTACGACCACAACTGAGCCTAAAATTTATGTTGCTAAGCAAGACAGTTAACTGAGTTTTGCCCCATTTTATAACCTTTCTTGCCACAGTTGTTAAGTGAATCACTACAGTTGCTAAGTTAGTAACACAGTTTTTAAGTGTATCTGACTTCTCCATTGACTTTGCTTGTCAGAAAGTCGCAAAAGGAGATCACATGACCTCAGAACACTGCAATCGTCATAAATATGAGCCAGTTGCCAAGCATACAAATTTTGATCATGTTAGCATGGGGATGCTGCAATTGTCATAAGTGTGAAAAATGGCCATAAGTCACTTGTAACTTTGAACTGTCACTAAACAAAAGGTTATAAATCTGTATTGCATTCTATCCTGATAAATGGCTTACCTTACTATTTGCATTGTCAGAGTTGCTAGGTATGGATGTTCACAGGCTAGTAATCATTGTAGAGAAACATGCATAGGTTTTCTATCTTAATCAGGGTCCCCATATCTTCTTCCACATAGAATAGCTTTGCAAAAGTCTTTCCTTTCCCATCTTTCTTTTCC
Source organism: Laticauda colubrina (assembly GCA_015471245.1). NCBI lineage: Eukaryota > Metazoa > Chordata > Lepidosauria > Squamata > Elapidae > Laticauda > Laticauda colubrina. The sequence continues at coordinate 21,652,173 of BLBF01000033.1, forward strand.
AAAGTGACAAAGCGCCAGCATACCAACAATGATATTATTAACGTAAGCTTAGATTTTTTTTATGTTTCTGAGAGAGAGAAAAAAATTAGATTAATTTAAGTCTCAAGCACTATAGCAGATGGGAGGAGAAAAGAACAGATTGCTCCAGGTCTGGAACAGGGAATATTAAACTTATCTATTTACGATGACACTTCATTATTAAGACATCTCTGTGGATAATGGAATGTTAATTAAAGTAACTTTGCCTAATATTATCTAATCTATATAGAAAAGATTTTTAATACTACTTCTAGCTATGCTACTGTTTAGGGAGGTTTGAAGCCTTTATGACTTAATCGTTCTTCTCCGGTTACATGGCTGATAACATTTCAGTCTCTTTTTTTCCCCAATCTCCTAAATGTCCTTGCAGTGGCATAGGGCTTTCCTCTTTCCACACACTTGTGTTCTGGCACACAATTCCTGGACTGACTTCTCTGCAATGTTGCCAGGGAAAATTTGTTTAGGTGCCAAATCCTTTACCACCTTGTATACTTAATATAGTTTCTCCTCAATGTGTGATAATCATCTTTTATTTCGAATGGTTAGAACAACCAATTTTCAATTATTATTTTGTAATTCTCTCCTGGCTACTTACAACAGAAGCAGAAAAACAATGTCTCTTTTTCAGACTGTGAAGAAATTCATAAAAACAGGGGAAAGGACTAGTAATTGTAGTTGATGGGGTGTTTTTCCTTAGGTGCCAAAGAATTAGAGGTATCTCAATATTTGAGGGCTCCTAAAAAGATGAGAGGTCAAGACTATTTTCCAAAGCACCAAAAGGTAAGACAAAAAGCAATGGATGAAAACTAACCAAGGAGAAAAGCAACCTAAAACTAAGGAGAAAATTCCCAATGGTGAAAGCAATCAACCAATGGAATAGCGTGCCTTCAGCTGCAATAAGGAAATAGAAGCATTAACAAGAGAAACTAAGGTAAATGGATACTTCTGGTAAAAATTAAAATAGAAGACACTGGATTTTAATAAAATATAGAATAACTCAATTGAATAAGTAAAATGAATGAAATGTGTGAAGAACTCAGATCGGAATTGCAAAATGTGAGGGGAATAATAAAAGAAAGCATGGAACTGTGGAATATATTGGCAGAAAAACTAGAAATGGTGATGCAGTTCACAGAAGAACAAAGAAAATCTAAGGAGGAGTTAAAGAAAGAGGAAACCAGCCCAAAGGAGCAAAAAGAACAATGGACATTGAAAAAAGACATGGAAGGAATTAAAATTAAGATTTTGATGACAGATGTGATAAATAAAAGGGAAAATACTTCCAAGATTAAATAAAAGAAGAAGAAGCTATACAAGAAGAAATTGCAAAAGAGAGATCAGGAGAGGGAGGGGGGAATGGGAGTGAATGGTGAATGGGAGATGAAAACAAAAATAATAATAAAGGGGAAAGGACTAAAAGAAAGGACTGGAAAAACTTACAAAAGCGGAAACTGGCTAAAATTAGAAGAAATTATAAGTCCGAGAGACTAAGAGATGATGGTTAAAGATAAAATAAAGGGGGGATTCAGGGGGGATTCCATATGAAAATGTATTTTGGTCTTTTTTAGAAATATAGATTGTGGAGTTTTTAAGTTTAAAGTTTATTGGGAATTACTTTTAAAAATAAAGAAATAAGCTTAATTGGAATTAAAGGGGAATAAGACCTCACAGTAAGAATAGTATATAATTATATATGAGAAAAATGATGATAGAGTAAGAGAAATTAAGATAGTTTTATTGATATTAAATCCTTTTATTTTACATATATTAAATATGAAATAGAAAATGTAATTGATTATAAAAATTATATTAGAAAAACAAAGAATATGGTAAATGATAAATGATTATACTCTAAAGAATTTGCAATGAGATTGTTATATTATAATTTAAAAAGTGATGAATGAAAATTAAATATAATTTCATAGGTAAAATTTGGTTAAAATTTGGTTAAATAAAGAGGAAATATGCTTTTTAAAATTTTTATATGTATTATATTAGATATGAAATAGAAAATGCAATTGATTATACAAAGGAAATTAGAAAAACAAAGAATATGGTAAATTAGAAATGATTATATTGTAAAGTAAAGTATTTGCAATGAGATTATTATATTATGATTTAAAAGGTGATGAATGAAAATTAAAATTCCATAGGCAAAATTTGGCTAAATGGAAACAAAGAGGAAATATGAAATGGTTACATGAATATCTCTCGAATAAGTGTAAGATTCATTGTAGATTGGGGAAAATACCATGTAGATCCTGAATGTATTAGTTTTATTTTATTTTTGTTTTTTGTTTGCTATACATCAGCTCTGAGAAAATAAAAGAAGAAAATATGTAAAATAAAATAAGTGGCAAGCTGAAAATGAAAATAATAGGGGATAAAGAATGGAAAATATGTTCTAAGATGAAATGTTTTTGTTACTGGATTAATGAATGGAAAATATGAAGCGAAAATTTATTTAAAGATCAGTGAAATAGATAATGATTTGATATGAAACCAGATAAGAAAGCTGGAAATGTAACTGTGACTATGTATGTTGTAACCTGGAATCACATTGCTCACTTGAAGAGATGTATATAAAATAAAAAAATATTCTATAAAATAAAAAGGAATAGCTTGCCTTCAGAAGTTGTCGGTGCTCGATCACTGCAGGCTTTCAAAAAGAGACCAGACAACCATTTGTCTGAAATGGTAGAAAGTCTTCTGCATGAGCAAAGGGTTGGATTAGAAGACTTCCAATGTCCTTTCCAACTCATTCTATGATCTATGTTCTAAGATCAGTTTTGGTGTGTGAGGCAAAGGCACATTTTATCAATTCTTGGGTAGGAACTGAAAATTATATAGATCTTTTTTTCTAATTAAATCAAAATCAACCCAGCAAAGCATTATTATGATCAAGACAGACACACTTTCCAAATTAAATAATGGACAACGAATTGTTTTTCTTCTTCATAATAGCAATAGCATATTGCTCAGTGGTGGATTTCAAATTTTTTTACTACCGGTTCTGTGGGTGTGGCTTGGTGGACATGGCAGGGGAAGGATACTGTAAAATCTCCAGTCAGAGATGGGATTTGTGGTTCTCCAAACTACTCAAAATTTCCGCTACCGGTTCTCCAGAACTGGTCAGAACCTGCTGAATATCACCTCTGATATCGCTGAATTTCGGTTCCTATTACAGTATTTATGAGAAATCAGTACAGAAAGTCCTCGACTTATGACCACAATTGAGCCCCAAATTGCTGTAGCTAAGTGAAACTGTTGTTAATTGAATTTTGCCCTATGTTACAACCTTTCTTGTCACTGTTATTAAGTGAATCATTGCAAAGCTAAATTAGTAACATGTTTGCTAAGTGAATCTGGCATCCCCATTGACTTTACTTGTCAGAAGGTCTCAAAAGGTGATCCCATGACCCTGGGACACTGCAACCATCACAAATACCAGTTGCCAGTTGCCAAGCATCCAAATATTAATCATGAGATCATGGAGATGCTACAACAGTTTGTAAGTGTGGAAAATGGTCATAAGTCAGTGCCATTGTAACTTCAAATGGTCACTTAGTAACTGTTGTAAGTCAAGGATTACCTGTAATCAAATGTTTTATTTGTTAAGCAGACCATTTTCTTCCTGCCATTATCCACAACAGAAACCCCACAGGGAGAGTTCTCTGTGATATCATAGAGTTTGTGCAGCCCTCCACAAAACATTGAGTAATTAAAATTGTCACCCATGTTCTGTCATACAGTAGAAGTGGCTTAAATGTGCACTTTATGCATCCTGTACTATTTGTTTTCAAGACTGACAGTGGGATATTACAGCCAATCCTAAACATTTAAAGTGCTTGCTGCCTTCCTCTTTCTTGTAAACACATATCTGCATGTGCTGCTGAGAACTTCATTCCACATGAGAATGTGGAGAGCTGTCCAATAATCATGTGGTTATGGTCAAAAAAATTAAAAAGAAAATGCAAGGACATTCCCTTTAATTTTATCTCACAGAAATCCTGCAAGATGAGTTGGGCTGAAAAAGTAATTGGCCCAAAGATATTTACCAAATTTTTACAGTTGTGTGGGATTGTAAACTTGTGTCTCTCCAGTCCCAAACCCAACAACTTATTATTACATAAATTTGACATAAAAACTCAAGAAAAGATAAACCACATGATATACTAATTATATTGGTATAAATGGGAATAATCACTATTACCCTGATTTTTGGTGAGTAATTTCTTCCTCCAATTGATGGTGAAGAGAGAAAGAGGAAACTGTCTGTTATGTAAAATGAGAAACATTTTTCTTCTTATAGTTTAATGCAATCACTGTATTTCTTGAAGATTCCTCTATGCCTACTTTTTTCCAAGACATTTTAGCTAGCAGTATAATTTTTTATGGTGTTACAAATTGTTTTGGTAGTCCTGAAGTACGTTGAACTATATGAAGGGACATCAGTGAAAATGCCTTCTCAAAACAATTAAAGCAGCTTCCAACATTCAGAAGCACTTCCATGATCCTTTTATATCACCAATAGAACTATTTCTCTGTGTAACTCAAGGAATTATGACCCTCACCTGATGTGACCTCTCCATCAGAAGACCCATCAGAAGAACCTCACCTGATGTAACTCACACCTGACCCATCAAAAGATCCTAACTTGATGCAACCCATACCAGAACCATTACAATCAGTGGTAGGATTCAACCAGTTCACACCAGTTCAGGAGAACCGGTTGTTATCTTTCTGAGCAGTTTGGTGAACTGGTTGTTGGAAGAAATCATTAGGGCAGAGAACCAGTTGTTAAATTATTTGAATCTCACCATTGATCACAATACTTTGTATTGACCACACAAAGCTCTTATAAACAGATGAACACTGGCACTGATACCCGCTAAACCAGAGGTGGCTGGAGAATTCTGGGAGTTGAAGTCCACAAGTCTTAAAATTGCCAAATTTGGAGACCCCTGCCCTAAATTCTGCTGAAGATGATACCTAGTTTGGTAACGAAATGTTTGGAAACCAATCCACAAGGTCAAAGAATGACCCTCCACCCTCATGTATTAAATTTCTTATGTGACAAAATAAGCTCCCTTATATGCCTGTGGCATATTTATACTACTGAATGGGAATACTGTGATACATAACTAGTATGTGTAAAATTTAGTTGTTGAGACTGAGTTGAATCAAATGCCTAGTGGGCTTGGCAAAGTGCATTTACGATTCTGCACGATCTCTTTACCCTTTGAGGACATCTAGTGGAATTACTGCTTTATTACACTGGTACAACAACCTTTTCAATCCACAAATATATACAGTAGTATATGTTTTATATATAGTATATATGTTTTTTAAATAAAATTTAAAAAATAAACAATACCTACCTGGTCTTATGTTGCATAGCTTTATTCACAAATGAATTAAAATATATAGAGATGATTAAGCTATACAGTTCAGATACAAAACAGGAAACTTTTTTCCTTTGGACTGACTAAAAGAATTAGGATTAGAGGTGGTATTCAGCAGGTTCTCCATAATTCTGGAGATCCAGTAGCGGAAATTTTTAGTAGTTTGGAGAACCAGCAAATCCCACCTCTGACTGGAGATTTTACAGTATCCTTCCCCTGCCATGCCAACCAAGCCATGCCCAGCAAGCCACGTCTATAGAAACCGGTAGTAAAAAAAATTGAATCCCACCACTGATTAGGATATAGATAGTCCACAATTTATAATCACAACTGGGACCAGAACTTCTGTTGCTAAGCAATGAGGTCATTTAGGGGGTTGTTGTTGAGGTAATTCCCCGTTAGGAGAATGAGCGCATACAGGGAGACGTATAGAGAGTAGTGTTTGAATAATAAACACACAGTATACAGATACACTGTACAGTAAATGTAGGTTTTTACTTCCAGAAAGTTTAAGCAAAGTCCAAAATAAGCAGTCCAAAAGTCATTCACAGGTTAATCAGTCAGTTTTTCAATCCAGGGATAATCCAGTAACAAAGTCCAGTGTCAAAAACAGTTCAGTATCACTTACATTAAATTCCAGTAATATCAGTCAGTTAGAAGAAATGGAGCAATGGCAATGCTTTCCAACAGAAGGAAACAAAGATACACTCACACTCTCTTCTGAGACTCAGACTAAAACAATCCAGGTTTCTGGCTCCATTTTATGGCCATTTGAGAAACTACACCCAATTGAATGCTCTTGTATTCCCTTAAAGAGACAGTATTAAAATGTCTATCCTGGTTTATATATTTCTAACCCAAATACCTGTTCGGTGACTTATATTCCTAACAGTTGTGCTTGATTTTAGAACCATTTTTGCCATGGTTGTTATGCGGCTCACAATCCTCGTTATGTGAATCTGGCTTCCCCCACTGACTTTGCTTGTTGGAAGCCCCCTAGGAAGTTCAATGGTGACACTGCAATCATCATAAATATATGCTGGTTGCCAAGTGCCCAAATTTTGATTATGTGACCACAGGATTGCTATAATGGATATAAGTGCAATAATTGTTCATAAGTCACCTTTTTCAACACCATCATAAGTTCAAAGAGTTGCTAAACAAATGGTGATAAGTCAAGGATTACCTGAAACTTTGATGCCCATATTTAAAATTCTCCTGGATACTCCTAAAATCAATCTAGACTCTCAGTGACAGAGATGGGCAAATATGATAGTTAAATAAATAGATCAAATATAAAAATCAGCATTTTTATATGGAGTCAACTAGGGGATGTTTTGCTGAGATTTGGAGGATTTGGTTGTGGGGATAGTAATGATTGGTCTCCCAGAAGCCTGGCCCTCCAATTCCCACTCTTAATTTTACAAGAAAACTATGATGGAATATGCACCTGGAGGAGCAGTAGAGAAGGCTTTTGGCAACACAGATCTTTCCCAGAAAGAGATCCAGATTAAGAGACTGTGAAGTCCTGAGCTGGAAGGGGAAAGAGAGAACCTTCCAGCCACATCCTACAATCTCTCAAGGCATATCTAGTAAGTTAGAAGGTTATAGCTTTACTTTGGCAAGATTCTGTCCACTAAGTGTTAGCAAAAAAAAAAAAAAAAATTGAACTTGAGTGGGTTTTGCTGTGCTGTCTTTGAGCTTTGGACCTGACAACCCACCCACCCGCCCAAATATAATATTAAATTTCAGCCATTTTGCTGTTAAGTGCTATAATTTGTAGGCTGCAGTTACTCCATTTTTTTGTATAAAGTGAAACAACTTGCCTAGAATACTGATTAGAAGATAAGAGCCATACTGCTAGACCAATGTAGCCAAGTGTCCCAAAATATAATTCCAAATAAGAAGAGACACATCACATCACTTTACAGCTGATGATGTTCACAGCAATGAACAAGATTTCTTTAAAGATTGTTGGCAGGGTTTTTATGCCAATGCATGACCATATAGAAAACTAGGAATGTTATCTACTTTGTTCATTCTGATTTTTGTGACTCAATTAATTTTTTCTTCTTCATCCAAGAAAGAGATAGAACTAGCAAGTTCGGCTTGAGCAGAAGGCTCACAATCTCAAGCAGCAACCCAGGCAGCAAAATCATGTGCTGTCATTGCCTGAATGCCTATCAGTTGATTCCTCTGCTAAGTATGGCTCCTGTATAGCATGAATGGTATTGTGAATTGGGATATTCTAGTTATAATCCAGATCCATGGTGAGAATCCAGTGGGCAGTTAAGACAAAGAAGGACCTGGAACCAGGGCAGACTAAAACAGGCCACCTGGGATTGAAATAGGAGGTACAGAGGTGTGGGATGTGTCCACAGGGAGAAAAAAAGTTCTAAACAATAAATACTACATTGAAGGAATATTGTAAATAATGCATATAGACTACATGGCAAAGTATTTCACAAGAAGAGTACTATATTCCTCTGCTCACAACAGAATACCCTACATTACCAGGCTTGAAATTTTGGGCTTGGACAACCTTGAACTACACCACCTATGGTTGGACTTAAGTGTAGTACACAAAATTACCTGCTACTATGTCCTACCAGTCAATGACTACTTCAGCTTCAACTGCAACAATACAAGAGCACACAACAGATACAAACTCAATACAAACCGCCCCAAACTTGATTGCAGAAAGTACGACGTCAGCAACAGAATGGTCAATGCCTGGAATGCACTACCTGACTCTGTTGTTACATCCTCAAACTCCCATTCCTTCAACCTCAAACTATCCACTATTGACCTCACCCCATTCCTAAGAGACCTGTAAGGGATGTGCATAAGTATACAATTGTGCCTATCATCCCTGTCCTATCGTCCCCATTTATTTGTACTTATTTCCTGTATTCTTATTTATGTTTATACTTATATCTATTATTATCTTGTGATTGACAATCAAATAAATAAATACAAATGTACAAATAAACAAAATACAACTAAGTAATTGGTAGATTGAATTAGGGTTACTTTATTTTGATTGAACCCAATGCCTGAGTGTAATCTCAGAGGCTAAAGCAGACCTTGAAGCAAAGCTGAGAAAACTGGATGAGGAGGCCTTCCTATCTCTGTGTAAGAACCGATCCAACTGCAGGAGGTTGTCTAGAGAACAAAGTAAAGCTCAGCTGGCCAACATGACAATAATGCTTAAAGTAAAAGAAGCCAGAAAACTTAGAGCATGACAATACAGGCTGAATACAGACAATACTAGCCTGCAACTTAGAGCATGACAATACAGGCTGAATACAGACAATATAGGCTGAGGTTGTGTTCTTGCTGGGCGCAAGAAAACATTATCCACTCTTGCCCTTCAGAAATAGTTGGTGGTCCCTATCAGGCAATCTGGCAGTACAGATAAGCGCCCCAAATTCAATCTTTTTTTTTCTTATAGCTCAACACTTATTATTTCTCTTTGCTGCTTTTGTGTTTTCTGATGTTGGATGAAATATCCACCTGGTACAATTCCAAGCCAGGAGAAAGACACTGGAAACATGGAGGCTGATTGGAAAGATAGTTTATTGATGAAACAGAACCACATGGGTTTGAGGTTCTGGCAGCTAACCATGGAGTTGAGAGGAAGGGGTATTTATACCCCTTACTTCTTGGGCTTTGAACTTGAGCTTCCTGTTCAAGAACATGTATTCTATTCTATTATAAGGATCATAGCTGGCTCTGTAGGTTGCCTGAGCTCCCAGGTTTGGTTGAAGTTTAGCTGATGCAATTAAGAGGCTTGTTGGGCAATTCCTATTGTGGCTGAGGGCTAATCCTACCTTTGTTCAGGCGTTGCTGCAGGGGATTTTTTGCCTATGAATAGAGCTACCTATCTCTTTATCTCTGATGTGCTGACATCTGCTGTGGACTATTAAGGAAGATGGAGACTGCTTTCCAAGAGCATGTTTCTCCATTTCTCACCCGAGGAAATATAATATTTTGCCTTTTTAATATTTCTCAAAATATTTCATTCTTCTTGGAGAGGGGTGGGTGCTAACTTTCTACACTAACTACTAATTTACAGACATGTTTGGAGTTTGTGTTTTTGAGGTTCTGATGACGTATTTCTCATTGCAGCTGTGATAATAAAACAATTAACTTTTATTTACTATCAGAGACCAAGAATTAATGCAATCCAATAAAACAAAACTAAAATAAAAATTTAATAACATTTTTTTTCTTCTATTTGATTGTGTCTGATTCTCGGAGACTGCCTGGGCAAGTCCCTGCAGTTTTCTTGGCAAGGTTTTTCAGAAACTGTTTGCCACTGATTCCTTCCTAGGGCAGAGAGAACGTGACTAGCCCAAGGTCACCTACACTGGTGCGTTAACCACTACATCAAACTGGCTCTCTACTAACAAATATAAAATGCTAAAAAAGCCTTGAAGCAAAAGCAATTAGCCAGCACTTCCAATCTTAGATCCAGCACCTTATAATAGCAATTAGAACAGAACAAAACCTGGCAGTTTTCCTAGAAACATCTATAAACCGATCCATGAATAAAAAATGCATAATATCCTCTACAGAATAAGCCATGTATTTAAACTACCATACCAGGAGTGGTACAGAAGGGAAGCATAACAAAGATGTGTGAGTCTTAATAGGCCTGTTTTCCCCTGAGCAGCATTTATCACAGACTGCCTACCCTACAATCTTCCCACAGCCTTCTCTTTCTCCTCTCAATTGTTGCTCCCAATAATAAACAAGGTATACCTGTCCTTAACTCTATTAAAAACAATTCTGCTAAATTGAAGGGTTTTTTTTATCTGAAAGAGGACAGCATTTTCCATCTTTAAAACTGCTCCTACCTCCCTGGTTAATGGAGACAAAATAAGGTGATTGCTGTAATTATCAATGCTATTGCATTCATGCTGGGCAGATTCATTCTTGGAGTGCAGTTCTCTTATAGAAGCATCATATATTTTATATTAGTGAACAAAATATCTTTGGACAGCCTTGTTTTAAAATGTTTACCATTTATTTAACTTCTAAGTAGATCTTTAGATGTTACAATCATGAACAAGTGTAATCCTATGGCAGTTATCCAAGGGGACATCATTGCATTCTCGGAGATTAGAATCTCATGTTTTCTTTTACTAAGCACAAAACCTTCTTACTAAACAACAGGATTGTTATCCAATTTTTTGTTGTGGGGGGGGGATATGACATTTTTGAGTTTCAGCTAGGAGTTTAAAGTCACTCGGCCAAAAAGTTGGCCTAGAAGATAAAGAATATCCAGGCTCATGTTAGTCCCTAGCAAGGAACTGCAATCAGTATGATCACATTATGAGATCAATATATAGAATAAGCGTTTCATTCATTCATTCATTCTTTGATGTCTTGGACCACAATACAAATTATACATAGTCCTCTACTTACAACAGTTCATTTAGTGACCAAAGTTACAGTAGCACTGAAAAAAGTGACAAGACTGTTTTTCACAGTTATGACTTTTGCTGTATTGCCAAGGTCACATGATCAAAATTCAGATGCTTGGCAACTGACTCGTATGTATGACGGTTGCAATGTCCTGAGGTCATGTGATCACCTTTTGCAATGTTTTGACCAGCAAAGTCAACAGGAAAGCCAAATTCATTTAACAACCATGTTACCAACTAAACAAGTACAATGATTCATTTAACAACTGTGGTAAGAAAGGTCATTCAATGAAACAAAACTCATTAACAACTGTCTTGCTTAGCAACAGAAATTTTAGGCAAAATTGTGGTAGTAAGTGAAGGATTACCTGTAATGGAGCAGTTATATTATTAGCAATTGTTTTCAAAGATCTTAGTCTATAATGGGACCTACTAAATTTAAAAAAATTGACGACACTTAAGAAGGCTTTATTTATCCATTCATTCATTTTCAATAGCTGTTCAACTGAACCAAATGACTCTGGGAAGCTTATTATACAACACAGTATGGGGGGGGGGGCGTGTCATTCTGAAGGTGGTTAATGGACTAAGATAAGACCTACCTCTTCCCTTTGTGCATCTTGTTCCCTTCCTTTCCATCTTTCTTAATTTTAAAGCAATTTTAGCAATTTTATTTGATGTTTAATGTTTCATAGTTTCTTTATTGATTGTAAACTATCTAGAGTTGCCTCTAGGCAAAGTGGATGGCATGTAAGTTAAATGAATATCTTTTTTCCAACAGCATTCAATTTCCTTAGGTGCATGCTTATACCATACCAATGAACTTGCATGATATAAATATTATACATAACTGGAAGTTATTCTTAAGATTTCAGTACTCATTTTTCAGCCGTTATCAATTTTCCCATTATACAGTTTTTTCATTACAGTAATTCTAGGATTAGTTATTAATTTAGTCTTCTAGAAGCTGTACAAGTCTTATCTCTTTTATGGTCTTTGGAGTTCACTTACACAATATTATGCTATATTTCAATGGAAGGAGAAAGAAAATAATCTATTGTTCTAGTCTCAGATGTAATTGACTTGAATAATGAAGTGGTTGCATCTATGAAATCACCAGGAGCCAAGCTCAACTAGAATGCTCTTTTGCTTTTAAAAATGATGTACAACAGTTGCATTTAAAATGAAATGACTATATTGTGCAGAATAATAAACAAGGAACACACTCAAAATATTTTGTTGAATTGCTGTATTTATTCTGGAGCATATTGTATAATAGCCAAATTGCTATGCTCTTATATATTTTGAATAATGCATATAATCAGTTTGCAGAATCTTAGCTTCTGCTGTAAAGATCAAATAAAATTGTGTCTTAATTTGGATTGTCCCAATATCCAATTGTTCTCTCTCCCAAGAGCAGTGCTGGCTCTAGGGATACAAAATATTAGGAGGCACCAGGAAAAGACTTTAGAAATTCAGAATAAAAAAAGTGAAAGGAAGTAATGGTGCTTTCTATGAGCCAATGTGCCTGGTCATGGATTAATTATAATTTTGCAGAATTGTTTCTGTATGACATTGGGTGATTTTGTAACTAATATTTGTGTGAAAAGGATGAAAATGTCCAAGAAAAGAAAATAATTTAGGGCTGAAAATTGTAAGTATAAACCTCAAAAACTCAAAGAAAGAAAAATAAATAAAAATAAATGAGGCCCCTTTTTGAAGTTCTGAAGAAAACAAAATTACAAGATGAACCAAACCAAATAGAATGCCAGACTATGGCCTTGGTGCCATCAAAGTGGCTAGAGCTCTGAGTTTAATTTATCTGGCCAGCGTAACTGTAACTAATTGCCTGAGCTTATCATAGTTCTTCATGTCATCACTTACATTTAAGTGTAAGTGTTTTTCATGCTTTGATGGATTAAGGGCAAATGTAACAAGATGGATGTAGCAAGGCTCACAGGTGTGTTATCATTTGAAACAATTGAGCAAATTCCTGAGGCTGAAGTGAAGATATTGGCTCTTGCAATAAAGAAGTAAACTAAAAGCAGTGCCGGATGATTCTTTAGGCATCTGACTGGGGAAAGAGGAAAGAAAACATTTAGCTCTATAACAAAAAAACTATAAATATGGGGATTATGAAAATGCAAACTTGTCATTTATTTGAAGCAGTTATGAACTTTCATGAAGCAAAGTTGCACTGATATAATTTCCTAAATTCTGAGAAATTTTAGCCCATTAATAAATGAAATCTGGACATGTTAAAAAATCCTTCACACTTACAAAAAAGCATAAATAATACCTCAATCAAATTATGGAGGTGAAATTTAAATGGTATCAGGCATAGCAACCTTTACAAAAAAGAAACAGTAGAATTAAATGAATTATGGTTAATTCTTATTATTAATTATTATTAATAATTAATTAATTATTCAAGAAGATGATGGTGATCTTCCAAGGAAAACTGGAACAGTAAATCTTACCTAAAACTAGGTAAGATCAAAGAGACGAAGCTTGCCAAATCACATTTCACACCTTGTCATGACTGACGACATTGAAAGCCTTTCTATGATAAACGAAACACATAGTGACTTCTTTTTGCTGTCCACCTTTATTCTAGCATATGGCAACAATAATATCTCTTGTTCCTTTGCCTTTTTAAAATCAGCTTGAGCATTTGGAACCTCCCTTCCTATGGAGGCATTGGTGCTCTGTTAGTTTGGTTGCTTCTTTACAGATGTTTCATTACCCAGTACTTAACTTCATTAGTACTAATGGGTGTGATTTATATTTATATCATAGTATTTAAACAGCTTCTGCCAACCTAGCAGTTCCAAAGCATATAAAAATGCAAGTAGAAGAATAGGGACCACTTTGCTGGGAAGGTAACAGCACTCCATGTGCCTTCAGTGTTCAGTCATGCCGGCCACATGACCACAGAGATGTCTTTGGACAGTGCTGGCTCTTTGGCTTTGTAACAGAGATGAGCACCACCCCTTAAGCTGGAAACAACTAGCACGTATGTGTGAGGGAAACCTTTACCTTATTTATACAAAATAACTTGCCCTGCCAGTGTTGGTGGGAGTATAGCTTCCCCTTGGTAGTTCCCTAATGAGGACATTGTTTAGCTGATGTCAATCCCTGCTTACATGGATGCAACCCAGCAGCTCACTTGGTAAAAAGCTCTTTCATCCAGCCTCCAAGAGACAAGACGGAATCCTTGACAGGCAGTAGCAGCTTGCAACCTTCCCTGCCAGCTTTCCTGTTGACTTTTTATGGAAGCTGGTAGAGAAAATTGTAATTTTTTTGAGGCATTCAGATGATTGTGGGGCCTTGGCTACCAGGCATAAGTGTGAACAGGTTGCCAAGCACCTAAAATATTGACTATGTAATTTGGGGAGGGGGGGTGGGTATAGTGTTATACAACAGCTGGAAGTGCTTTATGGGCAGTACTTCAAATTGTTGTTAAACAAGGGTCATATGTCAGGGTCTACGTCATGTTTCCTGTCTGGTATATGGTACTATATCCTTCATCTTACCTGCTCCTCTCCTATAGAAAGTCTCCAATGATGTTAGCATGCTCATGGTGGAAGTTATTATTGCCATTAACTGGTGCCATATGTAATTCCTCTTGTCTTTCTGGGGCACTGGTGTCAAACTCACTGTGTCATATTGCTGTCACATGACATTTCGTGATTTTTTTCCCATTCACGGAGCTGGAGTGGGTGTGGCTTGTGTGTGATGCATCCAACCGGCAGGCTGGCAGTTTGACGCCCCGATCTAGGCATTATTTCAAGAAAGAAAGGCAACTTGTGTTTTATTAAACAAGATATCCATTTGAATTACATTGTGAAGATTCATGTCTACAAAAAGTCAGAATTATATTTGATAAAAGGATATTGTCTTTAGAATCTGAGCAATTCCCTGTTGTCCTTTATTGCCTTTTTATATGACTGTTATGCTCATTGATATATACTAGAGCAATATGCTTAGCAGACTTTTGGATCAGTGTCATTGTTTGTGCAAATCCTTTGATTATTTATTAAATTTAGAATTTTTGAATAACATCTCTACTCATTTTCAACCACAGTGCTGTTACATTGAAGAGTTTACTTTGAAAAGGACCAACTTGTATTTTCCTTGGGTTGGTAAACATTCTGCTATATTCCCTAACGTCAGGGATAAGAAAGAAGATAGTTGGCTACTATCCAAATTAGACACAACAGTTTGGAGTGTGTAAACTGTTGAAATATTATTTAAGATAGATTTCACCTTCTGATTGGAGAATATCCAAATGGAGATAATTCTAAATGTGTGGGAAAGGTCCTTACTTTAATCAACAAATTATTAAATTGCTGAAAACTAATTTCCATTCCATAGTGAGAAGCCAGTTAATATGAACAAAATCAATGGCATGAGGCTGGCAATGAAAATAGCTGGCACAAGGAAAAACAAACAAGAGCCTCTGGAAGCCTATCTTCCTCCATTAATGTTATTACAACAGACAGAAAGAACTAACTGATTATGTTGATATATGAGGAGAGAATCCTTTTTATTGTTTGGGCTTGAAGGACCAGAAGATTTGCTATTTTCAGATTACTAATCATTTGGTGGGATAATCAGCACAAAAACTCATTGAGAGTAATTTGTTTTCTGTCTCACTGGTAACCATCCTGTGTAGGCATCAAACACTTTATTCAAATCATTAAATTTTACAGAGATAACTGCTAATTGCTCAGACAAGGCTATTATAGACAATGTTTAACCAAAAAATCTGAAGGAGCTGTGTTCAGGAGGTATTATTTAACTCATCAGCTACAATCTCATTGGAGGCGTAGAACCATATATTAGCGTCAAAATTTGCAGTGTGCTTGTTGCAAGCAATATTTTCCTGGAAGTCATCACTCCACAGGAATATGTCACCCTCACTACAAAGAGAGTTTGATGCAGTTTGAATATGCTTACAGAATTCTAAGAGATTAAATCTACAGTTGAAGTTTTTGAGATAAGAAGAAGGTAATTTAAGTTTGGCTGTTTTGCTGCCTCTGCTGGTTTTTAAAGTTTCAGGACTGGTTCTCTGTCTCTATTTTTTCTTACTTATACCACAGGGACTTTTAAATTAAGCTAATAAAATAAACAAAATATTAAGACAGATTAGAATAAAACAAATAAGGAATAAAGAGAAGGAAACAATAACAAAAGTCAAATAAAATAAATAGCTTATATGGAACTTACAAAAGGACACTGTTCACTTCCTTCTTGGAAAAAAAACCAGATGTTTTGTTATTAATTTTATCATTTACAAGATGTTTTAAAGATTTAATCTGTTTCAAAAATTATTCTGTATCCCCCTAAATTGTTTCTGAGTGTCTGATGAAAAACCGAATTATTGAATGATAAAAGTGTTGATGAAAGAGTTAGATAAAATGGATAAGGTAAAAAAATGTAAAAAGTTAAGAAACTCGAGTTAAAAATTTTATTATTTGAAAATAATTTTACAAATGAATATTTAAAAAATCGTAGAAAGTCAAAACAGCTATCATATTAATTCGATGCCTGATTGTATTATTAAAATATATCTGGCCTATACGAGATTGAAATCTCTTCAAACTATGGTTGTATACATGAAAGACATTTCTAGACTGTGGTATTATGTACTATAGTCTCCCAATCTGAATGCCTTTCACATATTTGGACTTCATTTCACAGAATTAGCCAATCCTAGAACCACATTTTAATTTTCAAGGCCTTTTACAAACTCAAGATAAACTGCACCAAACTGGATTGCAGGAAATACGACTTCAGCCACAGAGTATTCAATGTCTGAAATACTCTGACTCTGTGGTTTCTTCCCCAAACTCCAAAAACTTTCCTTAGACTGTCTACTATTGACCTCACCCCTTTCCTAAGAAGCCAGTAGGGGGCGTGCATAAGCGCACCAACAGTGACTCCCCTCCCTGTCCTATTGTGTCTTTTATTTTTCTTATATGTATCCATTTAATGTATTCATAGCTATGTTTATACGTATATCTGTTATCTTATAACTGCCTGACAAAATAAAATAAAAAAATACATCACAAAAAACAAAACCAAACAAACCAAAAGCACATTTAAAAAAAAAGAAATTAAGGTAAATATTAATTTACCTTAAATAAATATATCCTTTTATTTATCAAATGTTAAAACAATTAATTTCCCTCACAGAAGATAAAATATTACAGGTAAAACATTACATACACTGTAATAGATAGTCCACATCTTATATCTTTCCTTTAGTAACTGTTTAAAGTTACAATGAAAAAATGATTTATGACCATTTTTCACCCTTATGACTATTGCAACAGTCCCATGGTCATGCGATCAAAACTAAGTATGTATTTATGATGATTCATCATCTCAGGCTCATAAAATCATTTTTTGTTCCCTTCTGACAAGTCAAGTCGATGCAGAAGCCAGATTCACTTAATAATCATGTTATTACTTATCAACTGCAGTGATTCACTTTACAACTGTGGCAAAAAAAGTTGTAATATAGGACAAAACTCAATAACGGTCTTGCTTAGTAACAGAAATTTTGGGCTCAATTGTGGTGATAAACCGAGCACTCCTTGTAATTTACGATAGGTAGTCATCGACTTACAACCACAATTGAGCCCAAAATTTGTTAAGTGAGAATTTATTGAGTTTTACCCATTTTATGATATTTCTTGCACAGTTGTTAAGTGAATCACTGCAGCTGATAAATTACTAATCTAGTTGTTAAATGAATCTGGCTTCCCAATTGACTTTGCTCGTCAGAAGGTTGCAAAAAGTGATCACATGAGCCTGGGACCAGTATGAACCAGTTGCCAAGCATCTGAATTTTGATCACATGGTCCTGGGGATGCTACAAAGGTAACCATGAAAAAAATGGTCAGGTCACTTTTTTCAGTGCCACTATAACTTGAAACTGTCAATCACTGAATTGTTGTTAAGTCAAGGACTATCTGTAGTACCCTTTCCAGGGAAAGAGACAAGGAAGCCATCACTGTGGAAACTTTTGCTTCAAGGTATTTTTGTCACTTATATTATACTTTATTGGATAGTTATGAAGCACAGGTGGAAAACGTGTGACTTCTCAGATGTGGCAGAAGTCAACACACTCCCCAGTGAATCCAGGGCTGCTCGGAGTTTATCAACATGCAGTAATCCATACACCGACTGTCATCTGTTTACCAAGCCTGCGTCCTTATTTAGGAATAACCAATTCGTTTTCCTCCATGTGCACACAAATCAGGAGGGATCGTGATCCACACTCTTTTCAGGCTGAAATTTATCTTCTCGTCCGCTCGGGAGAGTGGGTTCCAGTGAAGTCGACGGGAGGAACTTTGTTTTCGCTAGACATATCTAGGGCATCCGCATTGAGTATTTAAATCCCTTCTGCTGAATCCTCTTCGGCGTACACACGTTTAACATCCGATGCCTTGTCGCTTTGCGAAGGAGGAACGTTTACTGGCATCACCTCTTTATTAATTTGTGAATTTTTTCGCGGCGCAAAACAACATTCCAGGACATTTGGGCAAGAGTTAAGCAGCTGTTGCGGACGTGACGGTGGACGTGAAGAAAACCGCCTGACGAAGAAAGCTCTGCCTGATGACACAAGCTGCAATAATGACATAGTTCGCGCTTGGTGCACGCGCCATTCCCCAAATATGTTTATTGCCTTTTAACGTCCCTCTCCTCCCACCCTCCTTTTTTCTTTTCTTTTTTTTTTCTTTCTTTTTTTTTTTTGGCCGGCCTTTAGCTATTCCAGGGTTGGGAGGCGGAGGAGAGAGAGAGAGAGACAGACAGACAGAAAGACAGAGACTGGCTCTTGCGGGCGGAAACTTGCTCCCGCCATTGGCGACGCTCCCTCCTCTCCTCCGAAGACTCGAACAAAGCGAGAGGGACGGGAGCGACGGCTCCTCGGAGGGAAGGGGAGTCCTCGGGTGCTGCAATCCCTGCCGCCGACAGCTCCGTGGAGAATAACGAAAGCACCCTTCCCCGCGGGAAGCTTAAGGCGGCTCGGCCTTTTTTTTTTTTTTTTTTTTTGGGTCTCGCGGGCGCCGAAAGGCCCGGGTTGACGAGAACCAGCCGCGGCGACGAGCCTTCGTTATACATCCCCCCCCCCGCCCCCACTGCGTGCAGCTCAGCCGCGGCCAGGCGGGCTTGAGGTGAAGTTGGCTGTGTGGATGGGGTGGGAGAATGCGAGGTGGGAGAAGCGGGGAGGAAAAGGCTGTGGCTGCTTTCTGCCTCGGGCAGGCGCGTGCCGCGGCGGCCCCGGAGAGCAGAAGTGCGGTGGGAGGGGGGCTGGAAGAGGGTCAGAGTAGGCGAGACGGGCGTGAAGAGGAAGCAAAGGAGCCCGCCCGGGGGGGAAGGAGCGGGGAGCAGAAGTGGGAGTCAGCGGCACGCTATAAAGGCGGGAGAGATGCGGCACGGCGAGGGGTGGGGGTAGGGGAAAGAGGAGGCACGAGAGGCTTCCCCGAAGCCTCTTTGGGCCCGGCTGTCTGGGTTCAGCTTTGGCTGGCTGGCTGGCTGGCTCCTCCGTTGTGGGAAAACAGCGCGGGGTCGTCCGACGGGCTGGGCGGCTCCTCAGGGGCGCCTAAACCCGCTTCGCCTCTGGGAGAGAATGCAGGAAGACAGCCGGCTTTGGTTTCGCTTGGCCGCAGGTGTTTCTAGCCCGGCGTGGTCAATTATTGAGGAGCTAATCAGCAAGAGCTGCGGGTGTCAAATGTCCCTTGCCCGTTGACCCACGATGCAGTGATCGTGTGGTAAGCTGTCTTTTGGTTGAGGTGTCGATCTCCGGTTGCCTGAGACGGTGCCTGTCTAAGTGGGGGGCGGGTGGGTTCATGGGTGAGACATGGGTGCTTTCCCCATTCCATTCTCTTTTTCTTGACTCTCTGTTTACTCATCTTTCGAGCATCATGAAGCCTGTGTTGTGACATGTATTGCATTGCGAGTGGCTGTGTAATGTATACTGTACAGGTAGGGAAGTCAGGTGGGGAAGAGAAAAGTGAGTTTTTAGATCCAAACAATGAGAAATCTGAATAACAAATATGTGTTAGGAGTAGCATTGTTCATTATGAGATGACAAATGGGACTTCTCAGTATGTACAGAATGAGTTTATGATTTGCTTCAAATAGATCCTAAGGCTATTCTGAACAAATTACCAGCAATTAAAATACAAGTGTAGCAATTATCAAATATATAATTGCACAGATTATGGACAAGAAAAGGGGTCTGTATTTGTAAACAGGGAAAGACCATCTTGTTAATTTGAGGATGAATTACTAATTTTCAGAGTAGTTAACTGTTAACTAATGCAAGTATTTGGAAACTATGGGAGTTCTTGAAGAGTTTGTTATTTCAATAAGAAACTGGAAGAATGAAACAGGGAAAAATTAGCTATCTCCATCCCTTTTCCCCAATAGGACATCAGATTTTGAATTATGCTGCACTTTCTTGAAAACACAGTATTTTCTAGAACAGAAAACATAATATAGTAAAATGTTTGTGAACGTTCACTGTAAGACATTTAAAGTTTTTAAAAAGAAATTAAAATACAGATGCATTAACTTAATTGTCTATATGAAGAAAAGAGATGAAAAGCATAAAATGCCAACGAAACAACTGGCAGTTATATTGTGTATTATACAAGTAGTCCTCAATTTACAACCATTCATTTAGTGACCAAAGTTACAATGGCATTGAAAAAGTGACATGACCAGTTTTCACACTTAAAACTGTTGCAGCATCGTGGTGGTCACGTAATCAGAATTCGGGCACTTGACAACTGGCATATATTTTTGGCATATATAGTTGCACTGTCCCAGGGTCATGTGATCACCATTTGTAACCTTCACAGCTGGCTTCTGACAAGCAAAATCAATAGGGGATTCACTTAATAACCACATGATTCACCTAACAGTGGTTAAAGGGTTGTAAAATGGGGCACAGCTCACTTAACCACTGTCTTACCAACAGAAATTATGGACTCCATTGTGGTTGTAAATTGAGGATTACTTGTAATGCATCCCACCACATCACTACAGTTATGTGCAATTGCAGTTCATTTATCTAATGTATTCTAGTCCTTGAAAGTTTATGCCATAAGCCTTTAAGAATATATTGTAAAAGGCAGTAAGATTATCATTATTTGGCACTTCTAGTTTCTAATTTTTTTTGAATGCTCTACAGATTTTTTTAAAAAGCCAGTGTTAGGCTGTGTGATGCCAAACAGAAACAGAAATGAAATAGAAAGAGAAAAATTCTTATAAATATGTTGTATGACTGGATTGACACTTATTTCCCTTTTCATGTAGATTATGCTAGCAGTTGGTAGCTGGTTAGTATCTGATTAGATATGCTATAAAGAAGGATGTTAAACTTAAATTGTATCTCATTAGATTTCAAGATACTACAAGCTAGATTTTAATAACTGGGGCCTATAATCTTGAGAAATGTAGAAACCTGTAACACACTTGTTTTAAGTGTGATGACTCCAATCCCATATACATCCTCAACTTCACCCTCTCTCAAGATACCTACTGTGCCCATTCTCCTACTGTCCTTGCAAAACCCTTAAGACCTGGCTGTTACCAAGTCTGGGTTAATATGTTTATGTTTAAAATCCTGTGGTGCTTCTTGATTGTTGTGGTTCCTTGTCATCTACTTTAATTGTAAACTTATGTTGTAAAGCCATCCAGAAACTTACTGAACCCCTGTGATGCTTCTTGATTGTTATGATTCCTTGTCATCTAATTGTAAACACCCAGAAACTTTTGGAGTGGGTAATCATAACAAATCTAATTATGTAACTATCAGGACTAAGATCTGTCCAACACAGTAAAAACAGATGTGCTGATGTGAATCAGTTGTTCTGATAAGCACTACTACCCAGAGTTTGAATTGAAAACTACTAAATTATTCTTATAAGTTGTCTCACTTTTAAGCAGAACTGGTATCCAGATCTAATTCTGTGCTCTGCTATCATTGTCTGTTTGCCTTTCTCTCTGATTGTGAAAACAGGGAGAGATAATCCCTAGGCAGCTGAGATTCTGAAATGTAGGTTTTCTATCGTAGTACACTACCATATTCTGCCAATAAATGTTTCAGGATTTGATATTTAAGTGCCAAATGCTTTCTATATAAGCTTTTTCTCTTTAATTGGGAGGTGCTATGAGGGAAAAAGTGCTTATAATATGCCATCTTGTATACCACCTCAGTCGTACCATTAGGGCAGAGCCTTGTGTAAATTCAGCTCTTTATAGACTACTCAGCAGGAGGAACAAGAGGACTTGCCAGTAGAGAGGGTTATTTATTGAACTAAATATATTCTATAATCTAAGGAGATCTCTCATAGTGTAATTACCAAAATGCATTCCTAAAAAGTACTAAATTCAGCTTTTGTAAAAACAAATACTGAACAAATACTAAATACTTGAACGTTGGAACTGTTTTGTTTTAATCTATGCCTATTTACATGTACCATTTCTTAGATATTTTACCTAGACTAGATTACTATAGAAGTATAGCCTGCTTGTCAGCTTGAACCTGATATGAAATTAAAAATAATTGAATCCAACTGAAATCTAAGTAATCCTTGTTAGGAGCGCATCACTTACAACAGTTTATTCTTTGGATTAGGATATAAGAGACACACATAGATACAATGCTATACTATACATGCATTTCTTAATTCACTAATTCAATCCTGTTGGTAGACTAATTTTAGATCTAGTTTATTGCACAATTTTTCATGAGATTGGTCTTACTGGCCTACTTTTTCCAGACTTCAGAATGACTCTGTTTTATTTGCTTAAAGTCTGTGGAAGAACTTGGAGCTTGATTTTGATTAAGACCTGTGGAAAAATACAAGCATGCTAAACTTGGAACAATTAGTTTGGGTAATTGTTTTTCTTTTCTGGAGGGCAGCTATTTTATATGGGTGAGATGCCCCCCCCCCCCAATAATTACATATTTTCTCTTTGGCACTCTTTTCAACAAGCATTGCTTTGGCATGATACTGGAAGAGCAAAAACAATGTCATTCTGGAGAAGCTTAGTGCAGGGGGCCTTCTATGAGTCATCATTCCTAGCTTCTTACAATAGATAAACTTCAGTTGCTACTTTCTTAGCACTGGATCTAAATGCTGAGGGCAGAAAAACTTCAGTGGTATCAATAGTTTTGCAAAAGAGTAGATGGGAAATTCACAATGGGAGAGGGATTTTCAAGTAATTTGGTCAAATTTCCCTGAGTTTTGAAAATTAATTATATATTTCCACGATTTTAAAAAATTCTTTCTTCTTTACCTTCACATTAAATTCTGTATCTCTTACCCTCTTGCAATTTCAGATTTTGTGATTAACTGGTATTTGAAGTGTCCTGAAATAGATATTTTTACTTTGTTTTTTTAATTTTTAAAACATACAGTAAAGTAAAAAAATACTGTTTTTGAATATATTGTGTTTAATAGATATTTTAGTCAAGCATAATAGTACAACACTATCAGGTCAAGTTTTAGTGTTAATTTACATGTGTCATAACATTCAGTTTATTTCTAACAGGCTTCATACCATGTTATCTCATGCTTAGTGCTATTACTGTGCTTCTTTATTTAATAAAGATAAATGATTGGGTGCTTTTATTTCCGTACAGTACACTACTATATTTCAATATAGTACAGTTTTAAGAAGCTATAATCATTTCTATCTCAAAAAGAGATACCCTTCCAAAACATTAAATTTATTATTTTCCACACTACTAAGAAATGAGCCATTATCACTCAGCATTTTCAGTAGAAAACCCTTTAACCTTGTCAAAATGAATTATATGGTAGTAGATTTTTACAGAGAAAGACGGCCCACTAGATTAGATTATATGCTTTTGCAAGATTATGTGCTCTTCAGTAATCTTAACATTTGAGAATAGATGTAGATTTACATGAATGTCTGAATCTACATATAGGCTGCGAGTATTTGACCTTAGATTCACGTAGTAATTAGGGTTGTACATAATGAAGCTGAATATCATCAATATAAAGCTGACAAATAGCTCCTGTGCAGCACTGCAAAGGATAGTTGCCAGCATGCTCATATAGATGTTACATAACATGGGTGATCAGAATTTGATTGATGATGGCCAGTATCATCTCCTGATAGTAATTAAAGAGATAAGAACCATTACAAATCAGTTGATTTCTGTGTTCCAAAATGACACCATGGTAAGTCATATTAGAAGACGCACAGATCCAGGAATATCAGTGGGGACACATTCCACCCCCCCACCCCATTTTCCTGTAGGTTATTCCAGAAGATGATCAATGATAAGTTTTTGACACTGAATGTTCATTTAGGCTGTCAATCAAGGGTCTTCAAACTTGGCAAGTTTAAGACTTGTGGACTTCAACTCCTAGAATTCCCGAGCTAACATGATTGGAGGAAGAAATCTGGGAGTTGAAGTCCATAAGTCTTAAAGCTGTCAAGTTTGAAGAACCATGCTGTAAATTCTAACTTTTCCACTCTATTTCAAAAAGGGCACTCATATCAAAGACTTGGAAATATGAACATAATTTGAGTAACATCAGTTGCAGAAAAACAATGCAATAAAATGTATTTAATTTATAAACCCTATTTTTATTGAGAGTATTATGATAGTTATAAAATATATAAATTATATGAGAGTATTCTGATTTCAACATTTTGCATTTGAATATTCCCTTTTATGCTTAATATTGCAATGCTATCTGTTGAAACTGGCTGGTTCATACACCTGTGCTCAGTGACAAAAAAGGGGGAGGGGGAAGTACCAGTTTTTATTTGATCTAGCATTGTTGCTATTGCTATTGCAAATAACAAATATGAAATTGTCAGTAAAATGCAGATGCATACAAATAATAGTTTAAAAGCAAAAATTTTGCCATGATTAACTTTGGGAAATTATTTAGTACAACAGTGAGTCATGTAATTTTGCTTTTTTAAAGAGTTAATTGAGCATATTAACCATTGTTTAGGATTTGGACAAATTCAATTTTAATAATAGAAACTGATAACAAATAGTAATTGTATACATCCTAGACTTTATCCGAATATGTTAACTTAATATTTCATTTGCAATTAAGAAAAAAATAAGTAGCCTTCTACTTACAATCACAAGTGGGACTGGAAATTCCACCACTAAATGATCCAGTTATTAAGTAAGTCATGCCTGATTCTACATTTTTTTTTGCCACAGCTGTAAGGTGAATAACCATAGTCATTAAGCAAATATAGCTTTGCTATTCAGAAGCTCCTGACTAGGTTGCAGATGTTGATCATGTGACTCCACGATGTTGCAACTGTTGCAAATAAACGCCAGTTGCCAAGCACCTGAATTTTGTTCATGTGACTGAGGGCACTGCAATAGGTGCAAATGATCAGTCATAAGTCACTTTTTTCAGCACTGTTGTAACTTTGAAATGAATGATCATAAATCAAGGATTGCTTGTTCTGTATTTAGAGCAGCAATACATTTGCAGGTCAGACTTCCTAAAATTTATCTGAGAAGCATTTGGATTATCATCCTGTACCTACTTGATATCACTTAAAGAGAATTAATAGTTGTTTATATAGGGTTTGTTTTTGGATAGTGAAACACATATAGATCTTATTTCACAGAAATGTATCCATTTAACATAGTGATTAGTAATATCATTAAGTATATTGAATGATACTATGGTTAAAACAAATTAATTGACTTAAAGGGGGGGCACACATTTAAAAGAGACATGTAATTGTTTTGCTTTTCAGATGCAAAAATGTCTACAGATGCTTCAAGACAAAAAGGAGTGTGGCGACAAACAAGAGCTCTCTTTTATAAGAATTGCTTAGTTAAATGGAGAACCAAGAAGAGTAGCGTTCAGGTCAGTTGATCTGCAATTTTTTAATATTTGTACAGTCTTCTTCAACTTGACTTTGTAATCTTCAACTTGACAACAATAGTTGGGACAGGAATCTTGGGCATTGAGTGAAGCACTTGTTAAGTGAGATGCCCATGTGAATGCTTTGCTCAAATACTTTAATCCCAGCTCTCCCAGTTGTGGACATTAAGTGATCGTGCAGCTCATTAAGTAATCATGTGGGGATGCCTTGGGGTGGGAGAAGCGCTGGGAGGCCTTGTGCCATTGGCTTGTGGAAATGTCCCATGGACCAACAGATTTCAGAAGGCTACAGGCTCACTGGTACATGAAAAGCTGAAGGAACGTAGTTCCCTACCCCCCTCCATGGCTGGGAATTCCCCCCTCTTCCTGCATCACCATACACAGGTCAATTTACTTTTGCCTTTTTCTGCAGCTGCTGGAAAAGTCTTTGTAGATTTCCTGAGATACTCAGATACAATTGAAACTAGATACTGTATATCTTATTCCACTGAATGGATTAACCTGATAATTTACCAAACCTTTGAGAAATTTAAATAAAGAATATTGAACTATTAGTAAGACTCAAAATATCCTAAACATGTAAGAATATTCAACTCCAAACATTTTATATACTTTAACTGTAATAAAATAAGTTCATATATCAATTAAAATATATCTTTTAAGTTTCACAGAGTTGCCTCTAGGCGAGATGGGCAGCATATAAATTTAATAAATAATGAGAGGAAATAAAACCTTTCCTGAAATATTTTAATTTAGTGAACAAATAATTCCGTTTGCAATCACAAATAGATGGATTAAGATACTATATTTTAACTCAAGAAATTATAATGGGGGGAATCTATATCTCAGAAAAGCATATTAAAAGTTTAATTTATACCATATCAAAGGCTTTTTCTACATACAGTGAAACAATTCCTTGACAATCTAGTTTTTCTGATTTTACTTTTAAAATATTAGCAGTCAAATATTATCTGGAGCTTACTCTTAAAAGGCGTCATCTTTTATAAAGCCAAGTTGTACAGAATGAATTATTGTAGGTAATATATTATGTTTCTGAATTCCAGAACTGTAAACAATATTTAAAGAAAGCATGGATTGGTTTATACCTTTCTACAGGATCTTTTCCAGACTTCAATATTACACTTACATGAACCTCACAAAAAGAAGAGGGTAGAATTCAAATATTCAAAAATATTTTTATATACCACGATATGACAATAAAAATCTCAATATATATTGTATGTTATCAGATTCTACTGGATTAATCATGTGAACTAAAGCCTTTGTCTTTTTATTTCTGTTAGAATAAAAAATAAAAACAGATTAAGATGCTGATACATACTGTAGACTAACTTGAGTGTAAAGAACATCATTTTGCTTTATTAGATTAAGCATATCCATTTTTGTTGGACACAAGATATAGATTGTAACTCCAGTCTTGAGTTAGGATGATTTAAAAATGAAAATTAAGCTCCGCTTTCAGCAATATTGCACTTAGACAGTGGGACAATTATTCATTTCCTGGTATCAAGTAAGTAGTTGTGATTGAATAATGCATGCTGAAACATTATGTTCATATTAGTCTTAGTCTTTTGAACACACTGAACACCTATCTGTGTGAAATTTTCACACATGATTATTCTTGTATATTTGTTAATGATCTGTTCTATCAAATGTAGTTCATATTTGCCAGGGAAAACATGAATGCTAAGACTATAAGAGGGCATCATACTGTAGATACCTCATGTCCTATTTTAATTTTATAAGTATATTAATTTAGCAAACTTTGCCTTCTCTACTGGCCAGTCAAAATTTGTTGTTGCCAGAGTATAGATTTTATCTTTGAGCCCATGTACCAATGTCCAGTAAGTGCCAGTTACATCAAATCCCATCCTGCAAGAGAATGGAAATTAACCCTGTCCCTTCTTCAGCTCTAGATTTTGAAAAAGTCTAGATTTATAGTTAAGAAAAAGTTCTCTAATCACATGGAGAATAGTAGGCAGGATTAGTGAATAGTATACAAATATCCATATATGTAATGTTAAAATACTGAAATAATGTTAAACAGATTTTTAAGAAGAGTCTCCGTTTCAGTGAATATTAAACACAGCTGTAAGTGGCTGTTTCTGAGTGTTACCCATTTAACTTGTTGATTTCATTTGTGCAGGAAATACTGCTTCCACTTTTCTTTTTATTCTGGCTAATATTATTGAGCATGATGTATCCAAACAAGAAATATGATGAGGTACCCGATTCTGATCTTTATTCTGTGGATCACTCTATTATCTCTGAATTTGTTGTTGGCTACACACCTGTCAACAATGTGACAAGAAAAATCATGCACAAAATGTCTGCAGAATATTTTACAGAAGGTATTATAAACAAACTCTTCCGTTCTCCCAAATGTTTATACTTTTCTCTGGTATTTACTAGAAAAATACAGTTAGAAAAAATAGATTAAACATGTTATTTCCATATAATAGCATGCATGTTGTTATTTCATATTAAATATTTATAAATATTCTTTTATATTAACACCCATTTGTTTATTTTGATTTTCCTTCTAAAGCTTATTCTAGCCATATGCCTCTTACTGGTCTCCCAAATGAATCAACCATCCCGTACTCTTTGTGAGCCATTGAAGTTCTTGTGATTGGAGTGGGATACAAATGTCTGTAGAATATGTGGGATACATATTCTAACGTATCTGATAATAGAAAGGAAAGGCTGCAGATCCAGATTTCTCTTAAAGTTCAGCAAGTTCCATGTGAACAAAACAAATAAATTAATGCCCCCTAACAGCGAGGATCAGAACCACTGGACATGTATCCAATGGAGCTAAACCTCATTCTACTTGGCACTGGCAAGGAGAATGTTCTTATGCCTTTGTTCCTCATGAATGAAAGAATCTTGCCATAAGGCAATCTGTGTTGAAAACCCATGTTTTTTAATACAGGTAGTCCTTGACATATTTCTGTTGCTAAGCAAGACAATTGTTAAGTGAATTTTGCCCCATTTTACAACTTTTCTTGCCACAGTTGTTCAGTGAATGACTGCAGTTGTTGAGTTTAGTAACATGGTTGTTAAAGTAAAACTGGCTTCTCCATTGACTTTGCTTGTCAAGCTGCAAAAGGCTATCACATGACCTCAGGACACTGCAACTGTCATAAATATGAGTCAGTTGCCAAGTGTTTAAATTTTGATCACGTGACTATGGGGATGCTGCAAAAGTCATAAGTGTGAAAAACTGTCATAAGTCATTTTTTTCAGTGCTGTTGTAACTTCAAACAGTCACTAAACTGTTGTAAGTCAAGGACTACCTACACTAAATTCTATTTTATAGACTTAAACTGATCCTCTCGAAATAACTTCTGTATTTTGCAAATATACATTACTCTCTTCATCTTGTATTACCATGTTTCTCACAAAATAAGGCCAGGCTTTATTTTTTTTTGAGCCCCGAAAAAATGGCTTAGCCATCTTTTCGTGGGTGACTTAATTTCCTCCCCCCACACTCACCCCCACCTAGAGCACCCCACATGCACTCACCTCACCATGAGGCCGTTTCTATCGGCCGATAGAAGTGGCTGGTGACTTTGCCCTCGGGGCGCTTCTATGAGCCAATAGAAGCAGCCTCGTGGCGAGGTGATTCTGCCTGTGGGGTGCTTCTATCGGCCGATAGAGGCGAGTCTGCCCATGGGGTGCTCTAGCCGAAGCTACCTGTGGGGGGCTCCTAAAGACAAATTTCCCCTCCCGCCCTTCCCCCCCCTTTCTCTTCATCTCATATAGTTCTAGTGATGTGAGAAACGCATGGTGGGGAATGCATGGTTTAAATAGGCCTAAATTTTGGGGGAGGGACTTAATTTCATCTTATGCCTAGAAAACAGGCTGGGCCTTCCTATGTCAGAGAAACAAGGTAGGACAAATATTTGGAGATGAAAATAATTAGAAAAAATACTTGTCTTTTATAGGAATCACTACTGAGGAATTTCTAACTGAGCAAGAAATGCAAGAGGCTACATTTCGTAGTCCCCAAAACTTTGTGGGTGTTATTTTTAAGGATTCTATGTCCTATCAACTCAGATTTCCTCCTACAAAGGTTCCTGTTTCTGCAATTCATGTGGAATCAAGAGGTATTTAAATCATGTATATATAAATATTTGATTTTTCTCAGACATAGGAGTGATCGTTTGTAAAATTCTGTTTATAGTTTATTACTCAATTGACAAAATTACTTCTAGATACATTCAACGATCCATAGATTTCATATATATTTAAAAAACATTCCAGCTATTTTGTTTCCTTAAAGTCATGCAATCAATCCAATATACTGTAAATGGAGATTATATCTGCTAGATATTTAATTTAAAGTCAGTTGAATAGTTAGATAGCAAAAAAAAAATTTTTTTAAATTTTTTACAGCCAGTTGTCCAAATCCTTCCAAGATATGTGAAGCTGAAACCTACTGGCGGTATGGATTTACAGCTCTCCAGATCTGTATTGATGCAGCCATTATTCAGGTAAATACAAATGATTAGCATACAGCTCAATATTCCTTTGTATTAGTCAAAATAAATATTGTATTTATTTTTTCCTATATACAAAAATGCTTTATCCAAGTGAGCAGTTAAGCTATGCAGTAATCTGAATTTGAAAAAAATACAATAGATAATTGGGAACGCAGAGCATTTCTTGACTGGTCCATAACACTATACTTGAAGAAATATTTCCGAGTCAAATTTGTCTATCAAGTCTCCATATTATGGTTTTCTCTTCAGATCTAGACAGTGCATAAACTAATGAGTCCCTGTAATAGTTACCAAAATGTTTGACTGAATTTTGATTTAATGTTCATAATTAATAGCTGAATATGAAATTCTTTTGCTTGAGATGCCACATGCATGAAAACAAAGTGCATTTTGCATTTATATTTTCAACAAAATGTGTGTGTGTATTTGTTAAGTTTTTGCGCGTATTTATATGTATGGTATTCAGCTTTGTTCAGGTGTTTTCCCATGTCTTTAACTACAACTTTAAAAGCACAACTATAATGATGTGGGAAAATACCTGAACAAAGCTGAATTATATATATATAATTTGACGAACTCAATACAGACGAACTCAATACAGAAGCCTGATGATGGCAGATGAGATTCTGCCGAAACATTGCTAAAACTTTAAAAGCACAACTACAATGACGTGGGATAATAGCCGAAGGAAGCTGAACAGCATATATATATATACTTAAAAAAACAAATATATATCTATCTATCTTTGGTTATTCGGGTTTTCTCCCGCATAAAATTGGAAGTTTCTCGGCGAAGTTTCAATGAAGTCTCATTCATCATCTTCAGGCTTGTTTCTTTGGCTCTGTGCTTCTCAGAGTAATTACTCTAAAAAGTAATTAATCAGAGAATTACTCTGAGAAGCACAGAGCTGAAGACATATATATGTTTTCTGAGGTTTTTGCAGTATTTGTATGTGTATCTTTGGTTATTCGGGTTTTCTCCCGCATAAAATTGGAAGTGTCTTGGTGACGTTTCAACGAAGTTTCATTCGTCATCTTCAGGCTTGTGTCTTTGGCTTTGGAGTAATTACTCTGAGAAGCACAAAGCTGAAGACACAAGCCTGAAGATGATGAATGAGACTTCGTTGAAATGTTGCCAAAACACTTCCAATTTTACACGGGAGAAAACTCGAATAACCAAAGATCCACATATATATATGTTCAGCTTCCTTCGGGTATTATCCCACGTCATTGTAGTGCTGTTAAAGTTGTAGCAACGTTTCAACAGAATCCCATCTGCCATCATCAGGCTTCTGTAAGGATGTGGGTCTCACAGCTCCTGGTTTCAAATTCGAGGCTGGTCCATTTTGATTGGCTAGGAGCCTGGGTCTGTGTTCACTGGACTTGGAGCTTGATTGATTGGTGTTTCTGGTTTCTTCTGTCTGTTTTGTGGGTTTGATTGGCTGGCAACACTCTGTTTCTGTGTTGGAGGCTTTCAGTGCAGCTTGGCTTCATGTAAAAGGATGGCTGCTATTCATTAGCAAGCTAGGTTTCACCTGGGTGCCTGGTGGGGGGGTGTTTGAGTTGGAAGCATCAGAGGGAGTCTGTTTGTGCTCAGGTGTTTGTCTGTTTTGTGTTGTGGAGATCTTTCTATTTGAGAGTGCACGTTTCCAAATGATTGACAGTCTGCTGGAATCATCTCTTCTATTCATGCTTTCAGGTCTTTTTTCAATCTCTATGGCTTCTCTGATGATTCTGTGGTTGGGGTTTTCTATAGTGGCTAGGGTTTTAGTGCCATTGAAGTTGATGTTGTGACCTGTGGTTTTAATGTGTTGGACTAGTGAGGAGGTGTGTTCCAGCTTTTTTACTGCATTTTTGTGTTCATCTAGGCGGGTACT
>BLBF01000033.1:21686226-21708286 GCA_015471245.1 Laticauda colubrina
AGTACCCGCCTAGATGAACACAAAAATGCAGTAAAAAAGCTGGAACACACCTCCTCACTAGTCCAACACATGAAAACCACAGGTCACAACATCAACTTCAATGGCACTAAAACCCTAGCCACTATAGAAAACCCCAACCACAGAATCATCAGAGAAGCCATAGAGATTGAAAAAAGACCTGAAAGCATGAATAGAAGAGATGATTCCAGCAGACTGTCAATCATTTGGAAACGTGCACTCTCAAATAGAAAGATCTCCACAACACAAAACAGACAAACACCTGAGCACAAACAGACTCCCTCTTATGCCTCCAACTCAAACAACCCCCCCACCAGGCACCCAGGTGAAACCTAGCTTGCTAGTGAATAGCAGCCGTCCTTTCACACGAAGCCAAGCTGCACTGAAAGCCTCCAACACAGAAACAGAGTGTTGCCAGCCAATCAAATCCACAAAACAGACAGAAGAAACCAGAAACACCAATCAATCAAGCTCCAAGTCCAGTGAACACAGACCCAGGCTCCTAGCCAATCAAAATGGACCAGCCTCGAATTTGAAACCAGGAGCTGTGAGACCCACATCTATACAGAAGCCTGATGATGGCAGATGAGATTCTGTTGAAACGTTGCTACAACTTTAACAGCACTACAATCATGTGGGATAATACCCGAGGGAAGCTGAACAGCATATATATATATATATATGTGTGTGTGTGTGAATGTGTATATTTATGTGTATATATATATATATATATATGTGTGTGTGTGTGTGTGTGTGTGTGTGTGTGTATTTTCTTAAGTTTTCGCGGGTACTTACATGTATGGTATTCAGCTTTGTTCAGGTATTTTCCCACGTCCTTATAGTTATGCTTTTAAAGTTGTAGCAACTTTTCGGCAGCATCTCATCAGCCATCATTAGTCTTCTGTATTGTGTTCGTCTGTGAGTCAGAATTTTATAGTTGTTTCAGTTTTAAATTTGGGGCTAGCCTACTGCTCTGCCAGAATGGTTTTTTCTTCATCCTGATTGATTGGGAGTCTTGGTCTGTGTTTACTGGTCTTGGAGTTTGCTGTGTTCTGCTTGATTGGTGGTTCTAATACCTTCTGTCTGTTTTGTGGCTTTTTTTGTCTTGATTGGCTGGCAAGATTGTGTTCCTGTATTGGAGGCTTTTAGTGCAGCTTGGCTCCAAGTAAATGGATGGGGTATCATTTATTAGGAAGCTGGGTTTCATCTGGGTGCCTGGTTGGGGTGTGTTTGAGCTGGAAGTATCAGGGGGAGATCTGCTTGTGCCCAGGTGCATTTGAACATTTCCATATGTTCAGAATAAAATAGCAAGAGCAAGAGCACTTAGACTTATAGCTGCTTTACAGCCCTCTCTAAGCTGTTTACAGAGTCTGCGTTTTGCCCCCAACAATCTGGGTCCTCATTTTACCCGTTTCAGAAGAATGGAAGGCTGAGTTGACCTTGAGCTGATGAGAATTGAACTGCTGACAGATGGCAGAACAAGCTTGCAGTACTGCATTCTAACCACTGCACCACCATGGCTGTTAATAATTTATGCCCAATTATGTGTGCCTCCAATAAACTTTGGGTTGACTTGATTTATAATACTTTTGTTTTGTTTTTGCTATTCATAATATTTCCAAAGTCTGATCAGTACAACAGTTTATTCCACTTGGAAACCTTCTAGACCAGGAACTGAACCATTTTGCAATGATTGGATCAGTTCCAATACTTAAATTTTCTAATTCTTAAATAAAGTGGCAAAGGAGCTTTCAAAACATCAGTGATGAATATATTAATTACCACTTATCCATTTTAAAAAATGACTTCTTAAAAAAGGGGAAAAATTGATTATTAAAAGCTTCTGAATCTAACAAAAACTACCTATCAACTACAACAATTTCTGAAGTTAAACTATTCTTTTGCTTCAAACTGTGCCAATAGCTTAATAGCTTTTTAACCTGATTACTAGTAATTGAAATTTGGTCTCCTCAAAGAGAATTCAACCTGATCAGCCTAAAAATCACTCAGCTACAACTGGGTTAATATACATGTATTAGAAATCTGATTTATAGGATTTTCCTTTGGCTAATCTAGTAAGCTTTAATCAAGTTTTCTATCCATTGATACAGAACATATTTATCTTAATGCCTTCCTATGTTATTTATTCCAGTTTTTTTTCATTCTAAAATTTGAGCAGCCAAGAGGAAAAAAAGCAGAAATAACTATATAAAATAAACCAGACCTCTTTTTGTCAAAATATTTTGCATGGAGATATAAAATAGATAAATTAGATCTATCGTAGATTGTTTTACAGCTTTAGATATAATGTTTCTTTATTAGCAGAAGCTATTCCAAAACCTGATTTTAACAGTCGTTTTCTTTTTTCAGCTGAAGACTAATCACTCAATTTTGGAAGAACTAGAACAAACAAAAGCTGTCATGATGGGAGAATCTGCTATTTTGGAAATAGATAATTTTCCTCGTGCAATCATTCTGATTTACTTAGTGGTTGCCTTTTCGCCTTTTGGTTATTACTTGGCAATCCATATTGTGGCAGAAAAAGAGAAGAAATTAAAAGAATTTTTAATGATAATGGGCCTTCATGACACTGCCTTTTGGTGAGTAAGTTCCTTAGCTCTTCGTTGTTAAAACAACTGCAGCAGCTCTTGTTCAGTTATACAGTTTGAGAGAAAAGATGCAGCATCTTGATTGTAACCCAAGATAAAAAAAGTCTCTTTGTCGAAAAGATTTGAGGCTGTTCTCAGGTTTTCCTAGACTATTTCTTAGAATGGATAGATATGACTATATTGTGATATTTTGAACACTGAAGAATCAGATGCAATTTTGAAAATAAAAATGACTTGAAATGTTTGCTGTCTTTGCTCACAATTATATCATCACTGGTCTTTCATCACTCTGTGTGTGTGTATGTGTGTATATATTCACACACACACACATACACACACACACACATATATAAATGTTAATGAAGTTACTTTGTAAACATGTACAAAGTTTATTTAGAGATTGCTCTTTAAAGGTAAGTTGATTTGCTTTTCTGGATTGATGCTGTCATGCGGGATGTTGAAAAACTGATTAATGCTTGTGTGCAGATTCTCAGTTTAAATTTTGGGTGCCTATGCATGATAAAGCTTTAAATTGAGAACAGATGTAAAGGGGATGCATGAAGCACTTTATTGGTGGAACTGCAGAGGCTTTCCCTGCCCTTCCTTTTTTTTAAAAATGTAACTAATATGATGGAGTTGTCTGGTTTTCTTCTTCTGGAAAATTTGGGGGCAGTCTAATTTAAAAAATAAAATATGTCCATTGACAGCCATCTTTTTCTCTAAATATCATTCCTAGAAGTCTTAATTCCACACTTTTGTTCCTTCCCTCTCCCTCCCTCCCTCCCTCTCTTTCTCTCATCACATAGTATGTTCAGAGAATAATTGTGGTAGCCATTCTTGAAGGATTTGGACTAGCTGCCACAAAAACTAATTTTAAACAGTCTTTTGTTTAAATTTCTTAAAGAAATTCCATAAACAAATTCAGTAAACAAGGGAATTAATTCCTTAATTTCTCATGGTCTTAAGGAATTAATTTTAGCATTTATGGTAAAATTAGTTCCTTTTATTTCAAAATTAAAGCCGGAAAAATGTTTGAAATATGATTTCTGCATATTTTAAGGCAAAATTATGTGCAAATATACATATATATTAGAGGTACACAGGAAAATACACATGTACACTTGTGAATTTGGAAGCATCTTGAATTGATGAAGCAAGATAAAAAATTTCTTAATTTTGGAAAATTCAGTGAACTTTATTTTAAGGTACTATAGAACATGGGTGTCAAACTTGTGATGTCACATTGTCATGTGATGTATTGTGACTTTTTTCCACTTCGCTGTACCTGGGATTGGCATGGCCAGCGCATGATGCATCTGGCCCACAGGCCGCAAGTTTGACACCACTGCTATAGAAGGATTTTTGCAGAGCAGTGACACTTTTGTGTAAAGGACAGGCTTTAAGATATTCCTCTTATTTTCTTGAAAAATCCTGATAGTCATGAAACAACTGCCATATGAATTAAAGTTAATTTAAATTCCTTTGTTGGGGTCAATGATGACTTTAGATATTGGGATATAGATTTCTTTGTTGGGGTCAATGATGACTTTAGATATTAGAGCTGTGCAGTGTTTTGGATTAGCTTTCTAAAGGCTGTTTTGGAATGTGTACAGGTATGAATGTAGTGACTGCCTGTAACTCTTTAAAACAACAGAAGATAGTTTGCAAACAAGTGATTTATTCTTATTCCTGTGCTTTAGAGCAGCGGTCGCCAACGAGTGGGCCGTGAGAAAATTTTGGTGGGCCGCAAAGAAATCTCACCCCCAGAGCACCCTCACAAAGCAATTAATCCAGGCTGCGCAGAAATACAAGGCTGCGCCACCCACATGGCCCACAGGAACTCTCCCCACCCACTCACTCCTTACCCGGTAAACTTGCCTGCTAAATTGCTATTTTTCCTTTATCCGACCATCATCTATTCTGCTGTGCCGGGAGATTTAGATTAGCTAGGAAACAGGAAATGGTTGGATTTCTTGCTTTCTAGTTCTTAAATCTTCGGCTCACCACAGCCGAACCTCCCTTAGGGCTGAAGGTTTGCTTGCAAGCAAATTCAGTGCAGACTCACGGCAAGCAAATTTGAGAGACTGAGCTAGCCAATGGCAGATAGATAGATCACTCAATAATTCTGTGAGCAACTCAGTCTACCTGCTTTGCCTGAATTTGGATAAAAGTTGCTCTTTTTTTATAAAAAAATCAATATTTATGTCAATATTTATAATATTTACATACAAGTCATGCCCAGCCAGTCACATGACCATCAAGCCACATCCACAAATTAGACCACACCCACAGAAACAGTTAGTGATTCCTGGGATCTAAAATTATGAGTTTGGTGGTCCCTGAGGTCCAAAAGGTTGGCGACCCCTGCTCTAGAGCACCTTTTGGGAATTGCATCCAAAAGACTTTAGAGTCCGACTTGATGCTTACCTGTTAGTTGCCTAGATATTTGTAAAGCTTTTTTGTCTTTTGTATTGACAGTATTGCAGAATTCTATAATTCTTCATATATTAGGTGTTCCTATTAATGGGCTATCTAGACACATTGAGAACATTCATATCTTGCACTAAACCAATTTCTTATGAACATAGTTTATTGAATAAATTGTAATGGTTTGGTTTACATGTAATATTGTCTGTGGATATGCCAAGCCAAGAGCAAGAGGTCTTTGATTAAAAACATTTCGTTTAAAGGGAACTAACCCCATTTTATTTTATGGTGAAATGGGCAGCTATATAAATTAGATGGGATTCAAATTTTTTTACTACTGGTTCTGTGGGTGTAGTTTGGTGGGTGGTGGGTGCTTGGTGGGTGTGGCTTGGTGGGTGTGGCAGGGGAAGGATACTGCAAAATCCCATTCCCTCCTCACCCCACTAACCTGCTTTCCAGCTCCGTTCTCCTGTGCAGGGCAACAAAAGAAGACCCAGCTAATCAGCTGGGACTCGGGAGGCAGAGAATAGATGGGGCTGGGCCAGTCAAAGGTGGTATTTGCTGGTTCTCCAAATTACTCAAAATTTCCACTACAAATTCTCCAGAACTGGTCAGAATCTGCTGAATACCACCTCTGGTGGAGGTAGAGGGAGGGAGAGAGAGGGAGAGGAAGAGAGAGAGGGAGAGAGAAAGAGAGATATCACAAAAAGATTCAGGTTTAATTGCATGATTGCTTTTTGAAAGAGCTAGAACATGGATTGGCAATAATGGGCAGTTTGTTATCTGTGATACCACTGAATTATGTTTCTTGAATCCTCAATTTTTTAAAAAATAGCTGACTGTCTTCCCAGATAAATATTGTAAAATATCTGTTGCGACATTAAACACCATAAGATTTCTGCCTTTTACATTTTTTAAATTAATTTTTTTGATATCTGCAACATTGTGCAAAATAGCATGATGGTGCCTGCTGCCTGAAAAGATCTTTGAAACAGAGGTAAGTTATCCTTGTGTAGTAATATTTATAGCTTTGAATTCATGAATCTTCATTGTGTATTTTCTTTTTTAGGCTTTCTTGGGTCCTACTGTACACCAGTCTGATATTTGTCATGTCTCTTCTTATGTCGGTCATTGCAACATTTTCTTCACTTTTTCCCCAAAGTAGCAGCTTTGTGATATTTCTTCTTTTTTTCCTGTATGGAATATCCTCCGTAAGTGTTTTTGTGTGTGCGTGTGTGTGTGTTTATGTGTGGTTATTATTACTATATTGTGGTTATCAGTAATGTTTTAGAGTCTTATTTGACCTACATAAGCAATTTGCTACTGCTGTGGTTTTGTTTACACTGAATGATAGCTGGCAGAGGTCTGATGCAATTTTATTTGCTTAGATAGTTTAACAGATGTTGCTTCTTATTCTGTTTTGAGTATACTTTCTGATTTACCTAAGTGTTTTCTGTCTTCAAACATGTTATGTTTTATGATGATTGTAGACATCACTATTAATAACAAATATTTCTGTAGTCCAAAAGACTCTAATATTGAAGTTACATCAATAACCTGACATTATTATATGAAAATAAGTACGTGCTCTAGCTTTTTATTGGTTTCTGGTCTGGTTCTGTATATTGAATTTGTTGTCCATTTTTATAATGGAGCAGTTGTGCAAATTAAATAATCAGCACATTGCTATCCTCATTTTTCATTATTTACATATCAATTAACAAAACTAAACAAATCATACAGAATGTCATGACATTTCTGAACTGGAAAGGGTTCTGTTTGAAAAGATAATTTGATCTTGGATACAATATTATATTTTCAACATCATTTTCAACAATGAAAACATATCTTGCCTTTACTTTTACATATTACATTTTATATTTTTACTTATTCTGAAAGTAAAATTGAATATTGCAGTCTATGAAGGCCAGATTATTCTCGAAATTTAGAAATGCCTTGCTCATCTCTGATTTTTAAATCCTCTGGCCACCCCAAAACACATAATTTGAAAATTTAAAAATAAAATAAAACCAATCCAACGAAAGCCATCTTAGCAAGAGCCATCGATACATTAAATTTAGATGATTCTAATTGCTGCAATATCAACATAGAGACCATCATCTAAGCATTTTACTGTAAAGTTTCTAATGCATTGAAATAATTGTTTCATTTCTGTTTAGGTTTTCTTTGCATTCATGTTGACTCCTCTTTTCAAAAAATCAAAACATGTTGGTACAGTTGAGTTTTTGTCAACCCTGGTTTTTGGTATTGTGGGTCTAACAATTTTCCTGGTAGAGGATATTCCAAAATCCTTTGTGTGGCTGGTAAGCCCTCTGTGTCAATGCACATTTTTAATTGGTGTTGCACAGGTTAGTAAAATACATTATTTGCGTATTGCTGTACAACTTTCTACGGTTCAAATCCCAGCTATAGACACTAGTGAGAGAAAACAAATATAGAGACAGTATTTGCCTTATTCTATACTTGCGGTAAACATGTTACTTGCTTGTTGCTATTTCCTTCCTCAGTTGAAATATTTTTAAAATATTAAGGATCGATTTCTGTAACAAACTAATAATCTAAGAATAGGAACTGATGGATATCAGATTCTTTAGTGAGCATTGTACAGCTATTTCTCAGGTTATGACAGCATTTGGGAACAGGGTTTCAGTTGTTAAACAATGCAGTGATAAAGCACAGGTCACATAACCACACTTCTTAGTGATGGGGGTCTAAGTTGCTATCAAAACCCAGGAACCCTGGTGGTACAGTGGTTTAAATGCAGTATTGCAGCTAACTCTGCCGACAGTCTTGAGTTTGATCCCGATGGGGCTGAGGGTTGACTCATCCTTCCATAGATTAAATGAGGGCCCAGATTGTTGGGGGCAATATGCTGATACTAGTATAGTACACTATAATGGAACAGTACATAAATTTTAAGTGCTATTATTATTGCTATAACTCCCAAATGTGTGGATCTGGGTCATTAAATAGGAAGAGGCAAGACTCTGAGGTAAAAAGTGTGGGTGATGCTGCAGAAGCACAAGCAGGTCAGTGGGGGCATAGGAGGGCTGGTGGAGGCCTAGGGCAAATTGCACATGGGGCCACAGGAAGGGGGGTGTTGCAGGCAGGCATGTGCTACAGAGTTTGGTTGGTGTTGGGTGCTACGAAATAGGAACCTTCTGGGATCTCAGAGTCCATAGTGGGCTCCTTGTGAGAAAAGGTGGTGAAAGCGATTTACAGGGGTGTCTTGTGATCTTACCTGTCACCTTCCCCATTTACTTTGCTTGTGAGAAGACAGCAAGGAAGGTCACAAATGATGATCATGTAATGCAGCTTGCTGCATTGTAATCATGATCCAAGCACCCGGATCACAACCACATCACTGCATTCAGAACATCAAGGACTGATTATAAGTCCATTTTTCAGCACTAGTTTTGTAACTCTGAGTGGTGGCTGAAGCAGTGGACATAAGCTGAGGCTAATGATATGTAGGAAATGATTATTAGTTGCAATTTTGTTTAGAAACTTTATCAACAACACTTTTGTAAAACAGTTTATTTTTTGATGTAAATTTAGGTCATAAAAAGTTCATTATGTTACAGCAGAAACAACAGCTGCTATTCTTCTCTGGAAGCAATTTTTATAGTAAATGTTTGCATGCTGTATTCTGGTTATTGTATTGCTTAATATTGCTTCATATTTTTCCATGACAGTCACTCACTCGTCTATATTATATTTCAGATCAAAAAGCAAGGTTGCAATATAGCCAGGATTTGAAATTTGCACAAGCAAATATAGAACAACAGGACAAAAGACTATGACCATTTGAAAACATGTTAATGCTTACATGTGCAGTAAAATGTGTGCTTATTTTTAATATAAGTCCTAATTGCCTGAGTTTGAAGATAAGAATTAACTTCAGAAATATGAAACTTAGTATGAATAAAGCTAATTATAAAAATAAACAATAAACAAGCTGTATCCAAAATATCCAAGCTAAACCAGATCAATGATGAATCCTTAAGAATAAAGTGGTTTCAAATTCATTGCTAAAATGGAAGAATTCATATGTGCCAAGATGTGCTAATCTGCAATGGAGTGCCATAAGTGTTAATTAGTTCCTTAATATTTTAATGCTATGATGGTATTCCAAACAATATTCAAATTCTTTGTTTGTTTGCAGGTTATGCACTTAGAAGATTACGAAGAAGGAGTTGATTTTTCAAATTTAACTTATGGACCTTATCCACTAATTATTGCTATATTGCTCCTAGCTCTTGACAGTGTGCTTTATCTACTATTAGCAGTTTATTTGGATCAGGTTATTCCAGGTATGATTGAATTTCTCACTCAGAAAAAATGATTTCAAATAACTATAATAATTTATTTGATCTGCAACAAATTCAAAACTCAAGTTACATTTATCAGCAATGTGCATTTTATACATATTTGTAGCAATACCTGCATTCTGAAGAATCAGCGCATTTCTCTGTGGGATTTTTTTTTGCAGTCCGAGTACTTGATACAAAATTATAGTACAATTGCACGAGTATACTTGTTGAAATGTATGACTATTAATGGTTCTATTTCATATGTATCACAGTGTAACATTGAGTTTTTACAAACATGACGTGTAATGGGCCTGAACAAATTGCTTTAGCTGTTATAATTTATATAACCTTGTCTTTCAGAAAAGCACAGCAAAAATGTATGAATAACTCTTAAGGACAATAATATACTATCTGACATACAGTTTATTAAATATTTGAACTGTTTCTTTACACTTTTTCTCTTGAAAAGTTGGAAGTTGTTTGATTTAATAAAAAAAATAGCAATTTACATTCAGATGTCTCTTCTTGGTTTTAGATTGTCAGCAAATCAGAATTTGCCATTCTATTTACTCTAAACTGGGCTAGAGTGAATGTAATTATATTCCAGTCCAAAACCACTTCTAGTTTAACAGAGAACATTTGCCTATGTGTGGAGGTAGGGAAAGAACTTAACCGTGGAGTTAAAATAATAAGTGAAACTTTTACTTGTGCGTTGCATTAGCATCCTTCCCATGTATCACAAGCATCAAAAAGTACAAATACTTGGAATGCATGGGAATAAATTCTGCCAATTGTTGAATATTATTGTGCATAATTTATTTCATGTATACTCTTGTTTCATTAAAAAATAGTTTACCACAGATAGGTTCAATCTGGATGTTAAGCCATTTCTTAAATAATATGTTGAATATCTCATAAAGAAAACTCAAATATTCTGTATTTTGGCCCAGTGAGATATACGGACCCAGTGATACACTCGTTGATCTATTTGAGCAATAGAGTTTTGATTTATACTGAAAATTTAAGACCATGTTATTTTGCTGGAGTTTGATACAGGTAGTCCTCACTTACAACAGTTTGTTTAGTGACCAAAGTTACAATGGTCCTGAAAAAAATGACTTATGACCATTGTTCACACAACCATTGCAGCATCCCTATGGTAATGTGATCAAAATTCAGACACTTGGCAACTGACTCATATTTATGATGGTTGCAGTGTCCTGGGGACCTTTTGTGACCTAACGACAAGACAATTGGGAAGCCAGATTGACTTAACAACCATGTGACTAACAATTGCAGTGATTCACTTAATGGTGCTGAGAAAGGTCATAAGATGGGGCATAACTCACTTAACAGTTGTCTCACTTAGCAACAAAAATTTTGGGCTCAATTATGATTCTAAGTTGAAGACTACCTATAATTAATGAAAATAATTCAATCATAGACAAGCATAAGTGGACATATATCTTTTAAATGTTGATATATTATTACTAGCAGCATTTAATATTTGTAGATGTTATTTTTCTTTTATTGCTCAGGAGAATATGGATTGCGTAGACATTTTTTTTTTCTTTCTCAAGCCTTCATTTTGGTCAAAGAGAACAAAAAATTACAAAGAATTGTATGAAAGCAATATTAATGGGAATTTAGATTTCAATGAGATCATTGAACCCGTATCATCAGAGTTTCAAGGAAAAGAAGCTATCAGGTATGATTGGCTATTTTGTGGTTTTGTTTCAACTGCTAAAGCCAGGTGCTAATATTTCTTTACCTGATTTGAAGTTTCTTATCTAAATTTCTTACCTAAGTTTGATAACTGTGAAGTTATCTTACATAATCAGCAACTACAGACTAAAATTAAGTGATGAATTTTATATGTGAATTGTCCTTACAATTTATATTGACTGTTTCCTAGTGTGATTTGATTGTTGATTATACACTGTGACTATCATTAAGTGTTGTATGTTATGATTCTTGATTCTTAATGAATGTATCTTTTCTTTATGTGTTGTAGTGAGAGTGTTTAAACCAAGACAAATTCCTTGTGTGTCCAATCACACTTGGGCAATAAAGTATTCTATTTTTTTAAAGTCTGTATAAATTCAATTTAAAAAAAAAAACCTACTTCCAAACTTTTTGCTTAAAGCATTTAAGCACCATATCTTGTCAATATTTGATCCAGCTGTTTTGAGGATCTTTTTATGTCATGTGAGTCATTTTGCTTTGGCAACAACATTAAAGAAAGTATTCAGGTAATCCTCACTTAATGATGGTAACTAGGACTGGAATTTCTGTCTCAAAGTGATGCAGTTATAAAATGTAATGTCACACGGCCATTCTTAAGTGAACCTATAGTGTCATTAACCATGACATCAAGTCACCATTTGAGACCTTGTGCTAGCTTCCCCATTGACTTTACCTATTGGATGCTGGCAGTGAAGATTGCAAATGGTGATCACATGACTGTAGGACACTGCAGCATTGTAATTGCAAGCAGAATGCTGAGCAAGCATGGGATTGCAATCATGTGACCATGAGGATGCTATGACTGTCATAAATACAAGGACCAGTTATAAGTAGTACTCATTCAGTACCATTATAAATTTGAACAGTCACTGCTTGAATTGTCAAAAAGTGAAGATCGTTTGTGTGTGTGTGTGTGTGTGTGTGTGTGTCGGCACAGAAGACTATTCACATGAGTCTTGAAGGAATGTGGTTTTTCAGTGTTGTGAGCATTTTATTTAGAGCATCAATCAAGATACTCTAGGAAATCCTTTTCTTAAAATTGTTGGTAAAAAGAAAGTTCACTTTAAAAAAAATAACTAATAATTTCTGTACTAAATCACAAAATTGGGTTAGATAGATAATGAATTATAGCAAAAAAACCCACTGAAACTATCAGTGTTTATAAAATAGAATTTAAATCAATGGTCAGTAAGCATGAATAAATCTGTGTAAAACTCA
This sequence comes from Laticauda colubrina, assembly GCA_015471245.1. Taxonomy (NCBI): domain Eukaryota; kingdom Metazoa; phylum Chordata; class Lepidosauria; order Squamata; family Elapidae; genus Laticauda; species Laticauda colubrina. The sequence goes on from BLBF01000033.1 coordinate 21,698,579, forward strand.
ACTATGCAGTCGACATGTAGAAATTGCATTAGATATGTCAGTTGTATATAGCAAGCATCTAATTGATCATAAAAGTAAAACTGCTTGCATCAAACATAGTCAGATGGTAATTTTTGCCTAGAGGCCGAGGCAGATAAAACAGCTACATCAGCCTGAATGTTCAACATCTAGAAACTTTTTAAAGAGGAAATTATGGTGGTTTGTATTCAATATAATGAAAGTTGTTTTACTAGGTGCTTAGGATATCTTTAGTACATGAATTAGTACTAAAACAAACTGATCCATATCGTTTTAAACACACGTAGAACCGTTCTGCCAACTTTTCTTTAGTATTTCAAATATGAATTTATGTATTTATTTAGCATATGGCATATCACACAGGGATTAGCAATATATATTAATATTTGACCTAGATTAGTAAAACACAAAATATAAACGTTAAAAATTTCCATGTTCAAATACACCTAGGCCATGTAACCACTGAAGCGCAGCATCCTTTACATTAAAAATCAGATACTGGACTAGTATATGCCCTCAGCCAGTCATGATGTTATCTACAATTGTCGTGATATGCCCCTGCAGTCATGCTTAGAAGAGGATACTATTCCCCCATTTATACAGAGAGTCCCGGCAGATACTGTGTGTGGTGCAATTCTTACTCAGTATTATCCATTGCTGACATAGTAGTTCAAAGCCTGGTACCTTTTTTGTGGAGTCATTTATATATGTACCTATATCTGTGAACCATTTGGCTTTCCATTCGGAATCAATGTTAAAGTCATTGAGCAGATGTTCTGTAAGTGCCAGTGACATGCAATGTCTTTAGGATTAAGAAATGTACCCTTAGCCATTAATAGCAGTACTGTACTGAATTCAACAAAATTGATCAACAAAGTTGAACAACAAAGTTAAACTCCAAGGGAAAAATAGGATTTTGAATTTAGTCATGTTCCCTACTTAAGAGCTCTCAGAAACTGAGAAACTTTCAACTGTGCTTTGTGAGTCTTCAGTTACCGTTAATTTAGATTTGAGTAATATTCATGCCAACATAATGATTCTTTCATATTGCTTGCTTTTTATCTTGCTGAAATATGATCAGAGTTTAGCTTTCCTTAAAAAAAAATTACCGTGTTTTCTTTCAGAATCAACTGTGTCCAGAAATCTTTTGTTAAAAAAGGTGAAACTGTGGAGGCTTTAAAAAGTAAGAATTTGGGGATTTTTCAACTATTTATCACAATAAAAATCCTTGAAGTTTAAGTGGGGTTTTTTTTTGTCTTCTGATAACCAGAAGCTTGGCAAGTTTCTGTTAATGTTCAATGGCACATTAAATAATCTGTGAGTTTATTATGTTAAACACAAACTATTTTTCAAAGGTGAATTCAGTTTTACATTAAGAGTCTTAATGTTTAATAGTAATGTAATCATTAGTGGTATGGTATTACATCATTGACTTCTTGCCTGTTGCATAATCATGTCATTATTTTATTAGATTTATCCTTTGATATATATGAGGGCCAGATTACAGCATTACTTGGACACAGTGGAACAGGCAAAACAACATTAATGAACATTCTTTGTGGATTGTGCCCACCTTCTGATGGTAAATATGATCAAAATAATTTTGATTTGCCATATTTAATGGCAAGTAAAGAGAAATTGCACTATTTTAGGTTTTTTATATGTATAATTACATTTTGTTTTGATCCATTTTTGGTCCTTTCAATGATTAATGCATATAACCTATTGCTGTACTTTCCAATTAATCAAGACTTCAACACCAGAATTTAGGAGAAAGGATTGCAAATTTTTCCATAGTAATATCCTATCCATGCAATGCAGAATACTTGCACATAGCTTGACATGTCTGTTTTGAATAGGTTATTTCTGCTCTCTTTTAATTATACATTGAGTTCCATTTCAACAAACTGGAACTTATAAATGTAGGATGTTAGAATCAGATATTGAGAGTGTAATCTTGCTGTTCACTTGCTTATCCTTTTGTTCTGTTCCATTTCCTAAATATATGTTTCTTTTTCTACCCACGCACCAATGACAAATAAAAGCAAAGTACAAATAAATCTCAATTTGTAAAGAGAAGGGGTTTGTAAAGAAATTGCTGTGTACATGCCAAGACCTACTGTATTATCTTCCTCACTCCATTCTCCATCATTCCAATGCCACTCTATTTTCAACAACTGTGGGTGGCTCACAACAACCAAAGAAGAAAGTATAATAAAAACAATAAAACATATGAGATTAAAATATGGCAAGCGAGTGAAACCAAATGGAATGAAGCAAGGGTCTCACTCTCCCTCACCAATCGCCAGGTTTTCATGGCTGTTGCAAACAACAGCTGAGTGGGGGCCATTTGAATCTCAGGAGGATCCTTGGTGCAGAGGGCTGCTACAGAAAAGGCACACTTCTGGGATCCTGATAGATGATACCTTTTAAAGGAATCCAGAATACACAAACCTTGCAGGATCAAATCTGCCAGCCAGATGCTATGCAAGACATCCCTCAAGTAACCAGGCCCTATGCCACGTAGGACTTAATATTTTGATTGCCTTTCTTTCTACAAACTATAGAAATACACATGCAGAAAATACTGCACTTTTTCATTTTATTTTTAAACCTCCCCCCCAAAAAAAACTTGGGGAAAATTCAGGAAGAGAGAATTTTCTTGATTTCCTGTTGAAGAAGTCTCTAATTTTGATGACTGTTTTATGGTCACAGTCCAGCAAAAGTCCATTATTATTTGTGATGTATACATAAATGTATGTATTTTTATAGCAATCATTATCTTCCTTGTTTGTTGTTACCAGGATTTGCATCGATCTATGGATACAGAGTTTCTGAAATTGATGAAATGCTAGATGCCAGAAAGATAACTGGAGTATGTCAACAAAATGATGTCTATTTTGATGTGTTAACTGTGGAAGAAAATTTGTCAATAGTTGCTGCAATTAAGGGAATACCTCCCAATTATGTGATACAAGAGGTAAGTAGAATACAACATATTTATTTGTAATTGTCAGAATGATATCAAGTATGTCCTTCAATAAAACAAAGATAATTTTACATGAATGTGTAATAATGTATTGACTGCATCTTTTAAATCCAGATTCCATAGTATGCTACTTTGAGAACTCTTCTAAAACAGAAAAGCTTACAGAAATTAAAATAAAAATATGATAAATAAAATAATATGAGATAGGTATAGGCACCAGTAATTATTGGTTTTTCTGCTACTAGTCCTTCTGAGCTTTCAAATACCAGTTCGATCTATTTTAAAAGAGATATGATTAGCTGAAGCAAAATATTAAAAAAAAACACTTTCATGATTGAATGGAAGGATGGATGGATGGATACTGTATTGGTTTTGGAAACCTCTCACCTTAATTCTTCCAGAATAGGGTTCTTTTTGAAATTTCAGGAAATAAATAACATGGAATTTGAGTTATTTTCATAATATATTATATCATGTTAAGCTACAAATCTTTTAGATTCCTTGAGCTTTAGTGACAATAGCCTGATTAATTATGGAATTACTTGTTTTAATTATCTCTAAATATTTTTCATGCTTGATTTCGAAAGGTCCAAAAGATTTTATTGGACTTGGATATGCAGCCCATTAAAGATAACCAAGCAAAAAAACTAAGTGGTGGACAGAAAAGAAAGCTGTCAATCGGAATTGCAATTCTTGGTGATCCAAAGGTAAATAGCAAAGTAACAGAAATACTGGTCATGATACTCATTATCAATTGCAAGCCACATACAAACTGAACTATAATTGGGTTGTACAAATTAGGAGATAATAAAAATACTACTTGGCCAAACAGGTCTTCAACAGCAGCAGTCCCCTCAATCAAGGCTTAAGCAATTAATACCTTTTCCCACATTACTGAATAGGCTACCTTCTGTCAGCTGGCTCTACTTAATCTTAAAAGAGTATTTTAAGCACACAACCTTACAAAAACCTGGTTAGATTTCACATGGCTTTCTAGCTGCCTAAACACTTTCATTGAAGAATACTAAGGGAATTTTATTTAGATATATGTACATACATATTCACAGAGAAATAACACCAAATTTTACTCCGGGCTCTTCTATTTACTGTCTAAAATCCTTATGGCACTTATTTGAACAACACTTTTTAAAATAGATTCAAAATGATATTACCATAAATTAAACCATATAACTAATTCAGTAATATACGGTGTCAGTAAAGAAAAATTAAAAAACCTTAATTCAAAATTACAGTTAACCAATAGAAATAAGTACTGTATTCAAGCAGAAAACAGCTCACAATTATAGTACCTACATCGTGAACTGAGGTTCCAGAAAAGGACTTTCTCCACATATAGAAGTAAAACAAATTTCGGTTCCAGTTGCCATTGTTAAGCAAGGATTAACTATAATTCAGCCTCCTTCCTGTTTCCTTTCAGTACTCAGCAAACATTTTTTTTTCAGTTACTGTGCCCATCATGGGGCTTTATGGGACTTCTCTCCACCTTCCCCACACCATTTATAAGATTTTGATTTCCCTACAGTTTTGGTGCCATGCAGCATTCATATTTGTAAAATGAATACTTAGTTTTATCTATTGTTTTCCCTGGCTGTTGTTTAGGTGTTACTCTTGGATGAGCCGACTGCTGGTATGGATCCATGCTCCCGACATACAATTTGGAACCTCTTGAAAAACAGAAAAGCCAACCACGTGACAGTGTTCAGTACCCATTTCATGGATGAAGCAGACATTCTTGCAGGCATGTTCAATTAGATGCCTCTTAGGTTAGATATATATTATCCATAATATAAGTAAGATACTTTTGGTTGCTACCCTATAAGTTTTATTTATGATAAAGATCCCTTCTGGCCTACTTCTAGATCGGAAAGCTGTAATTTCTCAAGGAATGCTGAAATGTCTTGGATCTTCCCTTTTCCTTAAGACAAAATGGGGAATTGGCTATCGTTTGAGGTACAACCACTTTCTATTCTAATGTCTGTCACAATCCTGCTTCAGTATTTCCGCTCTTTAAATACATTGAAATAACAAAAATCAAAATTCTTTCATTGTTAGGTGATTGTAATACGAATTGGATTGCATGATTAATATTGTTACCATGCTTGGCTTGAAGCTGTCATTGAAAATTACTTGAGAATTTCAGCTAGCATGGAATATATCTAGTCAAGTTTTTGTTAAGACTAGACTGTTTATCTGTAATGTCTAACCTACTGTCTGTTGCTAGTTCAGTTTTAAATCTCAATTCAGAGTACTTAAACATTGATCTTTAAATAATTGGAGTCCAGTTATTATTTGAAGGACTGCTTATTATTTGAAGGATTTATTATTTGAAGGACTGTCTTAATGTACCAGGGAAACATCAAGTAAGCCTTAGTTACCTGCTCCTCCCTTATTGCTTAAACCTCTTAGTGAAGACCTGTTACAGGTAGTCCTCAAGTCATGGCCACAACTGAGCTCAATATTTCCATTGCTGTATGAGATAGTTACATGAGTTTCCCCCAACTTTACAACCTTTTTTTGCCACAGTTGTCAAGTGAAATCACTACAGTTGTTAAGTTAGTAACATTGCTGTTAAATGAATCTGGCTTCCCCATTGATTTTGTCAGAAGGTCCCAAAAGGTGATCACATGATCCTGAGACACTGTGTCTGTCATAAATATGAACCAGTTGCCAAATGTTCAGATTTTGATTACATGACCATGGGGATGTTGCAATGGCTGTAAGAGTGAAAAACAGTCATAAATTACTTTTTTCAGTGCCATTGTAGCTTCAAATGGTCACTAAATGAATGATTGTAAGTTGAGGACTATCTATATATCCCTGACTTTGGTCTGGTGTCTTTTAAAGCGGTTTTAAACTATGCTTGACCTTTCTGGTCTATCGTTTAAAATAGTTAAAATATTTGTGTAGTTCAGTAGTCATTTTTTAAAAGGGTTTAGATTTTGCTGAAATTTATTAAACTTTATTAATTTATATTGTAAGCACCCTTGGGATGGTAACTAATAAATACTATTTATGAATACCCTTCATGAACTGGATTATGAAAATACAGATACATTTTCAATTAGGCAGCAGTATAGGAGTAATTCTTATTCCTATAATGAATATCGTGCATCCCTTTGCAAAACAATGATGTCTGTATGTGTTTCTTAGTATGCACATAGACAGGTATTGTAACACAGAAGCTACAGCATCTGTCGTTAGACAGCACATCCCTGGATCAAGTTTGCTAAAACAGAATGAAGAACAGCTGATATATGCATTACCATTTAAAGATATGGACAAATTTTCAGGTAAAACTTTTTCCTCTGTTGAATTGCAGAGAAAAGCGGAAGACTTATGTTGCTAATTGCACTTGAGCTCAAAGATTATAACATAAATATACAGAGAGTTGATAGTTACTTTAACAGAGAACAGTTAACCCTGGATACATTTATTACCAACAAGTAATATCGTTTTCCTGCTATTGGAATAAAGTTTTGGGAAAATTAGAAGACAGTTCATTGAGCCACTGTAAAAAAGGAAATATGCAGAGAAATATGATTGCATTTACAAATTCATTACTAAGACCTCCACTGCTACTTTTTCTTCTAGCGCTGTTTGCTGATCTAGATACCCATGCTCATTTGGGTGTTATTTCTTACGGTGTTTCCATGACAACCTTGGAGGATGTTTTCCTCAAGCTGGAAGCCGAAGCAGAGATTGACCAAGCAGGTAAGGGGGTTGGGGAAAACTGCCTAACTTCCTATACTGTATTTTAAATAAAATATCATGAATACTGTTTCATTAGTAATTTTTCATTACTCAATTACATTTCAGCCTATAGAATAGTATAATAGTATAATGTCATTGTCCAACCCAATTTTTTATAAATTGGGTTGGGCAATGACATTTTTGGAAAGGAAGCTTCACTGGTTCCTTCAAATTACTTGTACAGTTAGTCCTCAATGTATGACCACAACTGAGTCCAACGTTTCTGCTGTTAAGCAAGACAGATGTTGAGTTTTGCACCATTTTATGGCCTTGCCACATTTGCTAAGTGAATCACTGCAGCTAATAACATGGTTGCTAAGAGAATCTGCCTTCCCCATTTATTTTGCTTGTCAGATGGTCAAAAAGGTGATCACATGACCTCGGGACACTGCGACCATAAATACGAATCATTTGCCAAATGTCTGAATTTTGATCACATAACCATGCTGCAATGGTTGTAAAGGCCCAGTCCCACTGGCCAACGGACACAAAACGTATGCATAAAGGACACAGCGGACGAGCAAAATTTCGGGGGTGGCTCCATCCGTTGTCATCCGCTCCAAAAATTGAGGAAAATTTGCATAAACAGAACGGAAAAGAACGGAAAAGAACGGATGTGGGTAGTATGTAGTGGGGATATTAAACAGATGTTCATAGGAAGCCTAGCGGAAGAGAGCAGATGGAAGTGGATGACACATCCGAAGGGGTTCCGGGGGAGAATTTCGAAGCAGACGCATAGCGGAAGGGGCAGATGCATAGCGGATGAAGTGGATGCATCACAGATGCCTATAGGAAACAAAAGGGATGCTGTGCGGATGTATATTGGATGCAAAGTGTTCACTGCGCATGCGGGGAATATGAATTGCGTCAGCTCCACGGATATAAAAGGATGCAGCACGCATGCAGTCAGCATACTGGGGAAAGACATGCTGCCACATACATCTTGCAGGAACACCATGGTTCGTCAGTCAGGCAAGAAGAGGAAGCCCGTGCCTACTCGTTCCAGCCCTGGCAAGAAGGCCAGAACCAGCATCCCACCCCCTGGCACTGACTCTGAACCTGCTGCTGCTGCTGCTGCTGCTGTTGCTGCTGCTGCTGTGGTGGACCAGCCCCAAGGCCCTCAAAGCCCTGCTGCTGAAGGCCCTGCTGCTCAATCCCCTGAAGGCCCTGCTGCTCAATCCCCTGAAGGCACTGCTGCTCAATCTCCTGAAGGCCCTGCTGCTCAATCCTCTGAAGGCCCTGCTGCTCAATCCCCTGAAGGCCTTGCTGAAGCCCCTGCCAGAGGGAGGAAGAGGCAAGGGAAGCAGAAGGGAGAGAGGAAACAGTACACCGTTTCCAAGGAGCATGAGGATGAGGTGCTGGAATGGCTGAGGGAGAACGAGTACCTCTGGAGAAAGGGCCACAGACTGTATCGCGACACCAAGAAGAAGCAGGCAGTTTGGAGAGACAAGGCAGAGAGCCTGGGGTACACTGCAGAAGTACTCCTAGGATGGTGGAAGCACATGCACACCTGGTATGGCAAGCTACACCTCAAGAAATCCGGCCAGGCCGCTGTCAAGCTCACTGACCGGGAAATGTACGTCATGGCCAAGTGCAGTTTCCTGGAGGGTGAGATCTGCCACCGAGGAGCAGCCCCTCTGAGAACCCTCTCCTTCAGACAGCCCACAGACAGCCAGTCCTCTTCCAGCCAGGAGCCAGCTTCCCTGTCCAGGCAGGTGTCTTCAGAGGGCCCCACAGCAGAGACACCCCCCCACAGCTGCACTCCACATGCCGGCAGACTTAGAGGATCCCGTGGGGGAGGACGCCCTGCTGTCACAAATGGAGGAAGAAGCAGCAGCCACCAGAGGCCAACACTCCCCCCCCCCAGCTCTAGAGGATGCAGGCAGAGAGGCAGAGTGGAGGGCCAGGACCACAGTGTGCTGTTGGAGATCAGGGACACAATGAAGACCAGCACAGAACTTCTCTCTCAGCTGGTCCACAGTGACATACCATCCTCGGGCCTGAAGCCCTTCATCACGTAGGTGAGCCAGACCCTCAGGGACCTGCCCGAGACCCAGTACCAGGTGATGAAGTAGAAGATCACAGCACTTCTGCACAACCCTCAAGGCTCAGCTGAAGCTGCTCCTACCCAGTCCAGGTCTGCTCCTCCACCCCAGGCGATGTCACAGCCCTTCCACGGCTTTCAACAGCCCCTCACCTACCAAGGCTACAACTACCAGGATTTCCCACAGCAGAAGCAGAACTTCCCAGTCCAGGCCCACGTTCATCGGATGCCACAGATTCCACTCCTCACCCAGCTGCATACCAGACAGCCCCACTACACTCCTCCTTCCTCCACCCCACAGCCAAGCCCGTCAACGGACAATCTGTCATCAGTATTGGGCCTGACATCTCAAGTCCTTGATGAGGGGCCTCTCAACCTCATGGGACTGTCAGCTCTCAGATAGCTTCCAGAACACACCACCCCCTGTTTTACCCTCGGGGCCAAGAACTCCAATGGCGCCTCAGACCAGCACTCAAGCCACAGCCACCTCCACAGTCCCTGCCCGCTTAACAGCTGAGACCATGGACATGACTCAGAGTGACTGAGAATAGTGTCAGAGACTGAGTTGTACTTCCTTGCTTAAGACACTTTACTTGGTTCATTTTGCTTTTTTAATAAAGTCATAAAGTTTACGTAAGAAAGTTAATAAAGGTTATCTTTGCTTAAGACACTTGGTTCACTTTATTTACTTAATAAAGTGTTGGTGAAAACTTTGAAAAAATGGTTAAGCCTTTGCATGCTTGTGGGATAGATAAGGATCGTTGTGGGATAGATACACCTCCAGTGCAAGCATAGTGGGACTGTATTGTCCACCATCCCAGCTGCCACACATACGGACCTGTTAGGGATAACATTGTTCACCCTAACTGGTTTAGGTGAAATAATA
>BLBF01000033.1:21708296-21726213 GCA_015471245.1 Laticauda colubrina
GTTTAGCTTGTCTACCTAACCCTGGTTGGGGAACCCAGGCTTAACAGTCAGCATCAACCATGGCAAAGAGGATGATACTGAAGAAGCCCTTTTAGTTGTAATAAGTGGACCCTGAGTTGGGTGGAGCTTTGCAGGCCATGTGCTTCCCATCTATGGCTCCAACGTTGTGGGGAAAGTTCCAACTCTGATACCACTGTTCTGCAAGTTTTCTCCTGCCTTGTTCAGTGGTGGGGCACCTGAGGAGCTCCTCCACGTATTCTTCGATGATGGCCTGCACCACTTCTCTGACCACTTTTGCTGATGCTGTTGTGTGGCACCCTCCAGGCATACTGCATGTTTCTGTAAGTGGTTTCAGAGGCCAGGTGCCGCAGAGTCAGTGCCACCTTCAGTCCAGGGTCCAGGTTGGGACAGAAGTTGGTGCTAGGCTTGGTCAACCTGGGTCTCAGACGCTCTACAAGTTCGTCAAACATGGCTGGTGCCATCCTCATGAAGTGATGGAATGCACGAGGGTCTTCATTCCTCAGCTCCACCATCAACTGGTCATACAGTCCAAACTCCACTCTTCTCCTGATCTATTGTCGGACCCACACAGCTCTTGGACGTCTCCTTCTTCTCCTTCTGTATAAAAGTTGAAACAGTCTGAACAGATTTGGGTTCTGGTGATGAATGGGCGCAGCTGTCATACGGACTGTGTCATCATCCATGGTGGAGAACAATTGATGTTGTTGAAGACCAAGACCAAGGGTGAAGAGGTCTATACACGACGGTTGCTGGACTCATACTGAGATCCAGATGATTTCCCCCCCCCTTTTTATAGGAAATATCGGTTGTCCGCTAGGTGTCCTTCTACATTCTCTAGACATACTGCAGACATCCTAAATATATGAGATACATCCTAGATACAAACGTTTTGTCCATTTTTAATTCTACATCCTTTCTATTTCCGTGCTACTAATGCTGTGTAGACGTTCCGTATACCTTTTGTTTCCTCCCTCTTTTCGTTTTCAGCTGCAGTGGATGTGTGTTGAGGGGATGGCCAGAGGATTTAGAGAGGATACAGCAGACATTTAATGGATGATAACGGACATAGAACGTTTGTTGCCCGTATATGTCGCGGATGTACATCGTACGCGGTGGAAAGTTCATCTGTTCACAAAGTTTTGTGCAGCTCAAAACTTCTTGTGCAAATCTCAGTGGACGGATGCTCGACGGATAGAGCGTATGAAACACATATGCAATGAGTACACAATGGATGCATAGTGTTTTCCAACAGATGGCAAGCTTTTTTTAACGTTTTACATCCTCTTTGCATCCATAAGTGCAGTGGGACCGGGCTTTAAGTGTGGAAAAACAGTCATGAATCGCTTTTTTCAGTGCCATTGCAACTTCAAATGCTCACTAAATGAATGGTTGTGAAGCCCATGTCCCACTGCACCAACAGATAGAAAGAGGATGTAAAATGGACAAAAAAGCTTCCCATCCATTGGAAAACACGATGCATCCGTTGTGTCCTTACTGCGTACATGTTTCATACGCTCTATCTGTCAAACATCCGTCTACTGCTATTTCATCCGCTCAAAAAGTTTTGTGCAGCTCAAAACTTTTTGAGCAGATGAACTTTCTACCGCGTACGATGTACATCCACGACACATAAGGGCAACAAACGTTCTATGTCCGTTATCATCCGTTACACGTCCGCTGTATCTTCTCAGCATCCTCTGGGCATCCTCGCAACTCACATCCGCTCCAGCTGAAAACGGAAAGAGGAAGGAAGCGAAAGGTACACGGAAAGTCCACACACCGTTAGTAGCACGGGAATAGAAAGGATGTAAGCGGATGCATCTTGTATATTAAGCATTAAAATGGACAAAATATTTGTATATGGGATGTATCTCGGATATTTAGGATGTCTGGAGTATGCCTAGAGTATGTGGATGGACACCTAGTGGAAAACTGATATTTCCTATAAAAAGGGGGAGGAAATCACCTGGATCTCACTATCAGTCCAGCAGCCGTCGTGCACAGACCCCTTCACCCTTGGTCTTGCTCTTCCACATCATCCATTGATCTCCACCATGGATCATCATACACTCCTTTTTGGAACTGTGATCATTCAACACCAGAACCAAGCCCTCTTCAGACTGTTTCACCTTTTCTATGCAAGGAGAAGAAGGAGACGTCCAAAAGCTGTGTGGGTCCGACGATGGATCGGGAGAAGAGTGGAGTTTGGACTCTATGACAAAATGATGGTGGAGCTGAGGAATGAAGACACTCATGCATTCCAGCACTTCATGAGGATGCCACCAGCCATGTTTGATGAACTTGTTGAGCGTCTGAGACCCAGGTTGACCAAGCCGAGCACCAACTTTCGTCCCAACCTGGACTGAGGGTGGCACTGACTCTGTGCCACCTGGCCTCTGGAACCACTTACAAAAACATGCAGTATGCCTGGAGGGTGCCACACAACAGCATCAGCAAAGTGGTCAGAGAAGTGGTGCAGGCCATCATCGAAGAATACGTGGAGGAGCTCCTCCAGTGTCCCACCACTGAAGAAGGCTGGAGGAAAGTTGCAGAGCAGTGGTATCAGAGGTGGAACTTTCCCCACACCGTTGGAGCCATAGATGGAAAGCACATGGCCTGCAAAGCTCCAGCCAACTCAGGGTCCTCTTATCACAACTACAAGGGGTTCAGTATCATCCTCTTTGCCATGGTTGATGCTGACTACAAGTTCATGTACATCGATGCTTCAGGCAACGGGTCAGCTTCAGATAGCCAGGTATACAACGCCAGTGACCTCAAGGATGGGCTGGAACACAACCTCATCATGGGTTTTCCAGATCCAGACCCCCTACCCAATGATACACAAGATGTGCACTACTTCATCGTGGATGATGACGCCTTCTCCCTTAGAACCTACCTCATGAAGCCCTACAGTTCCAGATACCTCACCCGTGAAGAGAGGATCTTCAACTACAGGCTGTCCAGGGCAAGACGGGTGGTGGAGAATGCCTTTGGCATCCTGGCCAACAGGTTCCAGATACTTCTCACTACCATGCAGCATCACCCTGGGACTGTGAGGATCATCGTGGAAGCTTGTTGCATCCTGCATAATCTCATGCGCACCCGCTACCCAGTGTTGCAGAACAGGCTTGTAGACCATCAACAAGGGAATGGGGACATGGAGCCTGGTGAATGGAGGCAAGGACGAAACCAGATAGACACTGTGGATGTACAAGGCCCCAACAGAGTTTCATGTGAAGGGAAGAAGCAGCGCAACCTCCTGAAACACTGGTGCAACTCACCAGCTGGAGCAGAGGAGTGGCAAGACAGGATGGTAGATGCTTAATGGATGCTTCCTTGAGCCTGTCTCATAACACTGATGAGATTGTGCCATGTATGTTGAGTGGCCCTACAATGAATAGGGCATTAATAAAGAGCTTTGTTTATTTTGAAATGTGTTACTCAATGAATAAATTGTAATTGATAAAAAAGGGCCATATGTGTGGCAGCTGGGAGGGTGGACCATACAGTCCCACTATGCTTGCACTGGAGGTTTATCAATCCCGCAGCTATCCTTCCCATCCCACAGCTATCCTTACGCATCCCACAACTATCCTTACCCATCCCAAAGCTATCCTTACCTATCCCACAAGTGTGTTAAGCAAAGATAACCTTTATTAATAACTGTCTTAAGTAAACTGTATGACTTTATTTAAAAAGCAAAATGAACCAAGTAAAGTGTCTTTAGCAAAGATAAAGTGAACAGGTAACAACTCAGTCTTTGGCACTATTCTCAGTCACTCTGAGGCATGTCCATGGTCTCAGCTGTTGAGCGGCCAGGGACTGTGGAGGTGGCTGTGGCTGGAGTGCTGGTCTGAGGCGCCATTGGGGCGCCTGGCCCCGAGAGTACAACAGGAGATGGTGTGTTCAGGAAGTTCTCAGAGAGCTGACTCAGTCCCGTAAGGTTGAGAGGCCCTTCCTCAAGGACCTGGGATGTCAGGCACAATACTGATGACAGATTTTCTGTTGAGTGGCTTGGCTGTGGGGTGGAGGAAGGAGGAGTGTAGTGGGGCTGTCTGGTCTGCAGCTGGGTGAGGTGAGGCGTCTGTGGCGTGCGATGTACCTGTGCCTGGACTGGGAAGAGCTGCCTCTGCTGTGGGAAGTCCTGGTACTCGTAGCCTTGGTAGGTGAGGGGCTGTTGAAAGCCATGGAAGGGCTGTGACATCGCCTTGGGTGGAGGAGCAGTCCTGGAGTGCGTCGGAGCAGGTTCAGCTGGGCCTGGAGGGTGGGGCAGCAGTGCTGTTATCTTCTCCTTCATCACCTGGTACTGGGCCTCGGGCAGGTCCATGAGGGTCTGGCTCACCTACGTGATGAAGGGCTTGCGGTTCGAGGATAGTATGTTGCTGTGGACCAGCTGAGAGAGAAGTTCTGTGCTGGTCTTCATTGTGTCCTTGATCTCCAGCAGGACATTGTGGCTCTGGCCCTCAAGTCTGCCTCTCTGCCTGCTTTCTGTGGAGGTGGAGCTGGGTGTGGGTGTGGGTTGGTCTCTGGCTGCTGCTTCTTCTTGCTCCATTTGAAACGGGATCCTCCATGTCCTCTGGCATGGGGAGTGCAGCTGTTCGGGGGAGTGTCTGCCATGGGGCCGTCCAAAGACACCTGCCTGGACACGGTAGCTGTCTCCTGGCTGGAAGAGGACTGGCTGTCTGTGGGCTGTCTGAGGGAGAGGGATGACAGAGGGGCTGCTCCTCGGTGCAGACGTCACCCTCCTGGAAGCTGCACTTGGCCATGACATACATCTCCCGGTCAGTGAGCTTGACAGCAGCCTGGCTGGATTTCTTCAGGTGCAGCTTGCCATACCAGGTGTGATGTGCTTCCACCAGCCCAGGAGTACATCTGCAATGTAGCCCAGGCTTTCTGTCTTGTCTCTCCACGCTGCCTGCTTTCTCTTGTGCCGCGATAGAGTCTGTGGCCCTTTCTCCACAAGTACTCGTTCTCCCTCAGTCATTCCAGCACCTCCTTCTCATAGTCCTCGGAAATGGAATACTGTTTCCTCTCTCCCTTCTCCTTCCCTTGCCTCTTCCTCCCTCTGGCAGGGGCTTCCGGGCCTTCAGCAGCAGGGCTTTGAGGGCCTTGGGGCTGGTCCACCATAGCAGCAGCAGTAGCAGCAGCACCAGCAGTAGCACCAGCAGCAGCAGGAGAAGCACCAGCACCAGCAGCACCAGGAGCAGCAGCAGCAGTAGCAGGAGAAGCAGCAGCAACAGCAGCAGGAGAAGCAGCACCAGCAGAAGCACCAGCAGCTTCAGAGTCAGCACCAGGGGGTGGGATGGTGGTTCTGTCCTTCTTTCCAAGGCTGGCAGGAGTAGGCCGAGACTTCCTCTTCTTCCCTGACTGACGAACCATGGTGTTCTTTCAAGATGTCTCTGGCAGCAGGTCTTTCCTCTGAATGCTGACTGCTTGCGAGCTGCATCCTTTTATATCCGCGGAGCTGACGCAATTCATCCTTCCCGCATGTGCAGTGAACGCTTTGCATCCGCTACGCATCCACTATGCATCCTATAGGCGTCCGTGATGCATCCGCGTCATCCGCTACGCATCCGCTCCTTCAGCTACGCGTCTGCTTTGCTATTCTCCCCCAGAAGCCCTTCGGATGTGTCATCCGCTTCCATCTGCTTCCATCTGCTAGGCTTCCTACGAACATCCGCTTTCCATCCTCGCTATGTACTACCCCTGTCCGTTCCTTTCCGTTGTTTTCTGTTCTGTTTATGCAAATTTTTGCCACTTTTGAGAGTGGATAACAACGGATGGAGCCACCCCCGAAATTTTGCTCATCCGCTGTGTCCTTTTTGCATACGTTTTGCATCCGTCGGCCAGTGTGACCTAGCCTTAATCAGTGGTGGGATTCAAATAATTTAACAACAGGTTCTCTACCGTAATGATTTCTTCTAACAATCAGTTCACCAAATTGCTCAGAAAGTTAACAACCGGTTCTCCCGAAGTGGTGCGAACTGGCTGAATCCCACCATTGTTTGTTAATTGAGGACTATCTGTATTTATTCACGTACACATACCCCTGATCTAATTGGAAGTAAAATTTAAGCTGCACAAGCTGTTCTTTTCTCTTTCTTAGATTTTAGTGTATTCAACTCAGAAAATGTAGAAGAAGAAATGGATACAAAATCTACTGATGAATTAGAGCAAAGCCTACTAATGCTCTCTGAAGTAAAATCTTGTGTAGTGAACAAGAAGTCTCTCTGGAAAAAGCAAGTCACCACTATGGCAAAGGTTCATTTCCTGAACTTAAAACGTGAAATTAAGTCAGTGACAGTGGTGTAAGTATCTCAATTTTGAATTAATCTGATTTAGAAACAGTATATTGTGGTTTGAGCAGAAGCAGTCAAAAGCATGAATTATATATGGTCACTTTCAATTAGCCTGGGCTAATTTCAAAATGGGTGGGTAATGGGAGAGGCCCTTTTCGAAGCACAGCAGCCTCATTCCAGAGGCAAGACTTGTTGACAGCAGTGCAAGGAACCCGATGGCAAGAGGTGGCTGAGACGACAACATTTGTTCCAAATGTACCCACTGGCAGCTATTATGATTTCTTGCAGTGTTTCATCAGAAGATACTTCTGTAACAATAGCAGTAGCCCTAAGACTTGTATACTAACCGAAGTCAATTTGCATATTATTAAATTGGCACTTTAAATTTTTACATTTTATTGCCAATATTCTTTTTTTAGATAAGTATGATGATTCCTAAAATTGATAGCTTGTGGCAACAACTGACTGATAACAACACTAGATGTAAACACTTTACATGCTAGACCTACAAGCATTTTCTCCTCTCTCAGGGAAGAGAGAAATGTTGGCATAGCTCAGTCTGATTGATTAATTGATGTCTCACTCTCGCAGTAATTGTCAAAAATAATTTTTCTATATACTTGCTGCATTTAATTGTATACTGAGAATTTAAAAAGTATTTACAAGCTTATAATTGGTGTGCATTATAGGAAAGTTCACATTCTAAACCATTTAATTACAGCTCTCAATATCTCAAGATACTTTTAGTCACTGTTGGACTGTAATGAAATGTAAAGTAATGAATTCTCTGGACAAGCCTGCCCAACTCTGATCTAGTTCTTAAATGGACCACTATGAGTGCAAGGCTGGCATTATGCCTGTTTTTTCTTTTCTTTCAGATTTTTGTTATTTACAGTATTTACTGTTATTCAAATTTTTATGTTTGTTGTACATCAATATTTCAAAAAAGCTGTAGTCCCCATACAGCTGTCTCCAAATTTATATTTTCTTAAGGCCAATGAAACATATGACAAGTACAAAACCAGTCTCCTCATTCAAAACTCCACTGGTAAGAAATTTAAGAATTACATTTTAAATGTCATGTACTGATTGGTTTTATTTCAATTCCTGGCATTTCCACTTCTTCATTTCATATGTATAAAATCAACTACAGTTGGACTTTCTTGTTCCAAAGGATTATATCCTAGCTTTTCAAAGCAAAACACAAAATTGGAACTAGAAACTTCATTGCTAACTGATGTGGTGGTGAAGTAAAACATCATGTGATTATGCCAGTTCAGTGAGTGAGGATTACCTGTAATGATACAACATCTTAGGGTTATGGGGATGTTTAAGAGCTGTAAAATGATTGAAAAGACAGCAGAGATTCTCCCAAAAATCATAGAAGTAACTGTATGGTAGCCACTTTAGATCTTAGGTTCTCTCATACAGTTTTCTTTTCAAATAAAGAATAAGAAATAAAAAAAATTAAGGCAATAATTTTCAAAATAAAATATAGTACAGTAGTACCTTGGTATTCAACTGCTTTGAAACTCATCAAATTTGGTACTCAACACATTTTGATGTGAACTTTTTGTCCCGGTATTCTTCATTTGTTCACAATCTAGAACTTGTCAATTTTGGCTGCCTTGTAATTCACTACATTATTTTTAATGGGAAAATTTTATTTGGTACTCATTTTTTTGGGTAGTCATAGCGCTTCCTGGAACAAAATAATGATGAATATCGAAGTACCACTGTATTCATAATAATAAAAATAAAAATAAATAGCAATAAAAATAAAAAGTAAAGATTACAAAATAAAATAAAGAAGGCCTGGGGTTCTTAATTCCACAATTGAAATTGTCAGCACTTCATCTTTTTTTAGCATTTTAAAGAATATTGTGAATTGGTGAGAAATTATAGTATCATGCCCCCGTCAGAGCCTGAGGAAGACAAGCCAGAACCTGTGGAGGAAGATACGCCAGAACTGGAACCTACAGAGATTAATGGGGCAGCTCTGTTGGCTTCGGAGGAATGTGGGGAAGAGTATGCCAAGGCAGGCCATGGTCTTTTAGGATTGGGATTGCTAGTAGGCAGAGAGGAACTGGAGCAGGATGACCAAGAGAGACTAAGCTGTGAACATGAGAGACAGAGCTCAGGCGATGAGCAAGGACCACCCACTCCTGATCCTCGAGTATGGAGAGTGGAGAGAAGGCTGGAACAATGCAGGCTGACATGACTACTCGGGGGGAGAGTGCCCCTTCCCTCTTCACAAGGCACACCTGGGGACTGAGACTTAAGGAGATGCTATGGGAGGGGCATTTGTTGGGAACAAACGCTGAATTGGTAGAGTTTGGTGTGTTGGTACAGACATTTGGAGTTTGCAGGACTGCTTGCTTCTTGACTTTGTGGACTCGCTTGTTCCTTGTTTTGTGGACTTCTTTCCCTGTCCCTTATTTTGTTAGACTAGGTACAGCCAGAGGCTGATATGCTTGTGTGTGTGCACCTTGCTCTGGGACTTGCCAAGAATGTGGGAGCATTTGAGGGGAAATTTGGACCATTAAAGAAGGAATTTGAACTTTCAGCTGGCTATGTTGCCTCTGTGCCATGCCCTGGGTCATCACATTGTAGACTTCTCTGTTTTCACTCTGGAAGAAGTAGCTCATTTTACATGTTAGAAACACGGCATAGTGCTGGGGTTACTGAGAAATTGACTGAAAGCTACATCCATATTTCTGCAGGGTAACATGACAGGTCACATACAACACCTGTACCAAAAGAATGGATAATGCAAAGTGGATTGTCTTGAATAATGAATTCAAGTTCATATAGACCAACTATGGAAAAGGAAGCCATGAATTAAAAGGTTCAGGTGCATATTTGCATGTAGGTTTCAGACTAACAGATGACCATTGGAGAGCCTAACCTTGTATGCACCTGCAGGAACAAAAGCAAGGTTGCATCATAAGCTCTTTCCCTTCGTGCTATAAAAGGTGTTGGGGTGTTTCATGATGCTGTAATTCCGGTTTTTGTCATTTTGGTCCACCCCACTCAAATGCCATTTCCTGTGACACTAGAATTGAAAAGGACCCACTTTTTTTCAATATTGTCATCCCTCTCTCCAGATATAGCAACAGTACTTAGACTTCTATACTGCTTCACAATGCTTTACAGCCCTTTCTAAGCAGTTTACAGAGTCAGCATATTGCCCCCAACAATCTGAGTCCTCATTTTACCCACCTCAGAATGAGGGAAGTCTGAGTCAATCTTGAGCCTGGTGGGATTTGAATAGCCGACAGTCAGCAGAAGTGGCCTGCAGTACAACACTCTAACCACTGTGCCACAGAGGCTCTTACATGGTACCTGGATCTCCTTTAAGAGTTAACTGGTTAAATTTTATATACTTAAATTGCTCTGAATGTATGGAACAGTTGTGATATTTTTATGCCATGTTCTCCTTTTTTTCAATCTAGGGTCAAACATCGATGACTTAATTAGTGCTCTTAGAAACCAGAATATACTGACAGAGGTACTCAGTGACAGTGATTATGAATCAGCAGATTTCCATAGTGCAGCATTAAACAACAGTGGATATGTGTCGTTTGCCCCACATAGTGCAGCATTGCATGTACTTAAAGTAGACAAGGTAAGAAGATATAATAATTTTCTTTGACTATACAGGAATTTAGTAAAATGTGTGTGCAATTATATGTAGTTGTACAATATGATCTGAAATTTGCTAGGGACAGAACTATTTCAGGTTAATAAATTTGTTGATGGTGAATTGCCTTTGGACACTTCGGTTCTGTGAGGGAATAAAATGTATACATATCCATAAAATGAATATTATTAGTATTTATTTTAAATAATATTTGGTGCTCATTTGGGACACCCAGAAATCACTGTGACTGCAATTACCCAGTTCCCAGTGGGGAATAGGGCATGAAATTCTAGCCCAGTGTATATGAATGGTGTGCCTCTGCTGATTTTGCCTCTCCCATTCTTACTGATCCTTTGCCTGTCCCTAAAATATGAAATGCAACCTCCCAGACATTAAAATATTGCCTATCTGTCTTAAATGTGAAGTGCTTTTTTAAAGTAACATAAAACATAGAGGAAGGTTAAAATAACAAAAATAATTATACATATAAACAAACAATATATATAGTTTCCCATCTCAGGACAACTCTAGGTGGGACACAGAGGTTTAACATCAAGACAGGAACTACTTTGATATAATGGTTAAGGTGCTGGCCTGCAAGCCAGGAGATGGTGATGACTAGTCCTGCCTTAGGCATGAATGCCGGTTGGTGACTGGGCCAATCAATCTCTCAGCCCAACCCACCTCACAAGGTTGCTGACAAGAAAATTGGAGGAGGGAGTGTTAGGTAGGTTTGCCACCTTGATTTACTTATAAAGGTGCAATAAAATTGTAACCCAGGAATAGATAAAACTATACGACAACAAAAATAATAATTTTATTTGTCTTTCATATTTCTTAATCATCCATCTCTCTCAGAGATAATAATATATAATGTACACCTGGGTTATAAATCCAATCATAATCCATTCAGATCAAACAAACAAACAAAAAATCCTGCAACAGGATTTCTTAAGTAAGAAACAGGAAAACAGGTGTGAAACATGAAAACAGTTGGCCCAATTCATTCCTCCTCCCTAAAAAAAGCAGTCCAGAAACCATCAATCTAATTGATTGCTTATTGTACCCTATGACTATTATTAAGTGTTATACCTTATGATTCTTGATGAATGTATCTTTTCTTTTATGCATACCATCTCTGTCCTATTATTTCTTTTTATTTTTCCTATATGTATACATTTCATGTATTCATAACTATGTTTATACTTATACCTGTTATCTTATAATTGCTTGACTAAATAAATAAATAAGAGTATTTGTACTAAGACAAACTCCTTGTGTGTCCAACCACACTTGGCCAATAAAGAATTCTATTCTAAAATAAAATTTCTTCATCTGAAGGTATTGAGGATAAAGAAAACCTGTCAAAATATGCATCAAAGAAATCTTCCCTAAAGGATATTCATTCTATTGCATAGCAGCTGCTACCAAATATAAGAAAAATATCTGCTACTTTAAGCCCATGTTACACTGGCCAACGGATGCAAAAAGGACACAGCGGATGAGCAAAATGTTCCATCCGTTGTTATCTGCTCTCAAAAGGGGCGAAAATTTGCATAACCGGAGCGGATAACACGGATGCGGGGAGGACGCAGAGCAGATGGAAAGCGGATGCGGAATGGAAGCCAAGCGGATGGGAGTGTGTGGCACATCCGCAGGGCTTCCGGGAGGCCTCAGCGAAGCGGACGCAGAACGGAAAGAGCGGAAGCAGAGCGGATGCCGAACGGATGAAGCGGATGCAGAGCGGAAGCCTAGCGGATGCACAGCGGAAGCCTAACGGATGCCTGGCGTTCACTGCGCATGCGGAGAGGATGCATTGCGTCAGCCCCGCGGATATAACGGAAGCAGCTCGGAAGTAGGTCGCCATTCAGAGGAAAGACCTGCTTCCAGACACATCGACTGCCTTGCCTGTCCTGCCTGCATGTCTGCCTGCCAGCCTTGTTGCCTGCCTCCCTGCCAGCCTTCCTGCCAGCCTTGGTGCCAGCCTCCCTGCCAGCCTTTCTGCCAGCCTTGGTTCCTGCCAGCCTCCCTGCCAGCCAGCAACCCCATAACCATACGGAAGCACAGCAAGCCTCAGCCATCTGCTGCCAGCCCTGGCAGGAGGGACAGGGCTACCATCCCGCCTCCTGGCCCTCACTCTGATTCTGCTGGGGCTTCTGCAGCACGGGCTCACTCTTCTGGGGCTGGCGCTTCTGCTGCTTCTGCTTATGGAGGAGCTGATGACAAGCACTCCAGCATCAGCCACCTCCACAGCACCTGCACCCTTCACCCCTGGGACTGAGCGACCAAGAGGAGTGCCAGAGACTCATTTTTGTCTTATGGCTTGTTGTTAATAAAGTCTATTTACGATTCACACACTTGCTTCATTTCTATTTTTTAATAAAGTCTTGCTGGAAACTGTTAGAAATGGTTTAAGCCTTTACATGCTTGTGGGATGGGTAAGGATAGCTTTGAGATGGGTTAGGATACCTGTGGGATGGGTAATAGCTGTGGGATGGGTGAGGATAGCTGTGGGATAGATAAACCTCCAGTGCAAGCATAGTGGGACTGTATGGTAAACCCTCCCAGGTGCCACACCTACGGCCCTTTATTATCAATAATAATGTTATAATTATCCACACATGTCAACATAAACACAACTCTTTATTAAACGCCCTGTTCATTGTAGGCCAACCAAACATACATGGCCCAATCTTATCTGTGTGATGAGACAGGTTGAAGGAAGCATCCATTAAGCATCTACCATCCTGTCTTGCCACTCCACTGCTCCAGCTGGGGAGTTGCACCATTGTCTCAGGAGGTTGCGCTGCTTCTTCGCTTCATTTGAGGCTCTGTTGGGGCCTTGCACATCCTCAGTGTCGATCAGGTTTCGCCCTTGCCTCCATTCCCCAGGCTCCATGACCCCATTGGCTTGTTGGAGGTCCACGAGCCTGTTCTGCAAGACTGGGTAGCGGGTGCGCATGAGATTGTGCAGGATGCAGCAAGCTTCCATGATCCTCCTCACGGTCTCTGGGCAATGCTGCATGGTGGTGAGAAGTACCTGGAACCTGTTGGCCAGGATGCCAAAGGCGTTCTCCACCACCCGTCTTGCCCTGGACAGCCTGTAGTTGAAGATCCTCTCTTCACGGGTGAGGAGTCTGGAGGTGTAGGGCTTCATGAGGTAGGTTGTGAGGGAGAAGGCGTCATCCTCCACGATGAAGTAGGGCACATCTTGTGTGTCATTGGGCAGGGGTTCTGGATCTGGGAAGCCCACGATGAGGTTGCATTCCAGCCCCTCCTTGAGGTCACTGGCGTTGTATACCTGGGCATCCGAAGATGAGCCGTTGCCTGAAGCATCGATGTACATGAACTTGTAGTCAGCATCGACCATGGCAAAGAGGATGATGCTGACGAAGCCCTTGGAGTTGAAATAAGTGGACCCCGACTTGGCTCGAGATTTGCAGGCCACGTGCTTGCCATCTATGGCTCCAATGGTGTGTGGTAAGTTCCACTTCTGATACCACTGCTCTGCAACTTTCTTCCATCCTTCTTCAGTGGAGGGGTACTGGAGGAGCTCCTCCTTGTATTCTTCGATGATGGCCTGCACCACTTCTCTGACCACAATGCTGATGGTGTTGGATGGCACCCTCCAGCCGTTCTGCATGCTCCTGTAGGAGGTCCCTGAGGCCAGGTGGCGCAGAGTGAGTGCCACCTTGAGCCCAGGTTCCAGGCTTGGCCGGAAGCTGGTGTTTGCCTTGGTCAACCTGGGTGTCAGCCGCTGCACAACTTCGTCAAACATGGCTGGCGGCATCCTCATGAAGTTCTGGAATGCCCGAGTGTCTTCGCTCCTGAGCTCCACCATCAGCTTGTTGTACATTCCGTCCTCCGCTCTACTGGCGAACCATCTTCGGACCCAGACTCTTTTTGGGTGGCTCCTTTTCTTCTCTCAGTAGTGTTCACAGAGCCTGCAGATGGCTTCGCACTGTTGCAGAACGATGGTGGCTGCCGAAAGGACTTTGTTACAATCCACGGTGGACATGACTGGATGCTGTGGAAGAGGAAGAGCCAGATGAAGGCTGCAGAGGTCTGCACCGCTGGGCTGCTGTTCTGAAAGTGTGATGCAGGCGAGTTGCTCCCCCTTTTTATAGGAAATATAGCTTTTCCGCTAGGCATCCTCTAGGCATCCTCTAGGCATCCTGTAGACATCCTTAATATCCGAGATAGGTCCCCTCTGCGAACGTTTTTTCCATTTTAAACGCTTTGTTTCCGTGCTGCATCCGCTAGGCATCCATTCTGCGTCCTTTCCGCTTCCTCCCTGCGTCCGTTTACCACTGGAGCGGATGGAGTTGCACGGATGCGGAACGGATGCCTCGTGGATATAGCGGATGCGTAACGGATGCGTAGCGGATGCAGAACGGACGAACTGGATACATTTTCCGCGCAAAAGTTTTAGGCAGCCCAAACCTTTTGGAGCGGATGAAACGTCCATAAACGGATGCTGAACGGATAGAGAGGAAGCAAAACGGAGGCAGTGAGTGCAGAACGGATACATCACGTTAACCAACGGATGGCAAGCTTTTTTGTCCGTTTTACATCCTCTTTGCATCCGTTGGTTCAGTGTGACATGGGCTTTATGTGTTACACTAGACACAAAACTACATGAGCCCCCACTGGATCAAGCATTTTGTTCCGACAGAGGAGAATAATTGGCCTCTGTTACATCTTCAAATAGGATTTAAATCCAACAGCTTTCCCCTGTCTTCCCTCTGGCATTCAGAAATGTGCTGCCTCTGTTTCTGGAGGTAATGCATAGCCACTGCAGGTAATGCATAGCCACCCTATTATGGTAGCAAAGGCTGCCCCATGAGTTGTATCACAAAAAAAGAAAATAGGTCTTCTCTCCATTTTATTCTCAGCAAATTAAGGTTCATTCATGAACTGTGAGGTGTGAAGAATCAGGACCATACTTTAAGTTGCAGTTACGATTTATTGCTCAAGTCTATACATGAAAATCTGATAAAAAAAACTATTCAATGCCAAGGATTGATACTAAATAAGAGTCAGTGGAATTGAAGAGAGGTTCCATAGTGGTTGGACTTAGACCATTTATGGGAATAGTAATGATTCTAGACTGCTGACTCGCTTAACTTCATCCCCTGGCTCTGCCTGTTTTTCTCCATCAAGATGCTATTCACCACCTTTGTGTCCACAAAATATGTTGGTTGTTGAAGAAAACTGCAAATAAAACATATACAGTTCTTACAGATTGCTAAGGAGGCTCATAGAACTGTATTAATTAGTCTGTTCAATCATGTGTGCCAGAAATAACTTCTTCATCTAACTGCAATCATTACTAATGAATAGATTTCAGTGATTAGATCAGAGGGCCTGATAGAGGTGCTCTATGCTGACAGACTGCAGAGAAGATGCCCACCCCATTATTCTCTTGGTTTTCAGTCTCTATTTAATCTTTTTTTTAATTTTAATGTTATTGCCTTGTTATCATTTTTAAGTTACGTACAATCACTTCAATAGCAAGGTGGGAGGCATATCAATTAATGAAAGAGAGAGAGAGAGAAAGAGAGGAAGGGAGGAAGGGTGGATTTCAAGATAATCACCCAAAACTAGGAAACTATTTGACAATACCACTGAGAATTCAGCAGAGATGCAGAAATATCTTGTGATCAAATCATAAAGAAATTTGTATCTGTTTTAATGATATCATTGATTTAAATTTTAAATAGCATGAATACCATATTGCATCATTTTATGCTTCTAAAAGTCCATTTTAGTTCCTTTTTTATAATGAAGTATTTATTAATTGTTGCATTATGCCCAGATGTGTTCTCATAAATATACAAATTTAATTTTTATCTTTGTTATTGCAGAGTTATATCTTTACAGCTGCTTTTAATCGCACCATGATACATTCTTTACCTGTTATGATAAATATTATTAGCAACTTCTATCTATACAGTTCAAATATAACTGAAAAGATCCAAGTTTGGAATAACCCTTTCTTTCAAGTAAGTGAATATGAAAGTCCATATGCTGATATTGTAAATTCTGCATATAATGATGTTATATATTTAGAATTAAAAGATTTTGGCCATTCTTGCCTGTATTTTACTATAGCTTCAGTTGATGTTACTCACTAAGCATTTTTTTACATTAACTTTGACATTTGTACACATTTTCAAGCTTTGATTGTTCTAGTTTTACCATTTACATAGCACAAATTTTTAGAATAATTTTCATGTATGTATGCTGGAGAAATTCTAAGCTGGAAAGTGCCACTTGAAGCCAGAGATTCCCTGAAAAAGGAAAATTGGAAAATCTTCACATATACTTTCAAGAAAGTGTACTTTGCCAATTGTACACAACATTAATCTAAAATGCTCTTGACATTTTATGATTCTGAACTGGTTATAAGCTGTGATTCTGAACTGGTTATAAGCTGTGCCTCCATCTTTCTGGTAATAATTTGAAGAACTACCAAGCTATGAGAGTAGAGACATCTTTAAGTCTTGTCTCAAAATGATTTTAGTGCTGTCGTGCATGTAATGCTCTTTACTTTTTCTGCTTTATGATTTGAAAGAATGCTGGAAACAAACACATTGCATAGTGTAGCTCATAGCACAATATAGCTCGTACCTCCATGGCAGGATAAAAAATTATCTGCATTCTAATGTAGGCATAACCTAGTTCTAATATTATAAGGAATGTACAGGTGCCTTGAAATTTATCAATTATAGTAAGGGATAATATAAAAGAAAAAAAAACTACTAAGGCTTGTGATAGTGGCTAGAAATGGTTGCAAAGCCATTTTGAAATGTAATGTGGGTTCATTTTTGTCAGTATCAGATGATACATCAGAAAAGAAAATTGTATCCATAAATTTTGGGGCTTAAACATATTATTTAAAGTTCTTAGCATTCTGCCTATTTTTTGATGTATTAATACAAATTAATTACAGATTGGGATTAGTTGCTATTTTAGGATTATTTAATATGAGACACATGAAACGAAATGCAGTTAATGAGTCATGATCTATAGCATAGAAAATAAGCAGGCCATATGTGTTAGATTTCAAGATTTTTTAAAAACAATTTTCTTACACAAAAATCTCTTATTTGTAGGAAATCACTGACACAGTTTTCACTCTTGTGCTGTATTTTGAAGCTGTCTTACTAGGAGTTCTTGTCACTGGAATGCCATCCTATTTTGCCATGGAGAATGCAGAAAACCACATGGTAACAAGTGTATAAGGAAGAAAGTGATTATTAGAAATCAGTATGACTGTTTTAAAAACAAGTTTTATGTTGATTAAATAGAACAGTATGATGTTGCCACTCCCAAATGGATTGTTGAATAACCATAGCCAATTTATGGTCCCCAATTAACGTACCGGTATGTCTCCATGAAAATAAATATGAATCAGGATTCTGTCCTGGCACAGTATTCATCATTTAAAAAAAAAAAAAGAGGATAAAGGTGATGCCTCAGAAGTTTTGTAGATGATGTGAAGCTTGTGGGGGATGGAAAAGTTTGCTAACGCTTCAGAAAACAGACTCAAAGTGTCAAAAGGATCTTGATAGATATATATGTTTTCTTAAGTTTTCGCGGGTACTTACATGTATGGCATTCAGCTTTGTTCGGGTATTTTCCCACGTCATTGTAGTTGTGATTTTAAAGTTGTAGCAACATTTCGGCAGAATCTCATCTGCCATCATCAGGCTTCATGATGATGATGATGATGATGAAGCCTGATGATGGCAGATGAGATTCTGCTGAAACGTTGCGACAACTTTAAAAGCACTACAATGACGTGGGATAATACCCGAAGGAAGCTGAACAGCACACATGTAAGTACCCGCGAAAACTTAAGAAAACATATATATATATATATATGCATGCTGTTCAGCTTCCTTCGAGTATTATCCCATG
Source organism: Laticauda colubrina (assembly GCA_015471245.1). Lineage (NCBI taxonomy): Eukaryota > Metazoa > Chordata > Lepidosauria > Squamata > Elapidae > Laticauda > Laticauda colubrina. The sequence goes on from BLBF01000033.1 coordinate 21,726,186, forward strand.
TCATTGTAGTTGTGCTTTTAAAGTTGTA
>BLBF01000033.1:21741213-21795104 GCA_015471245.1 Laticauda colubrina
GTTAGCTTCCTTCGGGTATTATCCCACGTCATTGTAGTGCTTTTAAAGTTGTAGCAACGTTTCAGCAGAATCTCATCTGCCATCATCAGGCTTCTGTATTGAACTCAATACAAACGAACTCAATACAGAAGCCTGATGATGGCAGATGAGATTCTGCTGAAACATTGCTACAACTTTAAAAGCACGAGAATGACGTGGAGTAATACCCGAAGGAAGCTGAACTGCATTCATGTAAGTACCAGCGAAAACTTAAAAAAACATATGTTATATATATGTATGTATGTATGTATGTATGTATGTATGTATGTATGTATTATCCCACGTCATTGTAGTTGTGCTTTTAAAGTTGGAGCAACGTTTCGGCAGAATCTCATCTGCCATCATCAGGCTTCTGCATTGAGTTCGTCTGTGGGTCAGGCTATCACAGCCATTCGTTTTAAATTTGAGGCTAGCCTACTGTTGTCCCAGGATGGTTTTTTTCTTCATCCTGATTGGTTGGGAGTTTTGGTCTGTGTTTATTGGTCTTGGAGTTTGTTTGATTGGTTTTTCTGGTTTCTTCTGTCTGTTTTGTGGCTTTGATTGGCTGGCAACACTGTGTTCCTGTATTGGAGGCTTTCAGTGCAGCTTGGCTTCGTGTAAAAGGACGGCTATTATCTATTAGGAAGCTAAGTTTCATCTGGGTGCCTAGTTGGGGTGTGTTTGAGCTGGAGGTATCATGGGGAGTCTGTTTGTGCCCAGGTGTTTGCCTGGCTTGTGGTGTGGAGATCTTTCTATTTGAGAGTGCAGGCTTCCAAATGATTGACAGTCTGCTGGAATCATCTCTTCTATTCATGTTTTCAGGTCTTTTTTCAATCTCTATGGTTTATCTTATGATTCTGTGGCTGGGGTTTTCTATAGTGGCTTGGGTTTTGGTGCTATTGAAGTTGATGTTATGACCTGTGGTTTTCATGTGTTGGACTAGTGAGGAGGTGTGTTCCAGCTTTTTTACTGAATTTTTGTGTTCATCCAGGTGGGTACTTATTTTTCTATTGGTCTGTCCAATGTATGCGGCCAGGCATGATGCACAGGTAACTTCATATATGCCTTGGTTTTCCAGGTCAATTTTATCTTTGGGGTTTCTAAGAATGGCTGCTATTTTTTTTGTCTGTTTTGAAGGCAGTCTTGATGTGATGCCTGTGTAGTATCTTACTGATTTTGTCTGTAGTACCTCTTATGTAGGACAGGACAGCTGTTCCATAGGTCTCTATTATGTCTTAGTGTGTTTTTGTGGATCAAGCTAGTGATTTTGTTTTTGTGGAAGCCGTTGGCTGTCAGTACTTTAGTCAGGGTGCATAGTTCAGTCTTTATATGTGTCTTGTCTGCCAGGCGTTTGGTTCTGGTGATTAGTGTTTTGGCCACGGAATTTATCTGTGCTGGGTGGTGGTGGGATTGGGCGATGAGGTAGCGGTTGGTGTGTATTTTCTTCTGGTAGACGGTGTGTCCTAGTGTGCCATCTGTTCTTTTGTAGATTAGTTCATCTAGGAATGGTAGTTTGTTTATTTCTGTTTCCATGGTGAACTTGATTTTGGGATGTGTGCTGTTTAGGTGTGTTAGGAAATTGTTTAGGTTTTCTTTTCCATGGGGCTGAATCACAAATGTGTCATCGATGTATCTTAGCCATAATTTGGGTTTGTGGGTGGCATTAGCCAGGGCTCTGGATTCGAATTCTTCCATGAACCAGTTTGCAATGACGGGTGACAGTGGTGATCCCGTAGGGGCTCCTTCAATTTGCTTGTATCTTTGTCCTTTGTATATGAAATATGTGTTGGTTAAGCAGTGTTCTGTTAGTTCCATGAGGTGTTTAGCTGATTGGTATTTATTTTTGATGATTTGAAAAATATTATTTTTGATGATTGAGTTCATATGCGAACTCAGTACAGAAGCCTGATGATGGCAGATGAGATTCTGCCAAAACGTTGCTACAACTTTAAAAGCACAACTACAATGACATGGGATAATACCCGAAGGAAGCTGAACAGCATACATGTAAATTCCCGCGAAAACTTAAAATATATATAATGTAAAGTACTGACAGATCTGGATCAAAGAGGACATTCCCTCAAATGTCCTGAAGCCAAATGATTTAATCTTTCTAAATCAAAGCAATCACTAAGATTGTTGGGAAGAAAAAACTAAAATGTAGTACAATGTCTCATAACTTCAGGTAGTCCTCAACTTACAACCACAATTGAACCCCAAATCTCCATTGCTAATCAAGACAGTTGTTAAGTGAGTTTTGCCCCATTTTATGACTCTTCTTGTCACATTTGTTAACTGAATCACTACTGTTGTTAACTTAGAGTCATGGTCATTAAGTCAATCAGGCTTTCCCATTGACTTTGCTTGTCAGAAGGGGATCACATGATCCCGGGATACTACAACCATAATAAATACATGCCAGTTACAAGTGTCAGGATTTTGATCACATGACCATGGGGATGCTGCAATGGTTGTGAGTGTAAAAAATGGTCGTGTCATTTTTTTCAGTGCTGTTGTAATTTTGAACAGTCGTTAAATGAGTGCTTGAAAGTTAAGGACTACCTGTATTTGGCTGCTACAGTGAATTATTTTGTAAAACATCCTATCATAAGCAGCTGGCATTCTAAGCAGTGGTTTTCAGTTGTCTGTTTCTGAACAAATTGTTTTCAGTTGTCTGTTTCTGAACAAATTGTTCTTGTTTTTGCACAACAGAAGTTTTAATATGTTTTTTTTTTCATATTAGCCGTATTTGCAATGTGTAGTTTGGCTCTTTCTTCTGCGTTATCTTGAAAGGAAGTGTGGGGGGAAGTCGGTAAGAAAAGATCCATTTTTCAGGTTGGTATATCACTGATAAGAAAATGTAATATCCTAGTATAAAATTTCAGTAGGTAATGATAAATTTCAAATATCTTTTGAAGAAAATTTTTGTCCAAATAAATAAATACACACATACATAACTGCTTTATTTGATATTTCAGATTTACTGCTTAGAAATCTATACCCTTGCATCTGATTAAAAAAAATATCAAAAGGAAAACAGGAAACATATAGCTGAACTGGTATTAAAGAAAAAAGGACTGGAAAGAATAGTCAGTTTCTTGCATTAAAGTTAAAATCCAAATTATAATTCCAAGGAAAACACATATGCTTAGATATTGAAAAAAGAATGTGTAGGTGAGTGTTGCTTCCAGACTATATCAGAATGGCTGTTTGAAAAATATAAATCCTCAATTGATGATGGCATTGGGACCAGATTTGCCATCGCTAAGTGACATGATCATAACATGATGTGATATGAATTAGCAACAGCAGTCCCAGTACTCCAGATTGCCATCATGAAATGAATTACTGTGGACCGTTAAGCAAGAACATCACTTGGTCACAAATGGCAATCATGCAACTGGGCATCTACAATGGGAAAAACTCAGGACCAGTCATAAAGATTACATCACAAATTGGAATAATCCCTGACAAGTGGTTGTTAAGTGAGGACCCCCTATATCCCTTTAAAAAACCATTTCCCAATATTTTAAAATGCAGTTTCCAGTCCTTTGCTAATATATTTGTTAATGCCTTCTGCTGATCATATGTTTTATGAATTGTTTGATAGTGAATTTGCAAATATCTTTCACTCGTTCTGCAGCTTCATTTGAATTAATGGGCATTACCATTTATTTTTACATAAGATCTAGTTTCTCCTGACCTTTTCCATTTATCATCTTTCATTAAATATAACAACCTCCTAGACGTTAAAGCAAGGAAGTTTAAGACTTGTGGACTTCAACTCCCAGAATTCCAGAGTTAACATGACTGGAGGAGGAATTCTGGGAGTTGAGGTCCAAAAGTCCTCAAGCTGTCAAGTTTGAAGACCACTGCTTTAAAGCCCATGTCACACTGCACCAACGGATGCAAAGAGGATGTAAAACGGACAAAAAAGCTTGCCATCCGTTGGTTAACCCGATGTACTCACTGCCTCCGTTTTGCTTCCTCTCTATCCGTCCAGCATCCGTTTATTGACTTTTCATCCGCTCAGAAAGTTTTGAGCTGCCCAAAACTTTTGAGCAGAAAATGTATCCAATGCATCCGTTCTGCATCCTCTAGGCATACGGGGGACATCCGTTCTGCATCCATTACGCATCTGCTATATCCACTAGGCATCCACTGTGCATTCGTACAACTCAAATCCATTCCAGCAGTAAATGGACGCAGGGAGGAAGCAGAACGGACGTGCAGCGTTAGTAGCACGGATAGAGAAAGGATGAAAGCGGATGCAGCTCATCCGCTCTGCATCCGCTCTGCATCCTCTACGCATCTGCTCTGCATCCTCTACGCATCCGCTCTGCATCCGCCCTGCATCCTCTACGCATCCGCTCTGCATCCGCTCTGCATCCTCTACACATCCGCTCTGCATCCTCTACGCATCCTCTATACATCTGCTCTGCGTCCTCCCCACGTCCGTTCCTTTCTGTGTTATCCGCTCTGCTTATGCAAATTTTTGCCCCTTTTGAGAGCGGATAACAACGGATGGAACATTTTGCTCGTCCGTTGTGTCCTTTTTGCATCCGTTGGGCAGTGTGATATGGCCTTTTAAAGTACATGGCCTGAATTTTTTTCTTTTTCCTGATAGATATTTCAGCAAAGCGGCAGACTTGCAACTGTAGCATTTTTTCCTGTTGTGTTGAATTGTTCCTCACATGATGATCCCTGGGAATTTTTTACGATTAAGGACAGGCTAATTTGAGGGCTCTTGCAGCTGACTTACCTTATTTTTAAATATTACATGGAACATTTTCCTGTTTCTTTTGTCTGTTCAAAGAACCATTGTAGAGAATGAATCTTTTTACTGTTTTCAGAACACCTATGAAGCCCAAGCCCTGGAAACTCCCAGATGTGCTGCACGATGAGAATGAAGATGAAGATGTTACAGCAGAGAGGCTGAGGGTTAAAGAATTGATCACTTGTCAAAGCTGTGAGGAGGTAAATCCTCCCATCCCCACACAGCACTCTCTCCTTACTGCAAACCAGGATTGAAAGGGGGTAATTTGCTTAGGTAGCCTGGAAACAGCTGATGAAGAAACTGACATTCTGTGAGGCTGTGCTTGGTTACATTTTATAGAAACCTAAAACCAGCCTAGTTTTCTCCCCACCCCCCACCCCAACAATCACCTAAACACTCCCTTCTTTCTGCATTCAAGAAAAATAAAAATAGTTCGTTGCTGTTCTTATGCAAAGTATTATTAGTGTACATTTTGTATGTTGCTGTTCCAGGATCTCTTCATTTTAGCTCCTTTGTGATCCACTGTACAATGATATATAGCAGGAACTGGGAAATAAGAAGAATACTTTTCCTATGATTGTTCAGACCACACCTTCTAGTGGCAGAAACCACAACCAACTTGGGAAACATAATTAAGCCTGTTTCCCACACAATGTAAATAAAGAATATTTTTGTTCAATATTGATTGTGTAGGAGAGGGGAGATAGTGATCCCCCCCCCCAAATCTGAAATGTTTTAGCTATGTACATTCACTTTTATGTTCTAATTGAGAAGAACCAGGTTACTGACTAGGTTTTTGTCCATTTAAAGGAATGTTTTTGCATTGCACATTCATTCCAGCTCAGATGTAATCTCTGCATTCTTTTTTCATTAGAAACCAGCAATTTTAGTCCACTGTTTGCAGAAAGAATATGATGAAAAGGGTGATTTTCTTCTTGGAAGAAAAATAAAGAAAGTGGCAACTAATCGTGTATCCCTAGGTGTAAAAAAAGGTTAGTGTTAAAATTATTTATTATGGACTCAGCATAAAAAAAAAAAGTTTCTGCCAAGCAAAAACTGCAGACTCTGATATATTTTTTTCCTTAGGGGAAATACTGGGAGTGCTAGGTCCAAATGGAGCTGGAAAAAGTACACTAATAAATATTCTGGTGGGAGAAGTTGAACCAAATTCAGGCCAGGTAATTGATTTTAATCATATATATATATATACACATACATACATACATACATACATACATACATACATACATATATATATATACACATACATACATACATATATATATGCACACAAATACATACACACACACATATATACATCACATTGCTAACGTTGCTACAACTTTAAAAGCATAACTATGATGACATGGGAAAATACCCGAACAAAGCTGAATACCATACATGTAAGTACCCACGAAAACTTAAGAAAACATACATACATACATACATAATTCACTGATGAACACAATACAGAAGCCTGATGATGGCAGATGAGATTCTGCCGAAACGTTGCTACCATTTTAAAAGCACAACTATAATGACGTGGGAAAATACCCGAACAAAGCTGAATACCATACATGTAAGTAAGCAAAAACTTAAGAAAACATATATAATGTTTTCATTATATATACCATATATATTTCAATTATATATTATATATTTTATATATTATGAAAGATGAAGGAATAGCACTGGAAGTATATGTCTTACAAGTGATGTGCCTACTGATGGCTTTTCATGTATTTGTCTTCATATTATCCTCTTCTTTGTGATCATTATATACTTTGATATACTTTGAATTGAACAAGAATAAATAAAATGACCTGACTACAAAAATGTGCGCTTCAACAAAATTGGGGAAGGGAACAATAGTAAAGGGCTACATTGTGGAGTGTAATCCTATATATTGTTTTCTTTTCAGAAATGTCCCAAAATCTAAACCCCATTAGGAATTAGAGCTATCCAGATGGATGGATGGATTCAGCCCTTTTCTTTTTATATATTTCATTTATAACCATCCTTTCTTCTTAGGAACTCCAGATCACATGCCTTCAGTCACCCTTCATCTTACTGTATATGGAGAACAGCTATCCTATAGAATAGACTGATAAGAATCTACCCAGAGTGCTCAGTGGAAAAGTGGAAATTGAAACTTTGACCTTTGAACTACTATACCACACTAGTTAAAGAGAACTGAAATATTGAGCTAATATATCCTATTATTACCATTTCAGTAAGGTGTTCATATAGTAACTTTTAAATGCTTCTGGTGTATTAAGTAGAATCATCATCTGAAAACAATGGTGTATCTACAGGTGCTGATGGGAGACTTTAATTCAGGTGATAATAATGAGGATGATTCCATGAGGTTTGTGGGGTACTGTCCACAGACAAACCCACTTTGGCCTGAAATCACATTACAGGAACATTTTGAAATATATGGTGCCATCAAAGGAATGAATGAAAGTGACTTGAAAGAAGTCATAAAATGGTAAGATACTACTAATGGAGAAAAATAATTCATTAATACATGCTAAAAATTCATTAATACATGTTAATACATTCATTAGCATGTACTGACATCATAGTGTCAACTGTCCAAACTGTCGACTTTTTTGGATAGTTGAAACCATTATTTGTTGTTAAAATTGTTGTTTGATATTTCCCAACCCTTTATTGAAAACATGAGTATAAAGATATCTCATATTTATATTGTGCCCTGGATAAAGATATCTCATATTTATACCGGCCCCTCCAGCAGCCAAATCAGATGAGGAAGAGGCATTGGTGTCAGGATCAGCATCAGGGCAACCTGGGAGCTCCAAGGGGGAAGAGGGAATTGAGTTGTCAGAGAGAGAGAGAGAGAGAGAAAGAGAAAGAGAGATAGAGAGAGAGGGAGGGAGGGAAGTGGGGCCTGGGCCGTCCGTCAGCCCTCAGATGGAGAGTCAGCAGCCCCCAGGTCTGGAGGTGGCTGATGAGGAACAGGAGGAATAGCTGGATCCAGTGACCGCTACTTGCAAAGCCCCACCGTCTGGGGATAAGAGGCAGGAGGCAGAGATGAATAGATGTCGCAGAACGGCTATTCATCTCCCTTCCAGACAGATTTGTTAGCCTGCATTGAGAGAGAAATTTTTTTGCCGGGGCTGCTGGTGCTCCTAATAAAAGAACCATTGATTTAAATACAGAAGGTTTGTCATGTTTGGGGATCTGGGTCAGAGCAATTTATTTATTTTCATATTGCTAAACCATCCATATCCCTCAAAAAGAGACTCTCAGTGATATGCAATGTCAAATATAATAAATAAAACAATGTATAAAAATTAACATTAAAATAGGATTAAAACTTTTAAAGGGTAAACATCAAAAGGGTAAAAATTCTAAGATGGACATTTAACATTAGTTATTATAATGCATGGGGGGGGGGGCTCTCATAGGACTAGCCAGCCCCACCGTTGCATGCTCTGTGGGCCCTCACGCAAGGCCACAGAACCAAGATTTTGATCCCTTTGTGGAAGACCAAGAGATTGGGGCCTTTTTTGTTTACACTGCTTACAAGTATACCCTTTCAAAAAATGAGGGAGGTCTTTTGTTTTTCCAGCATCTCCAGTGCACTTGACTTTAAGGAGCAACTACAGAAAAAAGTAAAGAAACTTGGAGCAGGAATCAAACGAAAGGTTTAGTTTTCTTCTGAAATAGTTAACTTTCTAATTCATGCTATGGTGAATAACAAAAAATGGTGTACACTTTTGACTGTGCAAGCAGAGAAAAATGTTCCTCCCCTTAACCTTTATCATGGCCATAAATGTATTGTAAGATAGTATCCCAAATATCTTTTTGTCTGGAGGAATAAAACTAAAACTGCCATCAGTTATTTAAGTAGCTACCGTGTTTCTCCAACAATACGGCCTCCACCAATAGGAAGGCCCAGCATGATTTCTAGGCATGAGGTGAAATCAAGCCCTGCCCCCTAAATTTAGGCCTATTAAAACCATGCGTTTCCCCACCATTTCTCACATCGTTTGTTAGAACTACATGAGGTGAAGAGAAATGGGGGGGAAGGGCGGGGGTGGGGGTGGAGAAAACTTGCCTTTAGGAGTGCCCTGCAGGTAGCCTAGGCTAGAATACCCTGATAGCTGATAGAAGCTCTCTTGAAGGCAGAGTCACCAGCCACTTCAGCCGGTAGAAGCAGCCTCGGAGCGAGCGCACACACACACTCCCTTCGCCACGAGGCTGCTTCTATCCACTGATCGAAAGCTAGCTCCCTTGAGGACACAGTCCCCAGCTGCTTCGGAGCGATGCGTGACTGCCCCTGTTCCCTCACCTTTAGGGCATTCTCTTTCCTGCGAGGGAAGCTCCCCAAGTGTGGTCAACAGCCACTTCGATTGGCCGGTAGAAGCGGCCTCACATAGAGGGGGAGTGTGTGTGTGAACTTGCCCCAGGCCGCTTCTGCCGGCCGATCGAAGTGACTATTGACCGCACTTGGGGAGCTCCAATCGCCGGAAAGAGACTGCCCTAAAGGCGAGGGGATTGGTGCAGCCACGCATCGCCCCTAAGCAGCTGGGGACTGTGTCCTCAAGGGAGCTAGCTTTCGATCGGCAGATAGAAGCGGCCTTGCGTCGAGGGGAGTGTGTGTGTGTGCGCGCTCGCCCCAGTCCGCTTCTACCGGCCAATCAAAGTGACTGTTGACCGCACTTGGGGAGCTCCAATCGCCGGAAAGAGACTGCCCTAAAGTCTCTTGGTGGGCCGCTCTTGGTGGGGGAGGAAATTAAGTCACCCCCGAAAAGACGGCCCAGCTGTTTTTTCGGGGGTCAAAAAAAAATAAGGCCCTGCCTTATTATGTGAGAAACATGGTATCTCCTCCTTTATATGTGCTCTGTTTCATAAAATGAAATTTGCTGTTTCTTTGAAAATAGAGGATGTAGAAAATCTTGAGAGTTTCTGAAAATTTGACTTTAATTTGTATGGATGCTGCATCTTGAAGTGATTTTTTTTTTTTGCTTGTTTTGGCTTACCTAAAGTAAATAACCATTATTGATGTGTTTCCCCCCCAACCCTGGTCTCTCTTATTAGCTATGTTTTGCCTTAAGTATGCTTGGTAGTCCTCACGTTACTCTACTAGATGAACCATCTACTGGTATGGACCCCAAAGCAAAACAGCACATGTGGTAAGTGATACAGAGAATATATTTAATGTGAAATCACAACCATTTATTTACTTTAAATATATTCATTCTGTTGCACAGCAAGTCAGAATGGGTAGTGGCTAATGAAGGATTCACTCTGTAGCCTTTAAAGGGTCTCTTGAAAAAAAATAACGTAGGCATAACAAATTTGGCACAAAGACAATGCTCATAGAAACAAAAATGAACCTATTAGAAAGTTGTGATCCCAAGAAGCAGAAAAAGGCTTCTATTCTCTCCCCATATGTCTTTATGTCTAAATATCTAGTCTAACAGATCTTATGAAGACTAATGGCCTTAGTATTTCAAAACACTTTCAAAACAAATAGCCATAAACAATACACAGAGATAGAAACTTCTCTTACCTAGCAATTGCGTCAACTCTCCTTGTTTTCTTCATGGTTTCTCTTTGCTCTTTGAAGGTGTAAAATTAATTGCAGATGAAGCTGATCCTGCTAGTAGTTCTGCAAGAGAGCTGCCAGGGCTGGCTTTAACTTCACTCACGCATTATATTTCATTTTTTTAAAAGAAGGAATGGAGAGAGAATGCAGTAGTGCCAGTCTGACTGGGTGGCACCCAACATTCTGATCAGGGAAAGCATCAGAATATAAAACTTTGACAATTGATAAAGGGAGCTTTTCTTCATTCTACATAGACAATCTGATGGATTCACCACTGGAAGAGAATCTGTTCTCTAACCCTGAAATAGAAAATGGCAACATCAGTAAAATTTAAAATAGAATAATAATTTTCAGTTGGGAAATTTGGTTATTTTTCCATGTCATTTATTATGACATCAGTACAATGCAGGTCCTATTGCTGCAGAGGTTCTACAAGAATAACCACAAATTTCCAGATTGTTGGCATAACTTCCATTTATTCAAATGCTGCTATCATCCTTGCTCACCTTTCCTAGTTACCATTTGCCTCCTTAATCATTTTTGTCTTACTGTCCAGTTTAATAAATTTGGGGAATCTTAGATTGCAGAGGTCTTGATTCAGTTTCATGGATTCATGCAGGATCATAGTTTTTAAAGTATCACTAGGCAGCATTTGTTTAAAGGGAACTGCTATCTTTTTTCCTCTGAAAAATATTGTAGCCTAAGAATATTATACCCATCAGCTAATTTAGACTCAGTAATAAGTTTTCAAAAAGCAAAACATGGCTAGAGGGTACTAATGTTAGACAGGCTCACATAACCTCACTCAAAGATTTCTTTTTAATGGTTATAGCTCAAGTTGAAGGAGAAAATTTAGCAAATTGCTTTTTAAAAGCAATAACTTGGATGTGGGAGTTAAGACTACATCTCATCATTGAGAATAAATGAGATAAAATATTGAGTAACAGATTTCAAATGCCATCTCTGTACAGAAACAGAAGAAACAGTGGATCGCCAAGTTAGCTGCTGCAAGAAGATTGCACAGATTGCCTACAAACAATGGCATTACAAAATAGCAATTATGATGCATTGGAATATCTGCAAATAATACCATTTGCCTGCAAGAGAGAACTGGTGAGACTAAAAATAGACAAAGTAATAGAAAATGAAGAAGCTAAAGTGCTCTGGGACTTTAGAATTCAAAGAGCACTCATCACATAACACTCCAGACTTAACAGCTGTTGAGACAAAAAAGGCTGGATAGTGGATGTTGCAGCAGAACAGAAGAACTGGAAAAAAAATCACAAAATACAAAGACCTTCAGTTAGAAATAAGAGCAAAGAAAGCAAAGGTAGTACCAATAGTAATAGGTGCCTTGGGTGCAATTTCAAAATGGCCAGAGCATCACTTGGAACACCATCGGCATTGACAAAATAACCATCAATCAGTTGCAAAAGGCAGCTTTACTTGGAACAGCTTATATCCTGTGACTGATACCTTTAACACTATCAGATAAGATCTGCCTATCCCAGGTCCTTGGGAAAGATTTGATAGGTGGATAAAAATGACAAATCCAGTTTAAACATTTGGCTGATTATGTAACCAGCCATGATAATGATGAGATGCGGATGTATTCCCCCTTTTAAAAATATGATTTTGTGGAGAAGGCGGAGCCTCGTCTCGGTGCTACAGCTGCGATCTCGGGGCTCTGAGATCGCAGCTGATATTTTCACCCCTGGTCGGTCCTAATGGACCTAAACCGTCCCGTAGAGACGGGGATTGTGAAGGGCACAGTCCCAGGATCCCAGAGATATCGCAAATCTCTGGTTTGATCCGGGAGAAGCCCTTTTGCTGGTGGTGGAAAGGCAGCCTCCAAAGCTGCTGAAGTCGGGACAGCTCCGAAAAGAAAGTGGCTGGAGAGAGGGTGTGTCGGCTGGGTGAGAAACCTCTTTTGTATTGCAAATTGGCTGAGACCTGAAAGGATATCCTGAACAAAGAAGAAACCTGTGGCTTTATTTTTGTCTGACTGGAACCTGGTTGAGCAGCGTTTTTTTAAGTGATGTCAAATTGAGGCTTGGATTCTTTCCTTACTATTTTTTTTTTCTCTTTTCTGAGGACTTTAATGTGACTTTGTAGGTAACCAGATTGAATTTTTTCTTATATATATTTTTATGCTTCTTTTGATTTTTTAATTTTCTTTAGGATAGAGGCCCCCTTTGTTTCTTCTGAGTTTTGTATACATTACTCTTTTTTCTGGCTGAGGGGGGAAAAAGTATTAAGAGACCTTGCAACACTGCCAACTAGAGGCTTGAAAGTACTTTATTTGAATTGGGGAGAAATGTATAAACACTCCTTCTCAAGGACATTTTAATGTAATAAGATGGAGGGAGAGCACAGAAAAATATTATTACAGGTGTTTTCCTGGACTCTTATCAATATTTCAACACTTGAGGCTTGGCTTTGAAGCTGCTGGAGAAGAGAGTCATAATAAGAGCCTTGGATAAATAAATAAAGTGTGTGCAGTCCATATATATATACATATATATATATATATATATATATATAAATATAAATAAACAAAGAAATGGAAAGAAATAAAAAGAGATATATACACACACACACACACATACTTGTGAAACCTCTACTCGCCAGCCTTTTTGTATATTTCAATTTTAGTAATATTTTTATTTTTGCTTTTTATTTGATCCTTTTTCTTCTTTGGTTTTTTGGCCCTTTTTATTACTGGATTTTTCCATTTTGGATCATAATTGACTACTCTATCAGATGGATTGAAGATTAAAAAGAATTTGAAGTTTTTTGAAGCATTAAAATGAAAAAAAAAGTGAGAAAAAGAAGAAAATGTTAAATGAAATAGACTGTGTGTATTTGGATTGCTTGGTGACTTTGGGACTTTTGGAAATTCTTATTTGAATGATTAAAATCATTTGGGTCGTTTAAATTTTTTCTTTTTTTTACAATGGCATTACTTATGGATGAACTGAAAATGGAATTTATAAAATATAATCAAGAGAAACAAGAAGGGAAGGATTCTTTTGGCTCTATTTTTCATTTTTTAGAAATGGCAATTTCTACATATGAGAAACTACAAGAACAAGAAGATTGGGATGAAGAAGAAACCATCCTTAATGAACAAGCAACTTTATTTGGGGAAGAAAGGGGAAAGAGGAGAAAGAGAATGGAGAATTTAAGACTTAAAAAAACAACCAAAAAAGGGAAAAACAAGGTGAAAAATGGACACAACATCAGAAAGCAACAGAAAAGAGGAATACACAAGAAGGTGGAGATTAAGAGACAAGGGGGTAAAAAGGGTAGAGTGGAGAAGCAAGGGAGGAAAGAAGGGAAGAGAAGTTACAAAGGTTTGAAACAAGATGTAAAGAAACAGAATTTATTTAGAGATAATGGGTAAACATATAACTGAAAAAGAGATTCTGCAAAGATACATAAGATTGTGTTGTTGTATTTGTATTTGAAATAATGTTAGAAAATTGGAATAATATATGATTATAAAATGGGACAAAATATTTAATGTAACTTAGCGAAATTTTTTCTTTTTAAATAAAAATAAATGAAATCAAATATGAGAGAATTGAATTAAAGAAAAATGGGAACATTGTTATTGTTTAATATTTTAAAATATAAGTGAAATAGGGGGAAGTAATTAAGTAAAATCTATAAGTGTTCCCATAGAAGCATGATACTTATTTAGAAAGGATTGTGTAAAATGTTTAAGACTTAAATGAATATTAATTTGAATGATATAACTTTAATTGCTATGGATTGTTGTTTTAATTATATTATATTTTTTAAATATAGTTTCAAAATATGGAGTTTATCTTTAGAATGTACTACGCAGAATCTGAATGAAAATTATGTGTCATGTTAAGCTTTAAAACTAGGGGAGGGATAAGTATGACAAGGCATTATACTCCAATCAGTCATTACAGAAGAAACTTTGTGTTAATGAGAAAAGATAAATAGCTAGCTGAAATAGAACAGACAAAGGATATAAGTATAATGATTTAAATTGAGATGAAATAAATATAATAGAATTAAGAGAGTGAAAAGAGAGGAGAAGCTATATAGAAAATGCAAAATAATAAATAAGAAATGGAATGTTATTTAAAAGTAAGCATGAACTTGAATTTATCTCTGTACAAAAAGATGTAACTCGGGATCAAACTGCCGTCCAAAAAGATATTTTATGTTTTTTATGTTTTGTGTTTGTTTGTACATGTTTGTTTGTTAAAAATTAATAAAATTCTTTATAAAAAATAAAATAAAATATGATTTTGTTAAATTTTGAAAACAAAAAGTAAACTAAAAGCAAGAAAACAGGAAATAAAGACAAAAAAGCAAGATAAATATGAAAGAAAAAGAAAATAGTAAATGGCTTTCAACTTTCTTTGATACATATATAAACAAAAATTCATCTTAACTCTCATTTTAAAATTAATGATAGTTCATATTGCTTCTATAATTTTGCATAATTCTAATAAATCCTAAAATAAAAATTGTATTCCCCATTTTCTCACAAAAAGTCCAAGTGGCTTTATTAAAAAAAACTCATCACTATCTCATAAAAGACATTTTCTTTCCATTCCTCATCCCATTGTCTGTAAAATCAATTTTTTAGGCCACTTTATTAATTAGCAAAGTTCTAGTAAAAAATAGCAGAAATACCTAATAACATAAGTATATAGCGAATTATGAATGCATCCTGACCTGGACATCTAATGCTTCTATTATGGGAGGTGCATTGCCTGCTGATTAGCTTCCAAGTGCAATTCAGGGTGCTAGCTATTACTTTTATGGCTCAGGGCTTAAATTTCTCAAGCTGTCTTCTCCAGGTTTAATTTGCCTGCCTGACACAGTCAGAGAAGGCTTTCTGAATAACTTTGTGCGGAGACAATATTATCAGAAGGGACCCCATTATCAAGTTTTCTCAATGATAGTTTTTATATTCCTGAAAGCCACCTTGAGTCGCCATATGGGAGTAGGCAGCAATATAAAATTTCTAAATAAATAAATAGTCCCCTGTCCCTTGTGGAACAGCTTACTCTCTGTTTTGGGGGGACCTTCCAATTAATCTTCTAAAGAGTCATAACTATTTTTATTAGAGTTTATTGAAGATGTGTGTTGGGCAACTACTAGCCAGACAAGAAGGAGGGATCAAGCCTTGAGATGGAGAACTGTCTTCCCTAAGATTCAGGAATTTTATATTTGTTCCCAAAGACGGAAGAGTCAGGGGAGATTCTTGTATAAGTACAATATAATAAAAAAATGGGGCCGTAATGGCTTACGTGGTAAGGCCTGCACCACTGCTGAGGTCAGCAGTTGGCAGCTTGATTCCTGTGAGCAAATAAACCATGGAGAGACAAGAAAGGAACCTCCCAACTGCTAACCGGCATTCAGGTGTCTTTTAGGTGAAGATAACACTGCCCCAAAAAATTCCTTTCAGAGGCAGCCAGCCATTCAGTGATTCTTGGTTAACACATGCCATACATTAAATAAATAAATAAATAAAGTAGTCAACTTGAACTCTTACACGTAGCTATGGTTGCTTGTACCTAGCAAAGTGAGTTCTATTTATGAATTGTGGCATAACAGCTTGGTTATATTTAATTGTTAAGTATTTTTTTTTAATTGGCTTTATTTCTTTTTTTATTTCCTGAAAGTTGCTCAGAGTTTTTTGGAATGGAGGAACATAGAAACCAAGTAAATAAATAATACTCCTTGCCTTAGCCATCATTTATTTATACTTGGAAGAGTTGAAGAGCAATGCGCATTTCCAGACTTTAAACTTCCTCTTTCAAGGGATGAGCAATGTTATCTAAAATAGTACAGAACCTTATTTATTTATTTATTTTCTTTCCAGCAGCAGCTTCATTTTACCTGGATTTAGTTCCCTCTTGTTCTTCTTAGCTGCAGCTTTAATTTTGGGAAAGATTAATATATTTCTTTGCACTAATCAGATTGAGACTGTATGATATAAAGAAGAATTGGCTTAGCAAGACTATTTTTTCCTGAGTATCTATTATGTTTGATAGGAAAGCCATCAGAGCAGCCTTTAAAAGTAAAAAGAGAGCAGCTATTCTGACTACTCATTACATGGAAGAAGCAGAAGCTGTGTGTGATCGAGTGGCTATCTTGGTGTCTGGAAAATTGAGGTACCTTCTTTATATATTGAGGTATTGGGGAAAAAAGAAACCAAATTTACAGTTAACACCAACAGTGATTTTAACATCAAATCTATTTTTGCCTGCTTTTCTCTTCTTCTTGCCCCAAACAATTGATAGATGCATTGGTACAGTTCAACACCTCAAGACTAAATTTGGCAAAGGATATTTCTTAGAAATGAAATTAAAAGAAGTTCCAGATTTACAGATGAAGGAACAGCTCCAAAGGGCAGTTTTGCATATCTTTCCCAATGGAAGACCTCAGGAAAGGTAAAAGTTGTTACAAGTCAAGTGGCTATTAATCAATTCCTTCTCATACTAGAACTGTCTCATTACACTCAGCATAAGGATTAGAGAGAATAATGGATGGACGGTGACATGCTTGATTACAGTAGTGCTTAATTCATTCTTGGCCTTTCCCATTAGTTAATCTGATCTGTTTTTATCAGCTAGGTAAAATCTTGACTTCTAAGTTTTAATCAATTTTAAAAAAATCATAAAGATGCAATTTGAGAAGCCCAAGCTTCTACTTCAGATTCACCAGTTAATCCATGAAATTAAATGTATTATATAATTAGTTTATGGAACATGCTGGTCAAGCTGTAACAGTCCATTCACAGTATGGTCCTGAAAGAAACTGGTTTTGTGTCCAAAGGAAGAATAGGATGTTTTAAAAATTGCAGAGCATTTAGTCTCCAAAGACAAAATGTCTTTCATATAATCCATATTTCTTGTAATTTTCGGTATATATCATAGAAAATTTCATCTAATCACTAGAATCTTAATGATAAATGTTGACATTTGTACATATTGTACAAATATATTTATTTATTTTTGAACTCTTATATGCAGGTCTAATATTACAGGATAATTATATTGTCTTCATATATATATATATATATATATATATATATATATATTAAAGCATGTTCCTTTTTTGCCCTTATTGGTGAAATTTTCCTTGGATCCCTTTATGTCTTCAGATTACTGGATTCGGTCTCTGTTTCCTTTTTCTGATCTGAGATTTCTGAGAGTATCCTCCCACAATTGATTTTTTTATTGTCTTCTAATGACATTTTTAATCTATAACTATCAGGATTTCAGCCAGGGACTCAACTAAGAAAACACTTTGTCAAACACTGAATGATATTTCAGTGCTAAAATCTTAACATTTTATTGCTATTGCCAGTCCTTTTTGGACCCGATGGCAGTATTTGAGAGTCTCAACCACCAAATATTGCTGGTTAAATTATGGTTCCTGAGCATCATTGCCAATGTGCATAATTGATATAAAAATTGTCTTCTCCTTCCTCTGCAATACTGCATGGTGGACTACACTCTCAGCAATTTCCATTTTTATTAAATGTCTTTCAGAGATCGATCCTATATTCTGTTTTATTTATCCTTCAAGTTCCCTGATTTATTGGATTATTTATTTATCAGTTCCTTGATTTACAGGTAGGATTTTCAGTATCATTGATACCCTGATAATGCTTTGTCTATTGGTCTTTTGTGACCCTTGATGACAATGCATGGCCCATATCTTACTAGTATTTCCTCTTGAATGTCTTTCCATCACCTCCAGTTGAATATGCATGTCAGACATCATATTTGGCCTGATTATCCTTCCTGTTCTGCATTGTGTCTTCACTTATTTGTCTCAAGGGACCTTGGGTATCTTAATTTCTTTCTTAATTTTCAAAGAAATTTCTTAATTTCTTTGCAGCCTCAAAGTGTTTTTTATTGATGATCAGCTGGCTTTATTTGTATATTTATTTATCAATTTTTTATAGCCTCCCATCTCAGAACACCCATTTGGTAATCTTAGAGCAAGGGTCACTAATTTGCATTTAACTATTTATCAAATTTGTGTAGCCACTCATTTCACAAAAAGTGATTCTGGGTGCAGTTCAATGACCTAACATAAGCAAAAATTATAAATATAACAGAGACAAAATATATTACAAAAATATAAAAAGATAAATATTATAAAAACAAAGTTGTGATGAATAATTGTAGGAAGAGGATGGGGAACAAATGAGAAGAGAATAGCTTTATTAGTGGTTGCTGTGGTTTTTTTGTACTCCTAGATTACTGCAAGTCTTCTGGCAGGTGTTCCTCTTTGTGTCCTCTTTAGGTCTTGGTTTAGCATAGTTCCATGTGCAATGATCTGAATAATTCCCAATCTTCTTACGTTCTGTTGTACCAAAGGGCTCAAGTTCTTCTGTATCAAAAGGCTCTACTTATTTGAACTAACACCCAGTTAAAACCATTGGTACTTATATGTGGAACTCTCTGGTCACAAATTTCTCAATATCTATCTTAACCCTGCAATCCTTTTTACTCTTTATTTCCTTTGTACCAGACCATCTTCAGTTTCTCCCTTCAGAATTGTAGTCTTTAGCTTCTTTCAGGATCCTGGCCTTGCAATTCTGTTATCAGCTCCCATTTTGTCTTTTCATCTCTATAAAGTTTATTGGCCTTTCAAATGGGTTGAAAAGCTTTTTTATATGGCTGCTAGTTAGTCTAGGGCAGGGGTGTCAAACTCACGTCGTCACGGCGGCCTCACGTGACATATTGAGACTTCCTCCCCTTTGCTAAACCAGGCATGGGCATGGCCAGCGTGTGACGCATCTGGCCTACAGGCCAGGACTTTGACAGCCCTGGTGTACGGTCTGATTATTCCATCCATTAATCTTGGCAGTTTTACATTAATTCTGGTTTTATGCAATGAGCATATGGTCAATTGTATTAGAGTGCATTGTTTCTAAACATGTTTCAGTGATTAATATTTATTTACTGTGAAATTGTGAATTATATTTAGTATACAATATGGAATTCTGTAATCACTGTCTTTCCAATTTATACTATATCTCAATGAAGGTATCTAATAAGTAGTTATTATTGTTCATAAGTGGATAAAGCAAAGATAAAACAGTTGTATTTATCAGTGATGCCCATAGGCAAGGTCAATATTCTCAAAATGATGAGTGACTGTACATACTGTTTTTGTGTTTGTGTGCAATGTACAACACATATTAAAAGGGGGCAGGGCTTCACTTGTTGGTTGCCTCTATCATTTTGATGTCATTGACCCTCCTGTACAATCCTGGTCTCTGATGAAATATCTAATCACATTACATTAATATACCTAAATCTAATATTATTCAAACTACTTGTTTTGGAATACACTTCCTTTCTTTTTATTTGTTGCAGTTTTAGCTCAATTTTATCATACAAAATCCCAAAGGAAGATGTCCACTCACTTGCCCTGTCTTTTTCCAAACTTGAGGAAGGTAAGATAGCAGAATACTAAGTGAACTGATAATCTTAGAATGTCTGTCTCTTTGTTAATCTTTTCACTTTCTTAATAATCCATCCTTATCATTTTGCCATCTCATGCCATGGTTTCATCCATTTCTGCCCAGTCAGGTCCATTTAATATATATCAGGCTACTAGCTTTATACCCATGCTTTGCTACAAAACTATATGGTTAGGCGTAGTTTTTGAGGAGGAAAATAAGGGGGGAAAAAATTCTACCTCTGCCTACCAGCATCCATTGGTATTCATCTGGCTAGCGTTCTGTCAGCGTATGTGAGAGAGTTGAGGGGTGGTGGGAAACTGAAACAGTATTTGCTGCGAGCAAGGAGACAGTAAGGAGCCTGGGCATGGCTTAGCTCAACTATTCTGTACTAAAGCTGTTTGGTGCTGTGAAACTAAAAGTGAAACTGAAACTCCTGACTTCTGCTTGTGTTTTGCATTTGGAACATATTTCTTCTCAGATGACGAGGGGGAGTAGAACTCCTTAGCATCAGAGTGTGTTAATAATAATATAGGAAATACTAATGCTGTGATAGTCATTTTGAAAAACCCTTTCTTAATGAGCACTTAGAAGCCAAGTGGAACATACATGCCAAATATCAAGTTTGTAGGCTTTACGGATTTGGAGATTTTGTGATGACGCATGAGTGATATTTCACTTTTATATAAATAGATTGTAACAAATGAAGTTTTAAACTGTTTTTGTTTGTCACATAAAGTACTTGGAAGCATGAACCTATCTGCAATACACTGAGGCAACTGTATCTGCAGGATTGTGAAGCAGCTGCACAGAGCAGCCACGTGATCACATGATCTTTAATATATTGCAGACAGTTGTTGTGTTCATGTTCCCAGTCACATTATGGTGATTAAATTCAAAGGACTGCATATCCTAATTTCTAGCCTTTCTGACTTGCTTTCAGGTTGTGTAGACAAGTTAGTTGAACATTAGAACTGTTACAGAAGTGTGTTTTGAGAAATAAACATTATTTTTTCTTTAACCTATAAACAGTGCTTGACTAAGTACATCCATGAATGGAAACCAGTTCCACACTAGTACACTACTGCTGATTTTTCCCCTTGCTTTTCAAAATCACCAAAGAGACTTTGAAGAGGAAAATAAATCCAACAGAGTTTCTCCTGTTAATTGAAATAACTTCCAACTGAGAAAAGCATTCCAACAGATTAACTAAGAGTACACACAAAACTTGATTTGGTCTCAATTCAGCAATTAGTAGTTTTAGTAATTTAATAAATCATGCACATGGACTTTTGGAATGATCTAATTGTTCAATGATTTTGGCATCAGATGGAATTGGTTGTTTTGAAAAGTATCTTAATATCGAATATTTTGATACCTGTCTTTCAGTGACAATTAACAGTTTTTTAAATTCTTTTAAACAGCAAAACATGCTTTTAATATTGAAGAGTACAGCTTTTCTCAAGCAACCCTTGAACAGGTAACTCAGATTTTTCCAAATAATTTTACTGTATTATACTTACTAATGCTTATATACATGTGTTTTCTAATTCCATATAAAACCAACAATAATTGAAATGATACTCACTCATCCATAGTTTCTGAATTTCTGATTTTACACATTTCATTCATAAGTAAACTTGACTTTCACCTCTGCACCATATATAAAAGTAGTTACAAGTTCATTGATTAATTTAAACTTAATTTAAACTTATCATATATTTTTTTTACATGCCAAGTCAAATTTTTCCATATGCCTTAATTACTAACAAATAGGCTCATGAATACTGACCTCTACCACCTACTATGACTTTGATCATAGAGATTGTAGATAATTTGTTACATTTTCAAAAATTGTATTGTTTGTAGGTTTTCGTGGAACTTGCCAAAGAGCAAGAAGAAGACGACAGTTTTGGAACATTAAATAGCATGCTTTGGTGGGAACGAACCCAAGGAGAAAGAGTTGTTTTCTGATATATTCCATGTAGCACACTTCAGTGTCTACATTCTTCAGGTTTTTTAAAATAATTATTTTTATTACTTGAAGTTACTTCATTCTCCATTATGTATCATGTTCATTCTTCATTATGGATTAGAAAATGATTACTAGTAATTAGGAGTACAAATATTGATTCTCAACATCTAAAAATGTAAAATTGACCCTATTCTCTTTATTTATCTTATATACAGTACCTCCAGTGTTTGCCTTTGATAAAAGTTTTTTTAATGAGTCAGGATATGCTTTCTGTTGTAGAACCTGATATTCTGAATTTCATCACCCATGATCTATCTTAACTTCCATATTATTGGTGGAAAAACATAACTGTAGAAAAATCTGGTTATAAACCCATGATTGATTTTAGAATCTTATTTTCAAAAGATTTTTTTACTAACTAGAATACTGAGAATTTTGTCTGCATGGTTAAAACTTTAGTAGAATTTGAATGAAATGTTTCCTCTGAATATGAAATACTCCAATTGATCTTCAGTATTTATTCTATAAATAGTGAATATGTTAATAATACACATACACATAAACACAGTAGGACTGGGATGTAAACGTAAGATCTATATCTTTATATTTACAAAATTACAGCTATCCCAGCTATTTCTTAAGTTGTCAGTATGATGGTTAAAAAATAAATTCTACAAATTTTTTTAAAGAAAGTTGATTGCATGTGAAGGTACTAAAGGTACAATAAAGTCATTAGACAAAGAAAATTGTATCCTATGATTAATGATTGAAACTGTGATAACTATGTACACTGAGAGCTTATGCACCGCAGATAAATTCCTTGTGTGTCCAATCACACTTGACCAATAAAGAATTCTATTCTGTTTTACTCAACTCTACACTATGCTACACTACACTATACTACACTCTACCTCATCTCTATCCCTATTCCAAAAATCAAGAAAATACTCATATATTTACCTTTTGCAGTAGTATTTTACCATATAAATGTGTATGATAAGTCTATCTAAACTAAATCTATGAATGATCTTTGGAGAGCATTAATTTGTTGTACATTAGTATGTTGAGTTAAGTTATTATGTTAAGTTAGTTCAATTTCCATCCTCTGTTTTTAAAAATTATTTGAATTCTTTGATAAAAAAAATAATTAAAAAGATGTTTCTAGTCTACATTTTTTGGAAATGCAACTGGTCAAGAACTCTTATTGCAGCAATATTGTTCTGTGACATGTTACCTAAAAACTTTTCTTTAATGAAATAGCCTTTCCTTTCCCTTTCTCAGGATTGTGCTGCTTAAAATGACATTGCTTTTTCTTTCCCTTTGCTTGCCTGATTCAGTTTTCGTACCATCAAGCATGAAGCTGTAAGCAACATAATCCTGATTCTTCAGGATTTAAAATCTTCCCAGTCCCATTACATTGCACAAAGATATGTTCCAGTGGCAAACTTACATTAAAAAAGAAAAAGAAAATCCATTGACACATTCTTCTCTTAAGAAACTACCACATGCATGGCCTGGTTTTGTTGGGCAGTGTGCGGATACAAATTTGAAAAATAATTAGCAGGAGACTTAACAATGGACCTATTCATTTGGTTTTCTTGGCAGCAATACCTAAATGTTTTGCCACTGGGTTTTTAAAATTCTCAATCTAACCTTGATGTAACATGGTGGTTGTTCAAGAGATTTCTGTATCGTTGATCTGAACCTGTCCCGTCATTCTTGTATCCCTTTGTCCTTTCAGGTATTGAAGAATTAAGTTGGGATTGACCACTTTTCTTCTTCCTGAGACTGTTTATTGATATATTTTCTCAGTCAAAAAGTGTTGGAGATTTTTGCCTTTCCTATCAGAAGACTGAGGAATTGATTTTGGCTTTCAAGAGAGTTCCCAACATTGAACTCAATAAGTTTTCTGAGGTGTGCTGGGGTCAGTGCAGCACCTTTTTTTTTTTTTTATTAGTTGAGCAGTAGCCAGTTTGTAGTCTTGTATTCCAGTAAACTGCAGAAATTAATTTGTGCATCATGTTGTTTCATTCCTGTTTGACCTAGCTCACAATTTCTGGCATGTTTTCACTCTCAGAGCCTATTTGCAAGGGATTCATGCTCTTTCTTCAGAATGGGTATCAAAAGTTGCACTCTTTGCTCCATCACTCTCGAAGGGCTCATTGCAGGTACCATACAACCAGTTTTCTCAGCTGGAAGAGTTTGTTCAATCCAGAACTTGGAGCCTTGCTACAGTGGTGGCTGCAGATGAACATTTTAGCCCAGGAGTTTGTACTTCTAAAGCTAGGGTTATGTTTTCTAAATCATTAAGACTGTTCGTAGCAGTTTTTCTGTCTTCTGAGCCAGTCACTTTGTATTTTCCACAGGAAAGGGATTATCCATTATCTTGACGTTCCCTCATTCTAAACATTCTCACTTTTACAGCAAGAGAGAAGTTACAGCCATTTTTTTCTCGTGTTCCCAAGAACCCCATTGCATTTCCTAAACATTACACAAGCACTGAAGATTATCCTTCGCTTCCCTCAGCTCTTCAGATGGTTTTCTTTTCTGTTCATTAGCATTGGGACAAGGGATGGTTAGACCTGTTTCAAAAACCTCATTTGCATGGTAGCATAAAACATACTTTTCAGAGAATTGGTATACCCCTTGCCCTCATCTTTCATATTCAGTTTTGCTTATATCACACTGATTTCATGAATAACTTTTATGTGAATGTCAAAATTGTTCTGATTTCAAAACACATTCAATTTGCTGTACAAAATCCTAATAGTTAGAATAATATATTAGACTATTAGTAAAGTACTGTAGTAATGTTGCTGCTGTTATGTTAAAGTGCCTTGCTGGAACTTTGTTGCTTGTAATAAAGCATTCTAAAATGTCTATTTATTGTTCCAATACAAGAATATGAATAATTTATTTGTATAATGTTACAAACATTGAAACATTTTACTGAATCTGGCTTCTGCTACAGGTAGACTATTTTGAATTTACTATTTACCATTACATGTTCTCCATGGCTTATTTTATAGCTAGTCTTGACTGTAACACTACTCTACACTTTACATGGAACTATGCTTGAAAATTACTTAAAGATTGCAGTTGCTATAAAATAATAATTAAAGCAGAATAAGACCGATTTGCAGAATAGTCATTACAAACGTAACCACACAAGTAAAGGCTTTCATAATTTTCTTCTTCAGACATGCAGGAGGGGTCCTTTTTCTACAGTACATCCATCTTTTGAAATAAACTCCTTTGAGAATTATGTTTAGTATACTGTAGATAGATATTTCTTGAATCTAACTTTCTACGAATAGGGTTTTTCCATGTGAGAATATGTATAGGTGTAAGATACAAATAATCTGTATATGTTCAGATAATTAAATGTCACTAATACTTCTCATTTTAACTCAATATTAGTGCTTTTCCTCTTCCTGAACAGTATGTACATACTCATACATATATGTATGTGTACATATACACATATGCACACAAATATGATTTGCAGATATACATTTGTAAAAGAAAAAAATAGGATTGTTTTTAGCTGAAGTTCACAGTTGGGTGGTGTACAGTATTTTGATCTAGATGTTCTGGGCTGCTCTCAATAATAAAATAAATACAAATAACATTGATAAACTGGAGAGCAAGGTGTCACTGTCCTTTATCCAAGGTCCGGTTAAAGACTCAGGAGATAAAAGATAAAAAGTGCAAACAATTCAAATTGCTGCCTTTTCTACTTTGAGGATCACTAGACATACTCATTTCCCAATATGGAGTATTTGATTAATCTTACCCAACAAAACTCAAAAGTTAATTAAAATGTTTTATGGAATATAAAGGAAATGAGATAAACTAAGCATTTATTTTAGTAAATAGAAGATTGGGTCCTTATTTTTATTTAAAGTGCTGCTGGTATTTCAGTATTTTTTTTAAATAACTCTGTCATTTAAATATCTAAGTAAATAATTAAAACTCCAAAGCAATCAGTATGAAAGCACTCATTAGTCTTAAAGCACTTTGAAAAACTCACTGCCATTAAACTCTTACGTATAATCAATATTTATACATTAAATAATCAATACAGTCAGAAGATTACACTATATCAACATTATGATAAATGTTTTTATATTAAGATATAATTGAAGTCCTCAGAAGTATTGCACATATAGAATCCCTTAAGAAGAATCCTTTCAAACCACCTCAAATTCAAGTTCCAATATTTCTTTCAATTTAAAATTTCATTTATCAAAGTATAAATAGAAGAAAAATGAAAAGCATGGAAAAGGAATAAAGGAAAAGGGAAGAGGAAAAAATGTAAGGTAAAAGGTAAAATAAAAAACTATTGACTTCCAATTTTGCTAAGTGCAGTAAAGTAAGGTAATGTACAGCCTCAACCTTTTACTTTTGCATGATACCATATACTAGCCATTTCTATGACAATAAACTTATTTAATCAACAAAATCCAATATCAAAGTTTCATTTTCCCCCTCAAGCAAAGCATAAAGTCCAGAAGTGGTTTCCAAGTAGAAAAAAAGTTAGTTTATTATTTTCTTTAATTAAAGCATTCAGTTAGCCAACTCTCCTCACTCCATTAGCTTTTGCAGGGAATCATCCATTGTGGAATTAAGGTTTCTTTCCATTTTTATGCACAGAGTGTTATGTCAAATTGAAACAAAATTGTATTTTATTCACTGGAGGGAGGGGATGAATTTCACTTCTCTTTCAGTTTGTTAAATGCTAACACAGGCTAATTTTACCTACCTTATTTTCACTCCAGTGGATCCCCTCAAGACACGGATGTATTGCTTGCACGAATTGATAACCTCTTTTGTGGTTTGCAACTAGTATTAGTGGCTTCTGATCCTGGGATTTTGCTTGGAAAGAGTTGCACTTTTTCCTCCCGGTATTATGGAAATTAGATTTTTGAGTATATAATCAGACACAAATGCACTGCCTCTGACATTTGCAGCTGTATGATATTTTATATCTTTATATTTTCAGCTTCAGGGTTGACAACTGCTTTCACCAAATACACAGGTTTTCCTTAGCTTCTCTTTAATTTTTCTTTCACATCCATTGCTCTCCCAGTAAAGAAGTGACTCAAAGGCTTAAAATGGAGGTCCAGAGAAGGGTACCTGGGATCCTGTGAATTTCTAACATCCTCTAACAAATTCTTAGCATGCCTAGTTTGGGACCATCACCTATCCAGGACCAGCAGTCATGGAATTCTATGACTACTGCCTCTATACAAAGTTGTCTAACCATGGATCAATATGAGCTAGCTGGCACATCACAACATATATTTTCTTTCCTTCCTATCAGAATAATTGAGCTATTGAAAGTTTGAAAAAAATCTGCTTTGAATGAAAAAAAAAAATCAAATTGAACATCTATATTTGCTAATCTAGATACCCAATTTAACATATTCTGACACAAAAGGAATAATAAAAGTTGGTATTGAATTTCTTTGTAACATAAGAGTTGATCCAAGTATCATCCTGGGCACCACTATACTAAGTGGTACACATATACAATTAATACCTGGAAAATAAATTGGACTAATTGAGGGACTGTTCTATGACATCATTATACCCTAGAAATCTGCAATATTTTATAGCTCAATAGCTATATTTAGAATTTTGAATACATATATTCACAAATGGCATCATCAGTGACAGTGAAACAGAAAACTATTTCCTAGAGAATATGTGATGTTAAATTGTCCTGGGCTTAGTAAAAAAAATTGTTTACATCTGGTTATTGCCATAATAAATTGTCAAGCTAACCCCACTGTTGAAAATTTAGTCCAAATTCAGCACATATATGATTTATCAAAATGGCAGCATCAGAAAGAGCAGGCAAGATATGCCAGAAGATGTATCTTAATCAAATTCAGAAATGTTTTTGCGCTGGCAATTTCCATCCATGAATTCTTTCATAGAATAGCATTATTCCATTGGCTTTACCAAGCACAAACTGAATATTTACCTCCCTAAATATATCAGTTGGGTGCAGCTGGGCCTAATCTTGTCCAACTTCTCTCTCTTCTGATATCATCTATCCTCAAGAAAGTATTATTGAAGACTGGCTGAGAAGGTTCTTGGTTGGGCATAGAATCAACTGAGTCTTGGGCAAGACAGAAATTATAAGATTGCCCAGCATCTCACTGGTCCCCTCGGCTCAAAAATGCCTTATCCTGGGTCCTCTTCCTTGTCTGAGAAGTGCTCTTGAGGCAGGACCAGGGCATGAAAGAAGTAATCTCTGCAGTCCCCAAGCCATTTATCTCTCTGCCTTGCTATCCTAAAAATGCCCACAGAACTCTTACCCTCCAGGTTTATGGGTTTGCGATAGAGCTAAGACAAAGGATCCACCTTTGCCTTTTCCTGGACCACCTAATGTTGAATCCTGATGCAATTAAGGAGTCAGATTGTGGAAGGCAAAAATCATACTTTTCATCCCTTCCTCCTTTCCTTTCCTTTCCTCTCTCGTTTCCTTTCCTCTCTTCCCTTTTTCTCTTGTTTCCTTTCTCCTTTTTTTTCTTTCCTTTCCTCTCCCCTCGTTTCCTTTCTCTTTTTTCCTTTTCTTTCCCCTCCTTTCCTTTCCTTCCCGTTCCTTTCTTCCTTTCCCAAGAAGCGGGACAGGGAAAGTTACTCCTGATAAAGCTCCTACCGTTATTTCTACCCACAGCGCTGGCAAAGCGGCTAAGGAGGCGGCGGCGGCGGCGGCGGCATCGTGCCCTGCAGCAACCCAGCTGCCAAGGGGACAGCCGAGGAGACGCTCCGCCCTCAGGCGGCTCGGGGAAGCGAGTGCAAGGGCGGGCGATGGGAGAGCCCGACTTTGGCGTCGGCCGCCTGCCCGCCAATCCGAATCGACGAGGAGGCACTGCAGCGCGGAGAGCGCCGCTGGCGGCCCTGAAGGCTGCTTTCCGGCTTGCGCGTCTAACGGGGCTAAGAAGCGGCGGAGCGAGGTGGCAGCGGGAAGACGCGGGAAGACGAGCGCCGCGTAACGTTAAAAAAGAGGGGAGGAGAGGGGTGGGGGGAGAGGGGAAAAAAAAGTGGCATCGGGAAAGATGAGGAGACGTGCACAATTTGGGACAGGGGTGTGGGGAGAGCTGTCCCCTCCCTCTGGGCGGAGAGGCTGCGTAAAAAGGGCATCCCTTTGCCCGCTTGCCAGCCGCGGAGACACAGTGCAGCGCCGCCGGCACTTGCTCCAATGGCGCCACTTCAAACTGAGCCGCCGCCGTGACTAAGCAAAACCTGAAGCTGTGTGGAGGGGAGGGGGGGGGGAAATAAAATAAAAATAAGCACCGCTTCGATTTATTTTAGGTGACTGAAACGCCCGCCCTTAGAAAAGGGCCGGCGTACGGAGCCCGAATAGTGATGGATAACTTGTTAGGTACCAATAACACACAAGGTTAGAGGTGAGGTTCAGTGGGAACCTAAATACCTTAATCGGCCCTGATCCTGCGGCTTCTTTAATTTGCTTCTGGCCTTTTAGTTTCTTTTACACAAAAGTCACCACAGCCATAATCCGTGACTTTTCCGTGGTTCTTTGACAGACTTGCCTGTCCTGGTGACATTTTCGCCTCCTTGATCTGCAATGCACAGGGTGCGGTTAGTTCTGGACAGCACTTAGCGGTGCTGAGAATGGAACTTCACAAAGTGATCTCTGCCTTTTGATTCCTTTGGAGTATGCATGGACGTTTGGCTTCAGCGGAGGTGAGTTGTCCGGAGACGTCATTTAACTGAGCGTGGATTTTTAAAAACAACAACAAAAGGTAGGAGGCAGAAGTAAAGTTTAGCTAAATAGGGATTTAGGTTCCGTGGGTTGTTTCGGTTTGGGGGCTGAGTCAGTTGCAATAAAGCTTATAGAAAAGACTGAAAAAAAAAAGAGTGTTAAGTATGTGTAAGCTATATACAATATTTCTCATTCAGAAATCTTATTAGATCCCTTTCCTTGGGATTTCAGAAACATCTGTCTGTCTGTCTGTCTGTCTGTCTATCTGTCTATCTATCTCTCTATCTCTCTATCTCTCTTATCTATCTATCTATCTATCTATCTATCTATCTATCTATCTATCTATCATCTATCTGGGGAAATGCATGATATTTGTATTGATTTAGTTACTTTTCAGGATAACACTATAATATTCTAATTGCAATTATATGCAACCCTGTCATCATTATTTATCTATTTGTTCAATTTATTTGCTGCCTATCTTGCTTTGAGCCTACTCTAGGTGGCTTAAAACAATAAAAAGGAATAACAAAAACAGAACAGAAAGTAATGGAACAAAATAAATATGAAAAAGAATACATCAGTGAGAACATAGCAATATGATATCCAAAAAGATGGATGGTGGAAAGCAGAGAAGAAGGTGGGATGGGGTAGGGTGGAGTAGAGATTGCCACAAATCCAGAGCTGTTCATTGCAGAACATTTATGTGGATGATGGAGAAATATTTGCAATAATGTTGCATTGGCTTCCTTGCCTGTTATAATGGAAAGTGAAGTTACTCAGTAGGTGCTACAATATAATGTTGGACAGCAGCCATTCATTCTGAGACATGCTCTCATTTATGAAATTAGATCATAGAGGGTACAATATCGAAAGCAAAATACAGATTGCTGCTAAATAAGACGCAAGTATTCAGGACCTCCATGATAGCAAATAGGTTACCTTATGTTGCAACTCTCCTTGACTTTAAGTAATTTGAATTGGAAATACGATTCAACACATAACTGTGAAACTTGAAGGGACAGCTTACTTCAGCAGAACTTCAAGCAATGAACTCTTAAATGCAATCACGTAGTGATTCTTGTTTCTTTCTGCCATAAAGATGATTTGAAATGTGTTGTTGCAGATAAATGATTTCCTCAAATTTTCAATATACTTTGGTTGTTTCTTGCTGTTCTTTCTCATCTCAGTATTCCACATTTTTATTTTTGTTGTCCTCCTATTTAGCTTTAGCCTGGGGAAACTACTAACTGCTGCAGATCTGATGGTTTGGACCTGAGCTGTAAAGCTCTGTCAACAAAAGCTTATACTCTCATCACTATGTGCTTAGACTACAATAATGCACTCCACACCAGCTTGCCTCTAAAGATAAACAGCAAAATGTGGCATGTAGTATTGATCTATCAAGCCTTTAAACCTCAGATCTATGATGCCTCAGGGTCCCTTTACTTCATGTTGAAGCTTCTCAGCCTGTGCACGCAAGCTAAGAGAGAATGCTTAAGGCCCTAGCTTAAGAAGAGAGCAAAAAGACATGCAGTGATGCCCCTTTGTTGGGGAATACCATTCCCCTGGAAATGTATTCACCACTCACCTCATTTGTTTTTCCTCAAACTCTTTTATATTAGGCATTTGGGGATTTCATTACAATATTCTCATTATAAATGCAAGCATTGACTTCCAATTTTTATTAGGTTGATTATCAGGTTCTATATATTCAGCTTTTAATTTTGTTATAAACTGTCTCATTGGCAGTTTATAACAAAAGCTGCATAATTTTATATTTATTTATTTATTTTATCACGGTTACCATATATACTCGCATATAAGCCGATCTCGCATATAAGCCAACCCTTAAAAAACTGCCCCCAAATGAGGCATTTTGCAAAAACTCGCATTAAATTAGAGGGAAATAAATAAGAGGGAAAAATACAGAGGGAAAAGTCGGCAGGGCAAAAGTTGCGGCTCATCGTCCATCCAGGGATGAATGCTGCAAAGGTCCAGGCGAGGGCTGCAAAGGTCCAGGCGAGGGCTGCAGCAGCGACTTAGCATGGCGACTTGCTCCAGCGACTTAGCTTGGCGGCTTTGCACGATGAGAGTCTTGGCTCTCATCGCGCGAAGTCGGGCAGCGCCTTCACGCGATGAGAGCCAAGACTCTCATCGCCTTCACGCGATGAGAGCCAAGACTCTCATCGCACGAAGCCGCCACGCTAAGTCACTGCTCCAGCAAATCAGATTTATGCGCGTATAAGCCGATCCCCAAATTTTTGGGGAAAAAAAAGCATTCTAAAGTCGGCTTATATGCGAGTATATACGGTATGTAGTGTATATTGGAGGTGGTGACTCTTTGAGAGCTGTATGCAATGAAATTTCATTTTAATGTATGCCGATTAGTGTACATTCAATGTGACAATAAAGTTAGTCTAAGTCTAAGCTGTATGATACATAAATTCTGTATGTATAACTGAACAGTTGAGTTTAAGAATGTAAGCTCAACATTCTACTGAAAATTTTCATGATAATAAAATGCCTTATAAGAATGAAAATGTTTCCCAAACCTTACATTACTGTTTTGGTAAAGTACCATTCACAGAATTAGATAAAATATAATGCTGGCATTTAAAGAAGGTATAAATTAATTTTATGTGCACACCACATGCATTGTTTTTCAGACTACACACACACACAAAATGTCTACAGAGGCTCCAAGACAAGGAGGAACATGGCGACAAACTCGAGTTCTTTTGTATAAGAACTGCCTAATCAAATGGCGGACGAAAAGGACTAGTATTCAGGTGAATTGATCAGAAGTATTGTATTTTAATCTCATTTCAACATTAAACCAGTTTATTTATATCAAACATAGCAAGTATGTAGACAGGTGCATTCTCTTGATAAAATTCCATATTTTAGGAGTATAATACAATATCACATCTCTACTATATTTTTATTCAGAATTATGTTAATATTTGGTATGACAAAGTAAAAACAAACCATTAATGGACCTAACCAAATCATATGAATCAGAGAACCATTACATTTTTACAATGTCAATATATTTTTTAAAAAATCTGACCTTTCAAAACATTCTTTGAGAAGTCCATTAAACACATAATAAGATTTTTTAATGAATTAATTTCTTTCCTAAATTATATTTTAAAATCATGGGGTTTTTTGGATAAATGCATAAAATTGAATTGATGGTTTTACTTCAAATACAGGGCTGCTTAAATATCATAATATTTTCAGATATCTCTGAAGCTTTATAAGCTGATAAATCCTCAAGTCAGTTTGTTTTACCAAGGCTTCATTTAATGGACAGCTAGTTGTCTGAAATGGAATAGACTAGAGTCTCCTGTAGGGATTAGAAGTCAAATGATGCTTCTTGCACCCTGTCTTTAATTTTCTCAATTTCCCTTGTTGGCAATCACTCTGCTTTTTAAGCACATAATTTTTCTGTTTGCTTTGATCAATACTTTACATATGACTAAGATCAGGTAACATGAAAGAGCATATTGTTATATAACATTGTTAAAAAGATAGGGAGTTTATTTGAGAAGCACATGCACACAAAGTTCAATGGGACTTCTTTCCCTCCTTACTGATTAGAGAAACAATTAAAATATTTTATCAAGAAACAAGCACACTGACTTCCACACTTAGTTAAAGCCCCTGTCACACTGCACCAACAGATGCAAAGAGGATGTAAAACGGACAAAAAAGCTTGCCATCCGTTGGTTAACGCAATGTATCCATTCTGTACTCACTGCCTCCGTTTTGCTTCCTCTCTATCCGTCCAGCATCCGTTTATTGACGTTTCATCCGCTCAGAAAGTTTTGAGCTGCTCAAAACTTTTGAGCGGAAAATGTATCCAATGCATCCGTTCTGCATCTGCTAGGCATCCGCTAGGCATCCGTTTTGCATCCGTTAAGCATCCGCTAGATCCGCTAGGCATCCGCTACGCATCCGCGCAACTCCATCCGCTCCAGCAGTAAAGGGACGCAGGGAGGAAGCGGAACGGATGTGGAACGGATGCAGAAGGGATGCCTAGCGGATGAAGCACGGAAACAAAGCATGTAAAACGGAAAATACGTTCGCAGAGGGGACCTATCTCGGATATTAAGGATGTCTACAGGATGCCTAGAGGATGCCTAGAGGATGCAAAGGGACACCTATACTGCCTATAAAAAGGGGGAGCAACTCACCTGGATCTCACTTTCAGAACAGCAGCCCAGCTGCAGACCTCTGCAGCCTTCATCTGCCTCTTCCTCTTCCACAGCATCCAGTCATGTCCACCGTGGATCGTAACAAAGTCCTTTTGGCAGCCACCATCCTTCTGCAACAGTGCGAAGCCATCTACAGGCTCTGTGAACTCTACTACGGGAAGAAAAAGGCGGCCAAGAAGCGTCTGGGTACGAAGATGGTTCACCAGAAGAACAGAGGACGGACTGTACAACAAGCTGATGGTGGAGCTCAGGAACAAAGACACTCATGCATTCCAGAACTTCATGAGGATGCCTCCAGCCATGTTTGACGAAGTTGTGCAGTGGCTGACACCCAGGTTGACCACGCAGAGCACCAACTTCCGGCCCAGCCTGGAACCTGGGCTCAAGGTGGCACTCACTCTGCACCACCTGGCCTCAGGGACCACCTACAGGAGCATGCAGTAAAGCTGGAGGTTGCCACCCAACACCATCAGCATTGTGGTCAGAGAAGTGGTGCAGGCCATCATCGAAGAATACATGGAGGAGCTCCTCCAGTGCCCAACCACTGAAGAAGGATGGAAGAAAGTTGCAGAGCAGTGGTATCAGAGGTGGAACTTCCCACACACCGTTGGAGCCATTGATGGCAAGCACGTGGCCTGCAAAGCTCCAGCCAAGTCGGGGTCCACTTATTTCAACTACAAGGGCTTCTTCAGCATCATCCTCTTCGCCATGGTCGATGCTGACTACAAGTTCATGTACATCGATGCTTCAGGCAACGGGTCATCTTCAGATTCCCAGGTATACAACGCAAGTGACCTCAAGAGTGGGCTGGAACGCAACCTCATGGTGGGCTTCCCAGATCCAGACCCCCTGCCCAACGACACGCAAGATGTGCCCTACTTCATCGTGGGGGATGACGCCTTCTCCCTCACAACCTACCTCACGAAACCCTACGCCTCCAAATACCTCACCTGTGAAGAGAGGATCTTCAACTACAGGCTGTCCAGGGCAAGACGGGTGGTGGAGAATGCCTTTGGCATCCTGGCCAACAGGTTCCAGGTACTTCTCACCACCATGCAGCATCGCCCAGAGACCGTGAGGAACATCGTGGAAGCTTGCTGCATCCTGCACAATCTCATGCGCACCCGCTACCCAGTCTTGCAGAACAGGTTTGTGGACCTCCAGCAAGGCAATGGGGACATGGAGGCTGGGGAATGGAGGCAAGGGCGAAACCTGATAGACACTGAGGATGTGCAAGGCCCCAACAGAGCCTCACGTGAAGGGAAGAAAAAGCGCAACCTCCTGAAACACTGCTGCAACTCCCCAGCTGGAGCGGTGGAGTGGCAAGACAGGATGATAGATGCTTAATGGATGCTTCCTTCAGCCTGTCTCATCACACTGATGAGATTGTGCCATGTATGTTGAGTGGCCCTACAATGATCAGGGCATTTAATAAAGAGTTGTGTTTCTGTTGACATGTGTGGATGATTATTACATTATTATTGATAATAAAGGGCCATAGGTGTGGCACCTGGGAGGGTGGACCATCCTGTCCCACTATGCTTGCACTGGAGGTTTATCTATCCCACAGCTATTAGCCATCCCAAAGGTATCCCTGCCCATCCCACTGCTATCTCAACCCATCTCACTGCTATCTTAACCCATCCCACAAGCATGCAAAGGCTTAAACCATTTCTAAAAGTTTCCAGCAAGACTTTATTAAAAAAAAGAAATGAAACAAGTGTGTGAATCAAAAATAGACTTTATTAACAACAAGCTATAAAACAAAAATGAGTCTCTGGCACTCCTCTTGGTCGCTCAGTCTCATGGGTGAAGGGTCCAGGTGCTGTGGAGGTGGCTGGTGCTGGAGTGCTTGTCATCAGCTCCTCCGGAAGCAGAAGCAGCAGAAGCCCCAGCCCCAGAAGAGCGAGCCCGTGCTGCAGAAGCCCCAGCAGAACCAGAGTGAGGGCCAGGGGGCGGGATGGTAGCCCTGTCCCTCTTGCAAGGGCTGGCAGCAGATGGCTGAGGCTTGCTGTGCTTCCGCATGGTTTTGGGGTTGCTGGCTGGCAGGGAGGCTGACAGGCACCAAGGCTGGCAGGAATGCTGGCAGGCAGGCAGGCACCAAGGCTGGCAGGAAGGCTGGCAGGCAGGCATGCACCAAGGCTCGCAGGCAGACATGAACCAAGGCTGGCAGGCAGCAAGGCTTGCAGGCAGACTGGCTGGCAGCAAGGCTGGCAGGCAGGTAGGCAGCAAGGCTGGCAGCAAGGCTGGCAGGCAGGCAGACAGCAAGGCTGGCAGGGAGGCTGGCAGCAAGGCTGGCAGCAAGGCTTGCAGGCAGGCATGCAGGCAGGGCAGGCAAGGCTGTCAATCCGTCCGGCAGCAGGTCTTTCCTCTGAATGGTGACCTGCTTCCGAGCTGCTTCCCTTTATATCCGCGGGGCTTTCTCCCCGCATGCGCAATTAACGCTCAGCACCCATTAGGCTTCCACTGTGCATCCGCTAGGCTTCCGCTCTGCATCCGCTTCATCCGCTGTGCATCCGCTGTGCATCCGCTGTATCCGTTCCGCATCCGCTTTGCTGCTCCCCCCTGGAAGCCTAGCGGATGTGCCATCCGCTCCCATCCGCTTCCATCCGCTGGGCTTCCGTTCCGCATCCGCTTTCCATCCGCCCTGCGTCCTCCCCCCATCCATGTTATCCACTCCGGTTATGCAAATTTTTGCCCCTTTTGAGAGCAGATAACAACAGATGGAACATTTTGCTCGTCCGTTGTGTCCGTTTTGCATCCGTTGGGCAGTGTGACAGGGCCTTAAGTATTATTGTTTAGAACATTCTTTACCCATACTTACTCATTTCATCATGCATTAACTCAACTTACTGATGAAATTGGGAGCTAGCCACCTATCTTGTTGAAGGGTATAAGGATTTTCTATTCAAACAGTATCTTTTGTTTCAAGTATGATTGCTAGGCTAATTGCATTGTCCAACTCTGATATACAAGATGGTGTGTTAGGTATTTACTTCAACAGTCAGTACCCTCATTTACACATATAGACACACACACCTTCATACATATGTGCATGTAATATCCAAAACTTACCTGAAGTTGCTCATCTTTTATATATACATCTCCAAGTAGAGATATAATGTACCATTCTGGATTATTTTTCCTCTGTCCCTATTGATCTGCTCATTATAGAAATAAAGAGGCATTTCCTGGAAGTAAGTCTTCCAGATAGGCTGAATTTTGTGATATGCTGGATATGCTCTGGTCAAGTCTATGAAACATCTTAAAAGAAGACTTTAAAACATGGCATTCAATAATATCATTACTTTTTCAAGTGGATGTAGTGAAAATAACTTATTTAGAATGCAACTTGATGCTTCTCCTTAAATCAGCAGCACTTTAGATGGCATCTGATTTTAATAGGCAAACTAACCTATGCCTGGTTAGCTTTATTGATAGTATGCAAATTGAATGTCATTTTTCTAATAAACAGCTCAGCCAACTTGTTTGCTAAAATATGCTTTTATTTTATTTCATTTCATTTAATTCATTTACGTATCTTATAAAATGTTATTTTAAAGATCTTGAAATCTATTTTGAATGCTGTTTGTATGTTGTATCCACAGAAAGATCACAAAAGGCAAGATAATGGTTGTGGCAGAGCTATGCTGGACACATTACTGACATAATATATGAATACCCTTAATTTTTATTCATTTTTCTGTAAAAATTGAGTTTAGGGAATCGGTTTACTATTATTGTTATTAGATTTTTAATCCCATCCTTTACATATTTTGGTCAACTAAAAGCAGTAGACATGATTAATATTCATGCTTCCAATTTTAGCTCAAAGTCATCTGCAAAAATTCCTCTGGGCCCTCTACAGACAAAGATAAAGCATGAGCAAGCAGGATGATAGAAAATCTTCCAGGGAATTTGGGAAAGTTGTGTGGAACATTCTTATCAGTTTGCCTTTGGATAAATGGGTGCTTTCTGATGAATCCTTCTTGCTATGCCACCTGTTTTCTGAATAGGTGAATTTTAGGCTGTGTTTATCTGTGCTTCATTTAAAATATGTTTTTGATTAATGTTAAAGCTGCAGTTGTGTGTACTGCACTTTATTGCAAATATAATTGCAAATTATTGTTTATTACTAATTTCTATTTTACCTTTTTCATCTATGCAGGAAATTCTCATCCCTCTTTCCTTACTAGGTTTGCTCATTATCATAAGCATGATCCAGCCAAACAAAAGACATGGCAGGATGCCAGATTCAGTTCTTTATTCTACAAATCGCACAAGTGTTTCTGAGTTTATTGTAGGCTACACACCCATAACAAATGTAACAAGAAAGATCATGCATAAAATGCTTTCAGAATACTGCCCAGAAGGTACTGAGAATCTGTACGATATTTTGTCCTAAATAAAATTGTTTTTCCTTTGAAAGTTACAGCCCTTAAATGGCAAATCAGTTGTGATCCCTGCATGAAAATCTATTTTCTCCCTAAGTAAACATAATTTTAAATTTTGCTTTCAATTTTTGGCAATTTAAACTTGTAAAAAAAACCAAACAAAACAATAGGATGCTCTTTACTGCTCCAAAATAGTATTTAAGCTCCTTGTTGGATCAGTCAGTGCAAAATTTGTGAATAAAAACATAATAACGCCCCTTTTAAGAATAAAAAGTAGGTTGAATTAGGTAATTTTGAAAATGTTAAATTTGTTCATATTAAAAATAAGCATTACTGCATTCTTAGTATTGGTTTGTTGCATTTGTAAGAAAAAAATTGGCTTCTGAAAGGTTTGGGAAGATTACAGGTTGAAATATAGTACATTAAGCCTTATGGAAGTTTGTTATCTATTTCAGCATTTTTACAATTGAAAATTGTAGCCAAAATTTAAAAACATTATAGCACCACCAAATTTTGACTGCTTGACTTTGAAAGGGCTAGCACAAAAGTGTTGCATGCATCACATTGGATGTTTATTCCTAATTTACAAGATGTATAAAACTGGATGTTAGATTCCAGAGTTAATAACAGCAGTGAAATTACCTCATGGATATCATTTGGTTATTAAGAATGTGGCAGTTCCCATATAGTTTGCAAATGTCATTATCCCTGGTGAGTAAGTACAAATATAATAGTTTATTATTTTGCTGGGTTCACAAATGAGTGAAACACTTGAACATATACTACCGCACTCCTATCACTATAAAATAAGCTTTTAATGTTTTGTAGGAAAAGAGGTGCAAGAATTTCTAACTGAACAAGAAATGAAAGAAGCCAGCCTTCTTAATCCCAAAAAGTTTATAGGTGTAATTTTTAAGGATTCTATGTCCTACCATCTCAGAGTTCCTCGACAAATGATTCCAGACTCTTCAAACCATTTAGAATCAAAAAGTAAGTATATAAGATGTATGTGCTCTTTAAAAACAAATAGAGCAGTTTCATTGTCCAATTTTGTGCAATGTTGAAATTAGAATGTAAGGAATTTATTCTATAAAAATAGTATAATAAAACTGTTTAGCAGCAATAGATGGTAAGAGCTATAGGATGTGATTCTAGGTCATGCAAATTATGTAAATTCCAATATTTGGTGAAAGGGATGACATATCAAAGGAGTAAATATAGTAATATAATTAACTAAATGTTTTTATATTTTGGGAGATTAGAATTATTCTTGGCCACCATAGATCCATTCGGCCATGTGTCCATCTCATCATGACATAGAATAAAGGAGATACAATGGGTTCTCAGATTGTTGTGATTTGAACATATCAAATAGAAACAGCCCAGTTTTAGCATAGTTAAACCATTAAAGTAAGCTAATATTTTCTTTCATATAATTTGTTTTTTCCATAGCTAGTTGTTCAAAGTCTTTTGAAATGTGTGAAGCTGAAGTATACTGGTATCATGGATTTACCGCATTACAGATCTGCATTGATGCAGCAATTATAGAGGTAAATATTAAATAATTCAGAATTTTATACACTTGAAATTTTTTAAAAGTACTGTTTTTTTTTCTTGAATTTTGACAGTGGCTGGGTTATATATCACATAAGCTGTTATTTATTAAAGTGATTAATTGAATAAATTGTAGCTGATTAGGTTCACAATCAATCGTAAGAAAATATGGTTTACAGTGGTTCAGGTTAACCATACTAAACCAAGATATATAAACCCCATTAGTATGTAGTATGGAACATAAACATTGGTAGCATTTATTCATATCTGAGAAGACATAGATTAGGATTTCTCCATGAGAAGCAAGGCATTCTCAGACTCCCACAAAACAATCAAACTCCCAGTGTTTCAATGTTTAATGTAAATAATTAGTAATTTATTTGTTTCCATCTCCAAGGAAAGAACTGTTCCTATTAAATTGCTGTTCTTTATAACTTTATTATCTGTATGTTACTAAAACTCCCTGGTCTGTAACCTTTAACTGGGTGAAATAGG
Organism: Laticauda colubrina; assembly: GCA_015471245.1. Classification (NCBI taxonomy): domain Eukaryota; kingdom Metazoa; phylum Chordata; class Lepidosauria; order Squamata; family Elapidae; genus Laticauda; species Laticauda colubrina. Next base: position 21,781,450 of record BLBF01000033.1, read on the forward strand.
GCATCATGGAGCAATTTTTTTAACCGAGATACTTCAAATGGACTAACTAATAGAGTACATCCAAAATCTGCGACTCATGACTCTTATGAAATTTGACAAATTTTATAAAACATTTTAAAACATAAAATTATAAAACATTTTGTGATATAATACAAAATATCCTAAAATATTTCACATGGACATCTCCTGATGTTTGACTATGCTATACATTTCCAGCATAGGTTGCTTTAAGGCATCTCCCTGAATTTTTAAGAAATTTTCAAGTACATTAGAAATTCTGCTATTAGGCATTGATAAATCTGGTAAGGAAATATCTCTGAAATGATTATCCGTATATCCTGATATATACATGCACAAACACATATATACTGTACATGCAGAAGTAGTTTGCCATTACCTCCTGCCATTACCTCCTAACATTGTTAACTGGCCAGAGTCATGAACTTGAGATGGGTATAAATTGAAATCAGTCAATCTATTTGAGATAGTTGGGGAATCCTGAATAGCAGACCTGGAAAAACCCCGGGTTATAGGCAGGAGGAAGAAATGCTGTCAGGATTAGATTTTCACTTGGGCAAGACTGGATTTTCCCCTTTGATATATTCAAGCTTATCTCTGACTTTGAAAACAGAAACGATCTGCAAGACTTCTGGTAATATTCAACATATTTTAACTTTTCCCTTTCCCCCGCAAGTTTAAGACCAATCATTCTGTTTTGGAAGGCCTGGAGGAAACAGAAGTTGTCATAATGGGGAAATCTGCTGCAGTGGAAATCGATTATTTTTTTCGTGGAGTCATTCTGATTTACTTAGTGATTGCATTTTCGCCATTTGGATATTATTTGACAATCCATATCATGACAGAAAAAGAGAAGAAACTGAAAGAATTTTTAATAATAATGGGACTTCAAGACACGGCATTTTGGTATGTGAGTTTATTTATTTAATAAATAACTCAAGGTGGTGAACATACCTAATTACTCTTTCCTTCTCCTATTTTCCCCATAACAAAAACTCTATGGGATAGATTGGTCTGAGAGTGAGTGACTTACTCAAAGTCACCCAAGGATTTCTTATCCAAAAATCTCAAACGTAAACAAGTAAAAATAATACTTCTCCAATATTTTTCACACGTTGACCAGAACATTGGAGTATAACAGTTTTTCTAATTAAATATAATGCTCTGGATAATGTTTGTATAACAAAATAGAAACTGCTTTGAGTGATTATGGATGTATTGTAATATTGTAGATTGTGTTGTCATATTATTGTCCATAAGTTATTTTGGTGCTTTTATCTTTTTTTTATATTTCTTTTTTACTATTTATATATTTTATTCCAAATACGTTAAATAATTTTCAACAACTGGAGTTTTCCCTTTGTGCTTTAGGTATCAAATAGGTATCAGTTCTTTTGAGTTAATTATTGTTTTGAAATAATATTTGTTAACCTACGATATGGTAAATGATTATATAAATTAAATCTATAACTTTTTAACTAGAATGTTATAGAATTCAAATATATGCCAGAACAGAAAAAAATGTTTGGAAATAGTAGTTTAAGAAAAATAGAGTTGTTCTTGAAAAGGTGATGCAAGATATGTTGAAACTTTTTGCTTATACAAGGCTGCTAAAGATCATGAGAGAAGCATCCTAATCTACATCAGGCTCTCTTACACAAACGTACAGGTAGTCCTCCACTTACAACAATTTACTTAGTGACAGTTCAAAGTTACAACATCACTGGAAAACATCACTGACTTATGACCATTTTTCACAATTACAGCCATTATAGTATATAAAATATAGTATATAAAATTCAGATGCTTGGCAACTGACTCATATTTATGATGGTTGTAGTGTTCAGGGATCACGTGATCGATCACCTTTTGCAGCCTCCTGACAAACAAAGTCAATGAGGAATCCAGATTCACTTAACAACTGTGTTACTAATTTAACAAGTGCAGTGATTCATTTGACAATGGTGGCACGAAAAATTGTAAAATGGAGCCAAACTCACTGTCTCGCTAAGCAATAGAAATTTTGGACTCAATTGTGATCGTAACTTGAGGACTATCTGCATGTTATCTTTGACCATGACTGTATTTATTTAACAATGACCACACTGTTAACTTCTTTTAAAAACTGTATAATTACACAATCATATCAACATCTTTTGATGATCACCTCCAAATGAAGCCATCTAAACCACAATGCTTATAGGCAGGGACAACAAAACATGTTGTAGGACACAATGAGGGATTTTAAAGTGCAGATACTTTTTGTCATTTATAATACCATAATATAATTCTCTGTTATTTGGATCGGACTCATCTAAAACATTGTGGAGTAACAAATTCAAAAATTAATTGATTATGTGTTTTCCTGGAATCAGCATCTTTCCAATGTAGTTCTTTGCCTAATTTTTTCCATATATCTTTGAACTAGCTGTCCTATATGTAGTACTCACTTACTTGCTGCCTTGTTTAGCAAACATTTGAAGTTACAACAACTGGGGGGAAACAACAGCTTTGTGATCACTCCTGACGTTTATGACTGTCACAGCATTCTGCAGTGACCTAATTACTATTCAAGTGGTTCATAACTAGCATGCATTTATAGTTGTCATGGCATACGGTCATGTGATTGCCATTTCAAATCTTCACAACCAGCTTTCTATTAGGAAAATTAATGGAGAAGGTGGAAGTAAAATGATAAGGCACAGAAACAAGATGTATCACTTAACAACCATGGTGATTCGCTTAATGGTAGCAGAAGTGACATTGTAAATCTGGTGTGGTCATGTGATTTTTTCATTTAGTGACTGCAGTTTTTAGCGATAGAGTTGCCGGCCCCAATTGTTGTCTGTAACAAAGGACTATCTCAATTGTTCTGTTCAATCCATCTTCTAGTTTTCATGAGATCATGGAAACTAAAACCTAGGCTTCTTTCATTTTATGTACAAGTTTGCAATCCCATTCTGATTTATTTCATTTCTCTTTTCCCATTTTTACGTTTTTGCTTCCTGCTCCTTCCTTATCCATTTTTTTCAGTTCTACAGTTCGTGATTTGTTTTAAATTAAATTTCTATTTTCCAGTGCTATTGCTATTCTGTAAAAAATTCAGAATGAGAATGGAGTGAAGGCAGATGAAACAACTTGAGTGCAGAAAAAATGTTAAACCTAATTTGACAAATTTAATGGAGGAACATTTAAACAGCTTTAATCAATTATAGCAAGATCTCTGTTTCAAAATAACTAGTCACTGAGGGACAAACCAGAGATGAATTTAAACATGTCATTGCACTGATTGTCTACTTTTTAGAAAATTTAATTTTCTAAATATGTGTTGGATGGTTAATTTTTTTTTCTTGTTAATTGTTGGATTCGTGGAGATTATCTGGACAAGTCTCTGCAGGTTTTTTGGCAAGGTTTTTCAGAAGTACTTGGCCATTGGCTTTTAGCTAGATCTGGGAGAAAGTCACTGGCCCAAGGTCACCCAGCTGGCATTGTGCCCAAGGCAAGACTAGAACTCAAAGTCTCCCAGTTTTAGCCTGATGCTTGAATCTACACCAAACTGGCTCTGTCCTAATAAATGTAAACGTAAATACAAATAGAAAAATAAATAGCATCAGCTGGGGAAGGAGGATAAATGGAGAATGATGGAACCTAGGAGGCAAGGTGGAATCCAGAGGAAAACTCTTTCTGTGGAGATAATATTAACAATAGGATAAATCTTAGATTCAAGCAGTAATTTTTAGATAAAATTTAAAACAATTTATTTTAATAAGTTGGAATAGTAGTATTTTCATTAAAATAATACCTGTGAATAATTATATTCCTTCTACTAAAAAAAACATAAGTTAATCTAATATCAATTGCTTTTCATCCATTAATAGACATTACTTAATAGAAAACTATCTTCTTTTGAAGTTTAATTAATCTAATATGTTACAAGAGATACATACACACAGCAAATATTTTGTACTGTTATAAAATCTGCTATAGTTCTTTGTTTCTTTGCTTTATTTATTTCATGTAAGGACTTCTGAAAGTGCTGTCCCTCTTCATTGCCCTGAATGTTTTCTTTTAAATTAATAATTTGCATGGGTTACTTTAAATTCACAAATCTTTGTTTTGTGCTTCTTTTTTCTAGGCTGTCTTGGGTCTTGCTATACTCCAGTCTGATACTTGTTATGTCCTTTCTCATGTCGATCATTGCAACATTCTCTTCACTCTTTCCTCAAAGTAGCAGCTTTGTGATATTTCTTCTTTTTTTCCTATATGGAATATCTTCCGTAAGTGTGTGTGTTTGTGTGTGTGTGTGTGTGTGTGTGTGTATTTATGTGTGAATGCACTCCTTGTCACTCTGTTGTGGATACTGTGTTAACAATTGTGAGTTCCACCTCGTTGTTGATGTTCCTAGGGAATAATTCTACGATCTTTTCACAAAGGTAGGCAACAATACAGACATTTACATTTGGGATGAATGCCAGTAACTTGTGTACTTCTGGCAAATGCATTGCTTTAAACAAAGAACAGCACAGGAAAATGAGTAACTGTCCAAATCATCCATAAGTATTCTGTCACAACAGAAACAGTATTATATGTGGATGTTCAACACTTCTCAAAGTTGCTTTGAAACCTGTGGGAATTTAGAAGATATTCACAGCTCAGGATCCTGAAATGGTCTTCTGCAGCTACCACATAATTCTGGGGAAAGCTGTGGCTGCCTTAAAGAAACATAGATAAATCTATAGTCACATCCCTGTATACTTTGAAACAACTTTTTGAAATAAATTCCAAATAATTTTGCAATCCTAAGGACAACACCCCATTACTATGCATTGCCCATTCATGAAAAACCCATTCAGTTAAGAAATAATTATCTCAAAGGACTCAGTAATATTACAGGTAAGCTTAGGCTTAGGACTGGTCACTTTTGCGACCATTTGAGGTTACAATAGACCTCCCCCAAAAGGTACTTACAACGGTGTTTTCACAGCTAAGGCCACAACCACCCCTGCTGTCATATGACTGCATTTTGGGACTTGGCAACCAGCCTACATTTACTGCTGTTTGAAGCATCCCTCAATCATAGGCAGCGACTTAGAATGTTTACTTATTTTTTTTGGCAAAAATAACCCATAGCAAAAAATGGGTTAATTTAACAATTGTGGCATTCGCTTAACAACTGCAATAAAAAAATAAGTCAGTCATGGGTGACTTGCTTTATGCTGTCACTGCTTACAACCATAATGGGCAGGCTCTATTAGGGTAATTGGTTATGAATTACCTGTACTTTATCCAAAATATTAAACAAAAATATCATAGCAGTTTGCCCACATGACAAATTGATTATTATATATTATTTATATAGATGAATTTTCTTCCCTTGCAGAGCTGGAACACTGGTGTCAAACTTGCCACATCACATGACATTTCGTGATGTTTTTTCTTTTGCGGAGCTGAGGTGGGTGTGGCCTGTGGCGTGGCCACCAGTTTGACCTCCCTGAGCCAGACAGTCAAGCTACAAAAAGGAAAATAAAATCCTGTTTTGTTTTTTTTTAACCAGACAAGGCCATAAATTAAACAAACCAAAAACCTAGATCACATCATAATATTCCACACAACTTCATAATATCTTAACATAGTCATATTAAAATTATGTGTAGACAGAAAAGACTTTAAACCTAAACAAAGATGTACTGTGATAATAATTGCATAGTTATGAAAAAGGCAAGCTATTTGTCCAGGAAAGCCCTTCCTTAAGGTTGAGTAGGTATCTCAGTATGCTATCAACCTGCCCCAGCACTAAGGCCTCTCCATGATCTTAGTAGGAGTGATTTAAGATAGCAGTCCAAGCCTTTCAGTAAGCAGACATTGATTTGATTCTTTCTAAAAATCAGTCTTCACATTTTGGCTGCTGGTTAATAACAGTAATGTCTGATGGGTAAGAAGCGGAGGAAGCTGAACCAGAACTGTAGGTTTTTAAAGAAAAGACTGAACAGACACATATCTGAAATAGTATAGGTTCTCGTGCTTGAACAGGAGATTGGACTAGAAGATCTCCAAGGTCCCCTCCAACTCCTATTCTATTCTATTCTATTCTATTCAACTTGTACTCAGTTTAAGTTCTGAGTACTGCTCAGTTTAATGTTTTAAATTTATAATTGTATCATTCAGAACGAGGAAATTTTTAATAGGGCCTTTGCTCTATTGGAACACAACAATTTTAGTACGTAGGAGGTTTGAAATCTCAAATGTGAGGACAGTCTCTCTTTCAAGGATAAAATAGGCATACACAGAAATGTACCTGAAATTATATCACGCTGTAAACAATGTAGTCCCAACACATTTGCAGGCATAAAGTTGGAGAAGCTGGCATACTGTACTCTCTGTAGGAAGTTCTGTATAAATTGTGAGATAGACATCACTTTTTGTCTTTTGAAATAGGTGGTCACATATAAAAGTCTCATTTTGACATTTTGAAGTGAAATTTCTTTCATCCTGAAACGTGTTTTCTATTTTTCTTTAGATTTCCTTTGCATTTATGCTAACATCGCTTTTTAAGAAATCCTCGAATGCTGGCTCAGCACAGTATTTCACGACTGTGGCTTTTGGTGCTATAGGTGTGACTATTGTCCTGCTGCAAGATTTCCCAAAATCCTTTGTGTGGTCATTAAGTCCACTGTGTGAGTGCACATTTTTAGTTGGAATTGCACAGGTTAGTAAAGCATCCTATTGGCTTGTTACTATTATTTGTGACTGACTGAACTTTATTCTACTTCGATACATGTCATATATATCCTTGATTCAAACATTCAGCAAATGTAATATTTTTTTTTAAAAAATGGACTTATCAATTCAAATGGGAATTTTATTTTTAAAATGAGAAGTGTGTCTTGCTAACCTTGAAAGCTGTGCATTAATTCCTTCCTAATTAAAATGTGCACCGAGATTTGTGGGTTGGCATTTAATTTCAATGAAAAGAACTAATTTCACATCATAAAATTTCATGCTATATACTATCTGTATGGCATTACCACAGTGAATCTACTATTCAGTGGTTTTTATAAGTTTGTATTTTCTTAGATATAGGCATAGATTTTGTTGAACTTTAATATTAGCTTTTGATATAAATGTCGCTTCCAGTCAGTTCTGTTTTGCTATAAATTCAAGCTGCAAAACCCTTTTTCCTGCTATTCCCTCTTGGCAGGAAAATATTCCACTCTGTTTTTCTCTCTGCTTAAGAGTATATTTTACGTACCAGAATCATTAAACCATATATTGGGTTCTCTGGAGAAATTGCTTTTTCCAGCACACCTCTATAGCAGAATGCAATTGCAGTGGGATGGAACACATGAGGGAGAATTAGCATAAATTATAAGAATAATGTTAAATTACAATCATAGGTATTTGTGGGAGAGAAAGGGGCCAAGTGATACAACATATGTCATGATATCCTGATGGAAACCTTATGACTAGCTTCTTGCATCCAATGTCAGGACACATAAAAAAGGGAAGGGATTTGTATTAGAACATCACAATATATATTTCAGCCATGTTTTTTTTAATCAAAATAGTAATGGGTGGTCTGTGGGTGCAGCCTTTAGTTTAAAATAAGAAAGATTTAAAATATATAGCCTCTTTATTACATGTTGCTACACTTTTTGCTGTCTTGGCCACAATTTTTATTGTATTGCCAGCTGTAAACCAGAAATGAAGGCTTGGAGAGAAGAAAACTTAACATAGAGGTATTGTTTTCTGAGCATTCATTAGCTTGTAGCTGCTGGTTCAAATCTGAATTAAGCTTGGGGGAGATTTCCCTCTCATTATTCTCTGATAATTAGAGTTATGTAACTCTTCACTTTTCCTTAACATTTTAATGTTGCAGCACTTTCACATTTGATTATAGGTTATACACCTGGAAGATTATGAACATGGAGCTGTTTTCTCACATTTAACCCATGGCCCTTATCCACTAATTATTGTTGTTACGCTCTTGGCTCTTGATAGCATGCTGTATCTACTCCTAGGGATTTATTTTGATCAAGTGATTCCAGGTATGTTTATTAGAACTGGAAAAGAATGTAAGTAGTGAAATATATTCAGTAATCATAATCACATAGTACTTAAGGAGGGAAGAAGTTATTTTGAATCTGAAACTTGGTCTTAGTGAGAGAGCCTCCATGGCGTTTAACATTCTGCAACATTCATATAAGTTACAGAAGCTCAGAAAGAAGGCATTACATATAGTCTTTGAATTACAACTGTAACGGAGCCTGCTCATTCATTAGTGGTTTTAAGTTGTGATGGTCATAAAGCTAGTCATCACATGACTGATCCAATTCAATCAAATTGGACTGATCCAATTTTTTTGTGTGTGGCAGTTGTTAAGCAAATGCCACAGTTGTTAAGGAAACCCATTGTTCATTCTGGGATGTTTTTGCCCCAAACCAGAATTAAATGACACTTTTCAGCAAAATATGACTGTGAGATGCTGTAAACAACTGTAAAGGAAGCTTGGTTGCCAAGCACCAGAAATGCAATCATGTTACTGTTGGGAGGTGGTCAGCTGTCGGAACTTCATAAGTGGGTTGTAAGTATCTTTCGGGGTGGTCCATCATAATGTCAGATGATCACTAAGCAATCAGTTGCAAGTTGACTATTTACATATACAATGAACTAATTTGCCACAATGGTGCAGTGGCACTCAGTATGCAGAATGCAGTACTGCAGGTTACTTCTGCTAACTGCCAGCTGCTTGCAATTTGGCAGTTCAAATCTCACCAGGCTCAAGGTTGACTCAGCCTTCCATCCTTCTGAGGTCGGTAAAAGGAGGATCCAGATTGTTGGTGTTAGGCTGACTCTGTAAACCGCTTAGAGAGTACTATAATGCACTGTAAAGCAGTATATAAGTCTAAGTACTATTGCTAATTTAAAAATTGTGCTAAGCCAATCTACATTAAACCTTAATAGTTGTTTAAACTAAAATTGGCTGAGTTTGCACAGCTTACCATATTTTTGGGGCTACAAGATGCTCTGAAGTATAAGACACACCTAGTTTTTGGGGAGAAAAGCAAGAAAAAAAATCTCTCCCTGCCTCCTAACAATTTGCCTCCTTGCAGCAAACAGCCTGATCAACTTCATCACAGCCTGATTAGCACAAGCAGCTGATTGTTGGTTAGATCAGCCTCCCGACAATCAGCTGTTTTAGGTTGCAGGGATTGCCATCATCTATTGCCACCTCTGCATGCCCCATTTTTGGCCTTTGCATCCTGTTTTTGACCTCTGCACACCCCATGTTTGACTCGTTCCAGGCAGCAGGAATCGGAACAGGCCGAAAATGGGGCTCATGGAGGCTAAAAACGATATGTGGAGGCCAAAAATTTGTCAAAAAAAGAGCAGTGTTCAAAAATGAAATAGTGCAAGCTAGTAGGAAAATTAGATCTTGACCAACAATTCTTTTCATTGTTGTATACATAGTTTAAAACCACCTTTTTGAACTGCCCCAATACTCCAAAATATTTAACATTTACCCTTTTTTTTATGGGTATTTTATTATTAGGAGCATATGGATTGCGACGGAGTTTTTTCTTCTTTTTAAAGCCTTCATTCTGGATAAAAAAGACAAGAAATTATGAAGAATTGTATGAGAGTTGTGGTAATGAAAACCTAGATTTCAATCAGGTCATTGAAACTATACCTTCTGAATTTAAGGGAAAAGAAGCTATCAGGTATGACAGATTAAGTTTGATTAAATTTAAATTGATTAAATTTGAATACCATGATGCCAATTAGTATATATTTTGTATGAGGAAAGTAACAGGGTAATTTGTTTATGCAGCCACAAATGAAGAGGATCTTTAGTTGAATATAGTTTTTCTTTTTAAAGTTCAGGAATATGGAAAATAAATATCTGCCATTTAAATATTACATGATAATTTCCATATATAAATATTCTTTACTCTGCTATGTGAAATTATTTTGTATGTGTTCTTTATAGGGCTGTCATGTTATTTTGTGTGTGTTCTTTATAGGGCTGTCATGTTATTTTGTGTGTGTTCTTTATAGGGCTGTCATGATTTATATAGCCCAAGGGAAAACAATCCATACTGGATGTTGGCTGGCATTGGTTTCCATACCCTTTTACTACAACATCATAAAAAGCATTTGTATGTCAGCCGTGAAGGTAGACCAGATCAAGAAAGAGACTCCCATGCATGTCTCATCTCATCTCATCTTGTGTCAGAAATGCAGGAACTAGAAAGGAGAAAATTATTAATTTAAATTTTAAAAGATTAAAACTTTAATAAGCATAAATTTATATAGTTCTAGCCCAGTCCTGGGCCATATTGATGGCATGGGTATTTCCAAGCGGCACTCTTCTGTGTACATGTCAGTCCCAGGGGGCTCTGTAAAAGATGGCTAATTGTTTGAATAGTGCCACATTTGAAATAAATATCCTTGTCCTCTGGAAGAAACCTCCATTATTCCATGTGGTCTTTAGTTCTGGCCCAAACTAGCTACACATCATGCATGTAAAAACTACAAGGTACTCTGATTTCTTAAAAAGTGTATCTGTTCTTAAAAATTGCATCTGCCTGTCTTCTTTTCAGAATCAGCCATATTGAGAAATCTTTTGTTAAAAAGGATGAAGTTGTGGAGGCTTTGAAAAGTAAGAGTGTTTAATTTTCAGTAATCTGTGACATTGGAATTCTTGCACTTTATTAACAGTGATATAGGCGAGTAACTCTTAACAATCAGGATTTGTTAATTCTTCAAGGACTTTAATTATGTTCAGTATGTGCTAATGCATGCAACTTAAGAGTCATTAAAATATTCTTTCAATGACATTCTAAATGTTTATGATGGGGCTAGTAGCAGTGCTTACTGATATATATATAATCCCAACACTAATTATTTTTTTAATAGATTTATCCTTTGACATATATGAAGGTCAGATCACAGCACTGCTTGGACACAGTGGAACAGGCAAAACAACTTTGATGAATATTCTTTGTGGATTGTGTCCACCATCTGACGGTATCTATTGTTAAAATGTCTTTATTTTTCTTTTTTTATGCCCACTTTTTAAAATCTTGCCCATTAAAATCCTCTTTGTTGTTCTACACATATGTAAAATGCTTAAGATATAATGTCCCATTCCCCTTTGATGCATGTGTTAATTGTGTACAATGTGTCAAATATGAATTCATAAAAGTTTCATATAGGTTTCCTGAGCAATCTATTATAGTAAATGACTCTTTCTCTCAATTATTTTTTAATGTATTATGATATACCTATTTCACTGTATTCTATCTGTTGTTAGCCATATGATTACTTATTATCTTCACTATTTTTATAAATTAGGCTTTGCATCAATATATGGATATCAAGTTTCTGAAATAGATGAAATGCTAGATGTAAGAAAGATAATGGGAGTTTGCCAACAGATAGATATATTTTTTGATGTATTAACTGTGGAAGAGAATTTATCAATTATTGCCTCTGTTAAAGGCATACCTCCCAATGATTTAATACAAGAGGTAAGTCAGTTAAATACCATTTATATACCATGCCCACTATTATCATTTTGATAAAATAAAATTACTGAATGTTCTTCTTTCCAGCAAGACTATAAATCACCATACCATTCATCAAGTTGAAGCCCATTAAAATACGTACGTTTTTAAAAAGTTAACATACATATACCTGGATTAATAAAAAAATTTATAGTAAGACAATTGCAAATTAGAATATAGAATTAAGCGTGTAATTTAGGTTTAAAATGATTAATTTCATTTCATATTTTAAGAAAACTTATAAATTAGGGACACAATAAGGAAATATCTTTTATCAAATCAAATGCTCCTAACAGTTCTTGTTTTTAACAAGTTTTATATCTATGCTTATGTGTGTATATATACGTGTATAAATTTTGCATCACAAAATCTCTTCCAATCAATCTCTGGTGGAAGAGATAACACTTGACTGCGCTTTTCAGCTGATTGCTAGATGTAAGAATGTGTGAAGTTATTATGGATGTTCTTAATATTTTCAGTTTTAAGTTACCTAGAATCTAGATTGAATTGAGTGGTATACAAGCTCGTATAATTAATAAATATAATAATGCATAATATTTTATAATTATAATACATAATATATACATAATAATCCCTTTTCTGCTGGATTTTGTAAGGTTCAGAACGTTTTATTAGACTTGGATATGCAGTTCTTTAAAGATAACCAAGCAAAAACCTTGAGTGGAGGCCAGAAAAGGAAGCTGTCAGTCGGATTTGCAGTTCTTGGAGATCCAAAGGTAAACATCAAAAGGACGAAGCATTTTTGTTTTTTGTATCTCATCTCATCTTTCAAGTATTTGTAAAATTGATTCCATTGCAAAATTATAATTTCCATTGACCATATTTATTTATTTAATCAATTTATGTAATGCTTATTTCACATACAGAATGTGTCTATGGGAGGCTTACAGTAAAAATAAATGAAATAATTTTGATACAGTGAGTCAAGTACATAGCAGCCATAGTAAGGGTGGTATTCTACTCGTTCGGACCAGTTCAGGAGAACCGAATGTTAAATTTTCATCTGGTTCACCAAACGGTATTTCAGCTGACCATCTGGCATCACCCATCCCACCCTGCCCCTCCCAGGAGTCTCCATGCAATGCAGGTAAGTGCAAGGTCCGCGTGGAGGCTCTGGGAGGGGGAAAAAATGGGCCTTTCGGAAGTCCAGAAACGGGCCTGTTTCTGGCTTCTGGAGGGCCACCAGAACCTGGGGAAGGCTGTTTTTGCCCTCCCAGAGGCTTGGGGGAGGCATCCGGACCACTGGGAAAGTGAAAAATGGCCCTCCCGGAAGTCTGGAAACAAGCTTGTTTCAGGCTTCTGGTGGGTCTCAAGAGCCCAGGGAATGTTGTTTTCGCCATTCCAAAGGCCCAGGTAAAGCCTCCAGACTTTTGGGAAAGTAAAAACAGCCCTCCCAGAAGTTCCCACCATAGCCATGCCCACCCAGCAACCAGGCAGCAAATTGCTTGCTAGAATTTTTGAATCCCACCCCTGAGCCATAGCAATTATAATTTATACTGTGAAAACAGATCATAGTTTCAGTGATTGTTTAGCTTGTAACCTTTGTCAGTTCTGATAACTGAATGATGACAGGTGCCTGTCTTTTAACAGCAACATATCAAAAGATTATCAGTGCTACTGGGCAGATTAGCTTGATAACTAATGTGATTATAGCAATATTGTAGCTTTCCTGAGGAAGATTAGTTTTTAAATGTTGTGCTGTTTATTTATGTAGTTATCTCAGTCTGGAAAAGGTGACTTGCTGCTTCAGCCACAGGACAGAGTCAGTGTAAATCTTAGGTGATGATCAGAGGTGGTATTCAGCAGATTCTGACTAGTTCTGGAGAACCGGTAGTGGAAATTTTGAGTAGTTCGGAGAACCAGCAATTACCACCTCCAGCTGTAGATTACAGTATCTTTCCTCTGCCATGCCCACCAAGCCATGCCCACAGAACCGGTAGTAAAAAAAAATTAAATCCCACCACTGGTGTTAATATATATATATATATATATATATATATATATATATACATACATATATATATATATATATATATATATATATACATA
>BLBF01000033.1:21830104-21971391 GCA_015471245.1 Laticauda colubrina
AATGATACATAGTTACAACATCTCCTCTGTTTTTATTATTTATGACGAGTCTTCTTCCTTGTCCAAGAAGACAGGAACCTTTTTTCTGAAATGTTCACCGTCCCAGTCATCTAGGCAGGAGTGCGACCCGTCAGCGTCAGGGTTTTCCAAGGAGCGGTAACTCAGCAATGACATTTTTTCGTCCGGTGTTAAGGACTTAACATGAGCTTGCAATAACACATTAACATTAGCAGTTATGGAGGATAATTGATTTTTCAAAAATTGCAATATTCTATTAAAACAACAAGGTCCTATAATATATATCAATATAATGATTATTAATGGTCCTGCCAATGCAGTTAAAAGGGTTGTAAGCCATGGTGAAATAGAAAACAAGCCTTGATACCAATTATACATGTTTAACCTTCCGTTTTCTCTATCTTTTAAGCGTTTTTCTAATTCTTTCATAGAATCCAACACGATCCCCCTGCTATCAGCATAAAAACAACATTCTTCTTTAAGCGCAGCACACAATCCCCCTTATTTTAAAAATAACAAATCTAAGCCTCTACGATTCTGCAAGACCACTTCCGAGAGGGATGTCAAGGAGTTTTGCAAAGCTGTAATTGATTTCTCAATTCGTAATAAATCATCATCAATGGCTGAACCCAGAGCTGTAATTTTTTGGTCAGAGACAGCTAGTCCTGCAATGCCCGTGGCTGCGCCCGTGGTGCCCAGAGCAAGCAGTAGACCTAGAGTGAGAGTACTAATAATTTCCCGCTTTGCTCTGAGGGGGTATTCCATGGGTGCCTGTAAGGATATAAAATCATCAGAGTTATACACGTTAATTTTTGGTACAAGCCATACTTGAATGCAAAATGATTTGGATTTAATAAGTTCATCCCCGTAGACACATGCTGTGAGACCGGTGGAACAAGCCCAGACAGAATTATTGCCAGGGATAAAATACATTCCTTTCAGGCGTGATGTTAAATTTCCTCCTGAAGTGGTGTAGACTGCAGAGTATCCTCCGATGGTGTGGGTGCGGCCAAGGCGGTTCTTAGGAAGATATACATTACAATGATAGCCATTAGAAACATTATGACAATATTGTGAGTAATTGGATGGAATATTTCCCAAGCAACAACCGACCCCAGTGATGGAAGAAACAGTAATAGTGGAGTTTCTCCAACGGCAACGTTCATCTGATGTGGAATTAGCAATGGATTCTTGGGAAGCAATGGCTTCATAAAAAGGTGGAGAGGCAGAAATACAAAGCCAACATGTGGAGGCAATTGATGAGTTTGAAGAGTTCAGCAGAGCATAGGAAGCTTTGATCAATGGAATCAATGGGTTAACTCCCTGTGTTATGGGTTGCAAGAATGGGGATTTAATAACCTTTTCATGTGGTCCCACCGGGTTAGAGCGAGGGAGTTCAATGTGACGTTGAATGTAAAAAATATTTCCATAATGCTTTTCTGGCCAGACTCCTTTTAGGAGGGCACCCCATTTCAAGCCAGTGTCCCATAGGGTACTTTTCTTGCCTTGGTCCGTGAACCTTATGGTTACCGGGTTGCATTTGGGCAATTTTTTATCACTGCATGGAATATCCCATGTGGTGCGAGTGACAGTAATGAGATCACCCTTAGTGCCCGGATCCCAATAAATATGTCCAGTTGAAACACACGACCAGGCCTTGCAAAAGTAATCCGACGACCCCCTGCAATCGAGAAGTCGTTGGGCAGGGGACTGAGTGTTGGAAACGGGCTGTCCGGGGCATACATAAAACCTATATTTATTTACAACTCTATGACTAGGCTCCGTTGGATGAGAAGGCGAGTTGTAGGCGGTGGAGCCTACAAGCATTTCTGCCAAATCGAATTGAAGTGGTGGGTAGAAGTCTTCTATGCGAGAAGAATTGGTTGTAGAGCTTAAACGAATGCCTTGAAAGTCTTTTATAGTCCAAGTAATATTATATTTTCTGTGAGGCTTCTGTGGATCGTCATGGACAGTTCTTTTGAAGCGTCGTTTGTTGACAGGATCAGAGTTCGGGTATATAAAAGCATCACAAGTAGGAGAGAGGACTATGGACAAGTTAGTTGTAGAACATTTACGAGATGAGAAGGGAATGCAATTAGTAGAAAAAGGATAATAATTACAATAATGACAATGAAGATTAATTTGGTCATTCATCAAGGATGTTAGTTGGGTTGGAGGAACCCGTAATACAAGAGAAGGACATTTAGGTCCCCCTATATCTAGCTTGAATAGAGGAAAAGATTTTAAGGTTCTTTTCCATAGGAAGAGTAAAGAAGGAACAAAAGAGCGAGTGATAGAGTGTTCTGTAAACAAAACAGAAGTGACAGAGTGAAAGCTACGGGTAGCATTTTCATGACGTACCCACATGGAACAAGTATAATAGCCTTCTGTTAATGAAGTGACTTTAACACGAATAATCTTTTGACAGGAAGCATAGGTTTTGTTGAAGTATGTGTGAATATAGGGAGATAGATTTATGGGAAGATTATTATGCCAACAAACAATAGGACAGTCACTATCATAATTAATAAAGCGAAATTCTAATGTGGTCCAATGACCATGTTGAACAAAGGTATAAGTAGGATATGAATAAGGTAGCAATTGCAAAGAGGATATAGGCAAGAATATCAGGAAGAGTTTAAGATGCAGATGTAGCGGAGGAATTCCCATGATAGGGTCTTACCGCCCGACCAGGGACCCAGCAAGTGGTTTTGTCTTGTAGTAAAATCGCAGCGTAGCCTCGTCCCCAGGTGAGAAGCTCAGCGGGACCCTGCCAGGCGGGATCTGGCAATTTGCGATAATGTACCAGAGGTCTGTTAGGGGGGGTGAGGGGGAGGAAAAATGACGTGAAGCAGCAGAAGTGGGAGGAATGCCAGTCAGATTAAGAAAATTTAAAGTGTAAAGACAAATGTTAAGAGAATTTTGCAATGCTGGGAGGTTAGGGGGTTTTTCCCGCAACGAATATCGATCAAGAGCACGTTTCAGAGATAAGTGAGCTCATTCCACAATAGCCTGCCCCTGGCTGTTATAGGGAATCCCAAACTTGTGAGTTACATCCCATCTGCTACAGAAGT
This sequence comes from Laticauda colubrina, assembly GCA_015471245.1. Classification (NCBI taxonomy): domain Eukaryota; kingdom Metazoa; phylum Chordata; class Lepidosauria; order Squamata; family Elapidae; genus Laticauda; species Laticauda colubrina. The sequence continues at coordinate 21,833,197 of BLBF01000033.1, forward strand.
CCTGGAAAGCAGAACTCGTATAGGCAGGTCCATTGTCTGTTTTGATTTCTTTTGGACGTCCCAGCGAGGCAAAGGTACGAATTGAATGATTGATGACATGTTTTACAGTTTCTCCCCTTTGAGGAGTAGCCAAAATAAACCCTGAATATGTATCGATGGAAACGTGCAAATATTTCCAAGGGGCAAAAGGTGGATACTGAGTTACATCCATTTGCCAAATTTCACAAGCTTTTAATCCTCTAGGATTTACTCCTATGGGAATGGAATGTCCTTGCTTACTACATGTGGGGCATTGTTGAATAATGGCAGCAGCTTCTGCCTGAGTTAGAGAAAATTGTTTTTGTAATGCCTTTTTATTTTGGTGAAAATAGTCATGGTTTTGGGCTGCTGTCAGATTACAAATTGATTTACCTGATGCAGCTGCTGCAGCTGCGTCAGCCACCTTGTTTCCTTCCTGTAATATACCAGGAAGAGGTTGATGGCTCCTGATATGCTACAAAGAATGGATGCGTACAGCTATTGATACATTGTTGTAGAGGAAGCAACAATTTTAACAAAGGAACAGATATGCTAGGAGATAAATAGGCTTGATATATATTTTTCAAAATCTGAGAAACGTATAAGGAATCTACTATTAAATTAAAAGGAGCTTTTTGAAACTGTTGAAACGCAATAAGAGATGCAGCAAGTTCTGCCTGTTGAGCAGAAGATTGCGGAGGGGTAATTTTAGTTTTCCACTCTCCCTCTTGGTACCATGCACAAGCACCATACATTTTCCCCCCATCAGCATAAAGCGTAGGTGCATCTACTAATGGAGATATTGAGAGAGGGGATTGCCATTCAAAAGGGAGAGTTTTAAGAAAAGTGAAACGTGGGTCCGCTGGTAAATGGCAAGAAGTTTGCCCTGGCCACTCTTCTAAAGCATATTGTAGTTCTTCTGAATTACACCATAGCATTTCCCACATGGTCAGTGAGCAAGGAGTGAATATTGAAACAGGCTCACATCCCATGAGTTGTTTACATCTTTGTCGACCTTTAAAGATCAACTGGGAATATGCAGAGGTTTTACTAGTGATTGTGGTCCGTGGGGTGTGAGACAAATGCAGCCATTCTAAAATCAGAACCTGTGTCTGATGAGATTGCATAATAACAGCTGTTGGTCTCTGAACAGTATTTAGTAAAGCAATTGATAAAGGGCAATTCTCTATAGCTCGATCCACCCATCGAGTTGCCAGTGAATGGGAAACGTCTTTTAATGCCTGCAACTGCTCTTTATTTAGAATGATAACATCAGACGGGGCTTTACCTTGTGTGAGGGCATTAAAAAGAGGAGCTAATGTAGCTGTGGTCAAACCCAAATAAGGACGTGCCCAATTTAAGGTTCCTAGGAACTGTTGTAAGATCACAAGTGTGGGTTTCGGGGGAAGTGTTGGGAGGGGAAGGGAAGGAACAGCAGCTGAAGCAAGTAACTTGTGACCTAAATAGGAAAAGGGTGGTTTGGATTGTACTTTTTCTGGGGCTATTGTGAGACCTGCTTTACCTAGAATGGAGGTCAGGCACGGCAGAGTTTTTAATACCGTGCCCTTTGGGCCAGGTGCAGATACCAATATATCATCCATGTAATGATAGATTAAAAAATGAGGATATTTGTCCCTGTATGGTTGCAAGGCTAAATCCACAAAATATTGACACATAGTTGGACTGTTTAACATGCCTTGCGGTAAGACTTTCCATTGATATCGTTTGGTAGGTCTCTGATTATTTCAGGTTGGTACTGTAAAAGCAAATAATTTTCTATCTAACTGGTGTAATGGAATGGAGAAAAAACAGTCTTTTAAATCAATAATGATAAGGTCATGCTCTTGAGGAATTATGTTAGGATTTGGAAGACCACATTGCAGGGGTCCCATTGGAAGGAGGACCGAATTCACAGCCCTTAAATCCTGAAGGAGGCGCCAAGCGCCGTTTTTCTTTTTGATAACAAAAACTGGGGTATTATATGGACTCAATGAAGGTTCTAGATGACCTCTATCTAATTGTTCTTGAACAAGAGAATGTAAGGCTTCAAGCTTTATAGAAGGGAGAGGCCACTGATCAATCCACACAGGGTTATTGTGAGTCAAATGCAAGCGAAGCATGGTTCGTGGAGGGTAAGTTGTGCATTAAACTGTGACATAAGGTCTCTTCCCCACAAATTAGTATACAGAGGAATTACAGCTGGTTTAATATAAGTAACACATTGAGACTCAGGGGAATGGGCTTTTACCCAGTTTCTGCTAATGCGAGTCTCCTGGAGTCCCCCCACTCCTCTCACCGCTGGTGCCACATCTGCAGGCCAGGTGTTTGGCCACTCAGCGGTTCGGATGACGGAAATATCCGCTCCAGTATCTAAAAGACCAAGAAAGGATCGACCATTCAATAAGAATGTTACCGTAGGTTTTGGTTGACTAATTGGTCTTTCAATTTCATAGAGTTGCTCTTGTTGTTGGTCTAAGAGCACAATCATTTTTGCCACAACATCCCCCTCATTTATAGTAACTTCTGTATTAGCTAGTACAGACAGACAGACATCAGACAATACAGTGGGGTCATGCAGAAAAGGAGAGGCAAGAATACCTTGTTCAGCTAAATCCCTTACAGGAAAGACCAGCACTGGAATATCGGGGGGCATATGAAAAGGCTGAACAGGACGTACAAAGAGAAAGTCAGCGACACCAGGAAGATAAGTAACAGTTTCATTAGCAACAAGATCGTAAGCGAAAGAAGAAAAGTTGCAAGTTTCAGCAGCATTTGTTGTGGGGCTGGCTGCCTGCCCCGTTTCTAGTTTCCCTGATTCAAAAAGGTTTTTGAATGATTGCTGGGGGTTATTCTGCTGTTCATTCTTTTGGACTCTGCACTGATTAGCCCAGTGATAGCCCTTTTGGTATCGAGGGCATGGCGTCTTTGGGCGAGCTACCTGGTTTCTTGACATATTTGCTCCCCCACCCGGGGCTCTGCATTGGCTCTTAAAGTGACCTGGCTTGCCACAATTAAAACAATTGCCCATTTTGCGAGTGTTTTGTTGGGAAATGGGAAGAAGAGAGCTCATGTTCTGCTGCATGCCTTCAGTAATGGCTGTAGCCAGAGTAGACATGGAATGGGATGTGGTTCCTATGATTCGGCAGGCTGTAAGATAATCTGCCAAGGTAACATTTTTCTTATTAATTAATGGTTGCAAAACTTTCTGACAATCAGCGTTTGCGTTTTCATAAGCAAGTTTCAATTGTAATTCATTACAAGCCTCCTCATTATCAATTTGTCTCTCTAAGGCTTCTGTGAGATGGTTTATAAAGGAGGAAAAAGGCTCAGAAGGTCCTTGAATAACTTTAGAGAAAGATTTGGGCACGCATCCCGCATTATCAACCTTTCGAGCAGCGGCCAAAGCACAATCCTGTAATATAGGGAAAGCAGCTGCGTCTGTGGCAACCTGCTGGGCAACGGTAAACATAGTGCCAGTACCGTTAAGCATATCTAGAGTGACAATTGCCGGCAAGCCTCTAGCAGCTGTGGCTGCAGTACGCTTATGAAATTCTGACTCCCAGACCAAAAATTGTGAAGGCGTGAGGATCATGGTAAATAATGAACGCCAATCAACATTTATCAAGTCAGCTCCTGGTTGGGCTATTGATCCTAAAAGACCCTGTACATAGCAAGATTGAATACCATTTTCCTTGCAAGCTGCTTTTAAATCCTTAATTATTTTGTATGGCATTGGGGTATACTGAGGAGCTGGAGGATTGCCGGTTTGTATGATAGGATAAAGGGAGGCAGCTGCAAGGGTGTCCTCATCCATTTCTCCTTCATAAAAGGCTTGCTGAATGGCTTTTACAACACCCCCCCCCACCTCGGGAGGGTGGTGGAGGACACGAGGGCTCTACATTTAAGGAAGTGGATTGGATGGAGGGAGGCTCCCGTAATGACTTTTGATCTTTGGGAGCGGAGGGTTGAAGGACAGAAAAGTTATCATAACTTGGTGGAGGAGATTCAAATACACTCCCTGCTTCTATTTTATAATGGACTTTTAAAGCCTCCATAATTTTCCTACAAGTGACCAAAATGCCAATAGGTGCACGAGGAGGACTATGGAGATAGTCACCAATTTTTTGCCAAATGGAGATTTTTAAGGACCCTTTCTCTGGATAATTGGGACAATGTTGCCACACATAAGTCAATAATGTAGCAATAGGTTTCATTTTTACAGGCGAGCCCTTTAAATTAGCAGAATATTTAGAAGAAGAAGCGACTAACTCCCTCAATTCCTTCAGATGCTCTGTCTGTTGTTGAGAAAAGTTTCCGCCCATACTTACGAAAGTCGAGACCGTGTTTCAGATCCGATGATGTGCAATTCGCTTCAGGCCTGGCGATGCACAGCTCCCATCGAGCGGGTAAGATATGAGCGCGTCTCAACGTATCCCCCTTAGGGAATCACGTCGGGGTCACCAGAATGCGGTATCTGCTATCCCGCATCAGATGGGCGTCTCATGATAGGGAGCGAAAGGAGAAAGAAACGACAGGAGACGAAGTTCCTCGCGATGAGTGCGCCCAGAATGTCTGGGTACACGCTCTTTTATTATGCTCATTCAAAAGGGGGTGATTGTTTATTCAGAGCCTAGGTCAAGCCCAGGTCAGACAGGATATACAGGATTTACAATGGCTCAGATAAGGCAAGATACCAGGTCAGACAGGATTGCAAGATTTATAATTCGATCAGGATATTCCTTCTTTACAAAGCTGCATGCCAGACAATGTAATCACAATGTAAATAAGCTATTTCTACAGATGTTTAGCTCCTTGTCCCTGTACGTGCCCTGCAAAAGGTCACTGAGGAGACAGAAGCTCAATGATTACACGTGAATGATACAATGTTGCAAATGCCTGAATGATACATAGTTGCAATGATACACAGTTGCAAACACATGAATGATACATAGTTACAACAACCCTTCAGGAAGCTGCACTTGGCCATGACGTAGGTCTCTCTGTCCGTCAGCTTGACCGCGGCCTGGCCAGATTTCTTGAGGTGCAGCTTCCCGTACCAGGTGTGCATGTGCTTCCACCAGCCGAGGAGCACCTCCGAAGTGTAGCCCAGGCTCTCCGCCTTCTCTCTCCAAGCAGCCTGCTTCCTTTTGGTGTCCCTATAGAGCCTGTGTCCCTTCCGCCATAGATACTTATTCTCTCTCAGCCACTCCAGCACCTCATCCTCATGTTCCTCCTCAATGTTGTATTGCCTCCTCTCCCGTTCTCGCGTCTGCCTCTTCCTCCCTTTGGCAGGACCACATGGGCCCTCATCAGAGGGGTTTCGAGGTTGTAGGGTCTGCTCCTCCACACCACCAGCAGGACTAGCAGCAGCAGCAGCAGCACCAGCAGGACCATCATCATCATCAGCAAAGCACCAGCAGAAGCACCACCGCCAGAAGCATCATCATCAGCTCCTCCAGAAGCAGAAGCAGAAGAAGCCCCAGCCCCAGAAGAGCGAGCCCGTGCTACAGAAGCCCCAGCAGAAGCAGAGTGAGGGCCAGCGTGTGGGAGGGTGGCCCTGTCCCTCTTGCCAGGGCTGGCAGCAGATGGCTGAGGTTTTCTCTTCTTCCCCATGGTTGTGGGGTTGCTGGCTGGCAGGCAGGCTGGCAGACAGGCTGGCAGGCAGGCTGGCAGGCAGGCTGGCTGGCAGCAAGGCTGGCAGGCAGGCTGGCAGGCAGGCAGTCGATGTGTCTGGAAGCAGGTCTTTCCTCTGAATGGTGACCTGCTTGGGAGCTGCCTCCCTTTATATCCGCGGGGCTGATGCAATGCATCCTCCCCGCATGCACAATGAACGCTAGGCATCCGCTAGGCATCCGTTAGGCTTCCGCTAGGCATCCGCTAGGCTTCCGCTCTGCATCCACTTCATCCGCTCTGCATCCGCTCTGCATCCGCTCTTTCTGTTCCGCGTCCACTTTGCTGAGCTCCCCCGGAAGCCTTGCGGATGTGCCATCCGCTCTCATCCGCTTCCATCTGCTAGGCTTCCATGGAGCATCCACTTTCCATCCACCCTGCGTCCTCCCCCCGTCCGTTCCTTTCCATGTTGTCCGTTCTGGTTATGCAAATTTTTGCCCCTTTTGAGAGCGGATAACAATGGATGGAACATTTTTCTCGTCCGCTGTGTCCTTTTTACAAACATTTTGCATCCGTCGGCCAGTGTGACAGGGCCTTAAAATCCACAACTGGGCTGAAGAAAAATTGTAGCTGCCAAAGGAAGCAGCAGATATGCATAAAATATTGAAAGAGCAAAGCAACAGCTCCACCTAGATGTCTGGGAATGCTATTATGCTATTGTAGTTTTGTGTCAGCGGTGGGTGAGAAATAACTAGTGGATTTGAGCTGAAGAAGACTTTATGACAGTAAAGCTATGAAATATTTCAGCACCCCCAAGTTAAGAGATACGAAGGGTGAGTGCCTTAAAGATGCCGGAGATGGTTTTTGCTCTGACGGTTCGAATCCTAGCACCTCATGGTGGAGAGAGCTCCCATCACTTGCCTCAGCTTCTGCCCACCTAAGTTTGAAAGCATCTAACATGTGAGTAGCCATTTTGTGTGGACGGATAGACCCTTGCTAGTGTTGGACCTGCTCAGATGTGACACCCAACTGCAAGTTACATTGGTGATGAGAAAAGATCCCAGATGACACCACTGATGCTTCTCATCTTTCTGGCGCAAAGCTAGTTTGTCCACTCGGATGCACCTTGGAAAGTGCATGAGCTAAAATTAAAGAGACTCTTTGGCAGTGAAATAACTACTTTGTGCTCACATTGTAGTCTCCTGATTAATTGTAACATCCCATATGCTAAATAATAAAAACTCCAAGTTAGGATCCCTTTAATCTTAACTCCAATAACTCTTATTCCAATGCTACAGTGTTTTCATGGAACATCTCCTGTCCCAACTGTTCTGAATGCTTAGGAGGAGGAAAAGCAATTACCATAAATTAAAAAAGGGATAGCAGAAAGTTGTTCCCATTTAGTCATGAGTACCGTATATACTCGCATATAAGCCAATCTCGCATATAAGTCGACCCTTAAAAAACTGCCCCAAAATGAGGAATTTTGCAAAAACTCGCATATAAGCCGACCCCCAAATACCATGGTGTTCAACCCCTGATCTCACCGTCAAGGCTCACCATCAGAAAGATTCTGGGAGGACAGGGCTTTGGGCGCGACTTCCCTGAACAGCAGAAGTGAAGCCCAGAGGGAAAAGGCGGTGGGGCAAAAGTTGCGGCTCATTGTCCATCCAGGGAGAAAAATGGCGCCCAACTTCATGCGCGTTTTACTTGAGGCGAGGGCTACTAAGGGCCAGGCGAGGGCTGCAAAGGGCCAGGCGAGGGCTGCAGCAGCGACTTAGCGTGGCGACTTGCTCCAGCGACTTGCTGGAGCAGCGACTTAGCGTGGCGGCTTCGCACGATGAGAGTCTTGGCTCTCATCGCGCGAAGCCGCTGCCCGGTGAAGCCGCTGCCTGCCACTTCCCCGCCTCCCATCGAGTCTCCCAGCTGATTGGCTGTACAAGCCGCTGCCCAGCGAAGGCGATGAGAGTCTGGCTTCGCGCGATGACATGCCCTCCTTCTCTCTTTCATACAACCAACAAAGGTTCAAAGACTGAAAAAATATAGTGTTGCATTTCAAGACATGCTGAGTAAAGATCCTTCCCACTTAATTTTAATTATTTTGATTCTCCAACCAAACCTAAGTGGATTATATAAGAAAATGGTCATACTACCAGGAATAATATCATGGGCTGTAACAACTGGCAAAGCAGGCCCAGTTGCTTGTTCTTTCACATATCCATTTCAAATATGGTCTTTGTTTGGTGTGACATCTTTATCACAGAATAAATAGTAGTTAATGGGATGCAGCTTATTTTTTTTAATGGCCAAAAATATAACATCCCAAAATACCAGGAAAAATACATCAGAAGGCTATAAATCATTCAGTCTTCAAGGCTTTATTATATCAGATCACAGAGTACCAATTCCAAGAGTTGGGGAGATAAGCTTTTGTTCTTTTCTAGATGAAGAAATGCTGTCCCAATAGGTCTCACCTCATATTTCTTTGCTGTCATTTCATGTGGATTTCTCCAAGTTATCTTATATATTTATGTGTTTTTTAATCAATCTCTCTCCCCACCAAACCCTTCTTGGGTTTCAGGAGATGGGTAATAGGGGGAAAAAGACTTAAAGAACTGAAGAACATGATAAAATATCAGCAGAAGTTACTCTTGGATCTATAAAGAGGCATTTTGCTACTTCAGACAGAACAGCCAATGGTGATCTTTATTTCAAAAGGCAGAATACCGCAATTGGATCAAATAAAGTCAGTATATAAAACCCAACATGCATCCCTCCTCTCCTTTCCTCACTTCAATGCAAAAGTAATTAACAAAGCAACCCTATTGTTTGGTCTGAGAGGACCAGCTAGCATTATTGATATACAGGAAAGATGCAGGATTAGGCTTTTTTAAAAATTCTCTGAAAAACTGTGTCCAATTGTTTGCTAGTTCAAATGTTCCTCATCTTTTAAAGGTGCATCAGAGTTCTGAGAAGACCCTCACTTGGAAATGCTCTTAAATATGCTTTAATCCCTGTTCTAATTATCATTACAATAAAGTATAAGATTCTGGTTGCGTCTGTGGTTTCATTATTGAAAAATGAAAATTAAACTTGGGCTTTATACTGAACAAAAATAAAAGAAAATGTATTCACATGTGTATGTGATGTGTTCATTATATATGAACAAGAAAAATGAATAAATTTAATGATTTTATTTATACTATAGGTCATTAGTGTTCTTTAAGCTTGGTTGCAGAAGTTCCATTACCTAACTAGGTAACATCATTAGTGCTAAATATTTATATTTGGAAAAGTGAAATAAACTTATATGCAAATGTAATGCATAGTTTGCTTCAGCAATTTGCAACAGTGATATTTTAGATAATTCAAGACAAAGTATGTAATGGTAACAATACAATATAGTCCCTATGTTGGGTTATTGTTGACTGATAAGCAGTGATATCTAAAAAGTAATATGTTTTTGTGGCTCATTTTTTTCTTCCAAGTCAATGAAATTCATGACATTTTCTTACCTGTAACATAAGATATCAGAATGTCTGAACCTCAAAGGAAAGTGGAAAACATGACAAGTAAAAAGCAAATGTCACTCATTTGGAGCACTGTTTTGTTTAAAAATATGAATATACTGACATCTTTTCAATATTTATCTCAAATTATCATGATATTGTTTCATTCAAGAAGAAAATATCAATTTGAGGATTTATTGTATGAATAACTTTCTCATTGTTAGCTAAGCCTTTTAAGAAACTTTAACCAAAATTAACATATTTAAGTTTAGATTAATTAATAATTGTTTATTATAAGATATACCTGAGCTGCAGGTCACCTACCCTGTTTCTCCAACAATACAGCCTCCCCCAATAGGAAGTCCCAGCATGTTTTATAGGCATGAAATGAAATTAAGCCCCTCCCCCCCAAATTAAGGCCTATATTAAAACATGCGAAAGGGGGGGAATGGTGGGGGGCCTTGCCATTAGGAAGTACTTTTGTTGCACACCTCCATATGGTGCTGCCTGCGTTGACCTCGATACGAAGTGCCCCACCAATGCCAGGGTCAACATCCAAGCCATCGCCACCCGCCCACCTGAAGATGCAAGGGGGGGGGGAATTAAGTCACCCCCAAAAAGACGGCCTAGCCATTTTGGGGGGGCTCAAAAAAAAAAAAAGACCCGGCCTTATTATATGAGAAACACAGTAAATAACAACAATTGAAAAGCTAAGTACTTAGGCAACTGCTTTTTTAAGGAACTATATACAGTATGTTCAAATGAAAACTGACAAAAGGCTCCAGGAACCTGCAAACATACAATGCCTTTAGCAATATCTTCTGAAAAATGATACTATAGATTAGCAACAGTTACAACAAGGAAAAAAGGTACCTTGGAATATAAAGCAATTCTTAAAATAAAAGTTCATAAAATGCACTGCATATAAAAAGTTTCATAAATATACATAAATAGTGGGGAAATTCACTGCCTTACAAACTCAGCTCATGGAATTGAGCAAAATACAGTGGAGGCTCATCTCTTAACTGAGAGCTACCTGAAGCAGGTGAAGATTATATATTTTTGCTGATTTTACCTTCCTCCTTCAGCCTTGAGTACCTCCACCTATAATTTTTGAGATCTCCCAACCCTGCAGAGGAGAAATATTATTTTTATAAATTTCATTGTACATTGCTCTCTTTCTACCCCCATTGTAAAACAAAATATAAAGGAACACATAATTGGAATTCTTTTCATAAAAAAATAAATACTAGATTAATGCAGAATCTGATTCATTGGCTATATTATCTGATATGCAAAATACCATGCTTGCTGCAGACTTAGAAAAAGATATAGCCAATCTTATGCCCCTAGATTGCAGGTTGCACCCAAATAAGATTACTAAAAAAATAAAGCCATTTCATCCTAACTAACGCATAGTAAGGCAAAGAAGGTGAATTCTTTCAGCTATGTAAGAGTATGTTTTATATGCATAGTGCTTAGTGCATATCACCCCCAAAAGCATAAATTTTCAGACCAAAAAAGCCCCTTAAAAAATGAAACAGCCAAATTCTTCAGTTTGCAACAAATCAGAAAATTACTCGATCTTCCTGGGATCTTTCCCAACTAATTGTTCCATTTAATGTAGCAAAATTGCTGTCTTCTTCCTCTTGTTCTTTGACAAGTTCCACAAATACCTAAAAGAAATGAACAGTGCATGAGTGCTTTAATGACAACTTTTCCTCACTAGATTTCCAGTCAACAGGTGAGCATATTTGTGACCTGAGTTAACTAAAAGATTCAAAATTCACAGCTCTTTTGAATCCCTTAATGATTTGGAGATAAACCTCAGAAGAAGGACAAGGTTCCCCATTATCATGTGTTAAGTACTCTGTGTATGGAAAAATCTTCCTGCTCTTACAACATTGTGAATGAAATGTTGGCTCTGAATGACATGCCTTTTGCCCTTGTTGCAGAACAAGAAAACAAATGGACACTTATGAAATAATGGATGGAAATGACAATTTCATATAATAAAGTGACTGCTTTGAAATTGAGAATATACATTTGGAGGGCATATTTTGAATTTTTGTACCATAAATCTTTATCTAATTACCTGGTCAAGTGTTGCTTGAGAGAAGCTGTATTCTTCAATATTAAAGGCATGTTTTGCTGTTAAAATTGTCAGAAATAATTGTTTATTATTCACTGGGAGACTATATATATTATACCATTTATACCTAGACATTTCTAAAAAGAAAACAAAATGTGATTGGGGTGGGGATTTATAGGAAATTAAATGACTAATTCTGACTTCCACATTCTATTAAGATTATCAGAAGTGTCCACTGGATTCCTTCTGAAGAAAGTGTCGTGATATTTTATGCATACAGCATGACAACACATATTAAAAGGAATGGCTTTTGCAGTAGTACAACACTGTTTTTTCTCATTTTCTTGCTTCTGTGCACACTTCCAAAGGTTGCACACCATCAATTATCAACATGTAGGGGTGGGATTCGATTTTTTTAACAACCAGTTCTGTGGGTGTGGCTAAGTTGGTAGGTGTGGCTTGGTGGTCATGTGACTGGATGGACATGGCTTGGTGGTCATGTTATTGGCTGGGCGTGGCCAACTCAACATTACTCACATCAAGGCACGCATCTCCTCGCCTAGCGTCTCATGACTGTGGAGATGCTGCAACAGTCGTAAGTGTGAAAAATGGTCATAAGTCACTTTTTTCAATGGTCACTCCACACACACAAAGTACCAGCAAAGAAAGGGAAATAAAACTCCAGAGAAGTTCCTGAGGCAGGAATTCTAGTCCTGCCAAGAATGTAATAAGGGTTAACGGAGAGGCAGTTTCTGTAAGCAACACCAGAATGTTTCCTTCCTGCCTTCCTTACAGGATTAGGCCAGTAATTTCTTCTAACAACTGGTTCTCCGAACTGCTTAAAATGAGAATAGGTGCGAACTGATAGAATCCCAACCCTGTTAACATGGCAGCATGTATATACCTCCAATGTAACTTTGTGAATATGTTTGACAACTTCATGCCATGATGGTTTAAATGCTATAAAAGCATAAAGGAAGTCCAAAAAACTACAAGCTCTGCAAATCAGAAAGCCATATGAAAAAAAGCTTACCAGAAATTGGATAAAGATAAATGCATATAAAATCATAATGTAATAGGATGATGTTAGTGATGATAGGCAACAAGATTAAGGCGGATAAGTGAGTTTGAAGATTCTTTTATACTTAGAAAATTAAATCCTTACCTTCTTCCAGTTTAGAAAAAACCAATGCAAGTGACTGGACATCTTCTTTTGGAATTTTATATGCCAAAATTGAAGCAAAGCTATAAAAAAGTAAAAAAAAAGAATAAGCCTTAACAAGAAGTACATAGCTTTAGCCACATACAATAATTATGATTATGGACACAACAATATGAAATCACAGCTGTTTGTGCTTAACTGAGCTGGCCTTCATATGCATTTAATTCTTCTCAAGAATCTAGGATTCTATAATGTATTGGTGAAGATCCAAACATTGTGGCTTTTTGTAACTAGCAAATGGAATTTTTATCAATGCACAGATTTTCTGATTTTTCCCAAGATTTTTCTCGCATGGGTCCCAGTGTGCCAATAACTACTGGGACCACCATGGCCTGTTTAGGTCATAATTTTTCTATTTCTATTTTCCTATCTTGATACTTTGTAATTTTCTCCAGTTCTTTGTCTTCTGTTTGACTATCTCCTGCCATTGCCACATAAGTTATTCTTGCCTTCTTGTTTTTAATCACAATTAAATCTTTATCAGTTTGTATTCAGTTTGTATTCAGAAATCCCACAATATTTTAACCTGTTTGTTCTTGATTACTTTCTCAACTTTATATTCCCTCCAATTGTTCATTACTTGCACGTAATGCATTGTAATTCTTGCAGATGTTCCAGTGAATCATTCTGGCAACTGTGCTATATTGTTTATGATCAGTTTTTATGATATTGTTGCACCAGCTATATACATTCTATTACAATTTCTTTATTAAAAATACAATTTTATTCTGCAGAAGATTACAGTAGTTATAAAAATATACGTAGTAGTTAAAGTAGTTAAATAATAATAATAATAAATAATAAATAGTTAAATAAATGTAAAAGTAAAGGAGAATAAAACAGAATTAAATCACTGATTTAAACATAATTCACAAATATTAAAGGTGACATTAGCTAGGGAAGGCCAACACACACACATATTTTAAGATACATAAAATATCTGGCTTCTTTAACTGATTACTACATTTTTATGTGGTTTTTATGCTTTAATGCACTCAGAGTCACTCTGAGAGTGAGATAGGAGATACCTACATTTGACTAATAAATCACAGCATAAGTTTCTCAAAATTAGCAATATATGATTAAAGAAGATTACTTTACCATATATAGTGCAGTCATGCTGATTTAAATAGTCTCAATGGTAGGTAATAACAATTGTTTATAGGAAAACTTAGGAAAAATTGTGTTTGATTTATGAAAGATGTAAGGTAAGTTCCTTATGTGTTCTAAAATCCTATTTTGCCTTTAAATAATTCAGATTATAATAGGCCTAATTCTAAGACTACACATGAGTAAATCTAGAATCAATCCATCAAGCTTTACCTTTTCAGACAATTTGCATTTGGAAAAATGCTCAAAATCTTCCTTTGAAGGTATTCCTTCTGCTGTGTTTCTGGTGTTTCTTTTAATTTCATTTCTAAAAAATATCCCCTGCCAAATTTAGTCTTGAGATGTTGAACTGTTCCAATGTACCTATTTATTAGGTGGGGAAAAGATGAGGTAGATAGATAATGAATTCAATATTCATAATCATGTTTTAAGTTTCATTTTTAAAGAAAAAAATTAAGATGCTAAGGAAATACCTTAACTTTCCAGATACCAAGACAGCCACACGATCACAGATTGCCTCTGCTTCTGCCATATAATGTGTTGCCAGAATAGCTGCTCTCTCTTTACTTTTAAAGGCTGCTCGGATTGCTTTCCTGTACAATATAATGCACAACTCAACAAAAAAAGAACAGATTCCTTAACTAAGCCTGTAAATGGTCTGATTTTAAACAACACAGTCATATATAACGATGTAAAATCATCTCCTGGTCTCTTCACAAACTTGGGATCTAAGGAAAGGCAAAAGTTAGCACTAAATGTTTGGTTTTCTGGACTATGTAGAATGATAGAGTTACCTATGAAATAGATGGAGACATCCTTGTCGAGTTCTATGGACAGCCTATATAGCTGTCTTTGGGAATATTTTAAAAAAACTCTATAATTGAACCAAGAAATGATCTATTCACTTGTTTAAGAGAAAACTATTCTTATTTCTCTTCCTCCTTTCATTTTTCTGTACAATTAAACCCACATTTCCTTTTCCTATTCCATTCCATTCCTTTTTCTACCTTTTTTGTTTTCAATCTGTGAACTTTCCATTTTCCTGAATCCTGATATCATTTCTTTCCCTGAAAGTTTTGTTAAGCATTTACAAGATTTAAACTTTGATAAACCCTTGAATAATAGTTCAAATTTCTCTCTTGGTTATTGAAACAAGAGTTTAGAAAGCCATGATTTTGATAGTGAAAGAAGGATAATAGGCTTTACAAAACACTTATGCTAAATTACAACTTAAATTACATAAAAAGCAACATGATATTTTCTTCCAGTATTATGGGAGGCTACTTACCACATGTGCTGTATTGCTATAGGGTCCATACCAGTGGATGGCTCATCTAATAGAGTGATATGAGGATTACCAAGCATACTTAAGGCAAAGCATAACTGGAAAATAAAAATTCAGAAGTGATTACTTTGCTATCCATTCACTTTATATAACACAACTTGCACCATCATTTTTAAAAAAATAGAAAATACCTTTCGTTTGACTCCTGCACCAAGTTTTTTCACTCTCTTTTGTAGATGTTCCTTAAGGTCAAGTGCTTTGGAAAAACTGTAAAAAACAAGTACATTTTATAGTCTCGAAAGAAGAGTATTAATAAGGTGTTAAAAATTTGCACATTTAATAAACTGCTGTCTGCCTCATAAAAGCATAGAACATTATAAAATGAGGGACAGGTAGGATAGATAGAGCACAACATATTTAATAAACATATTTTCAACCCCCACTTTAGGAGATAAAACTTTCCCAAGTAGCTAACAACTTAAAAACAATACAATAAATGTAATTAATGAAAACCAGTGATAATAACAAAACAGAGATCACCAAGGAAGTTTAGAATGAAAAACATTTTCATCACAACCATTAACATCTCTATAAAGAGAAATTGGGAGAAGGGCAAGAAAAATAAATGAATACAGGTTGTTGTTTTTTTAAGGCTGATGGTGTTGGCTTTTGAGCGGTGTCACTGTTTTGTACAGTCCAGAGGTATGGAGCCACATAATCTTTTGAAATACCTTACAGCTGAAATACACAAGCTTTCATTTAGAATAGAATAGAATTCTTTATTGGCCAAGTGTGATTGGACACACAAGGAATTTGTCTTGGTGCATATGCTCTCAGTGTAGATAAAAGAAAAGATACATTTGTCAAGAGTCAAGAATCATAAGGTACAACACTTAATGATAGTCATAGGGTACAATAAGCAATCAAATCATACTAGGAAACAGTCAATATAAATCGTAAGTATACAAGTCACAAAGTTACAGTCATACAGTCACAAGTGGGAGGGGGTGGGTGATAAGGAATGATGAGAAGATTAACAGCAATAGTAGTGCAGACTTTGTAAATAGTTGGATAGTGTTGAGGTCATTATTTGTTTAGGAGAGCGATGGCATTCGGAAAAAACTATCCTTGTGTCTAGTTGTTCTGGTGTGCAGTGCTCTATAGCACTGTTTTGAGGGTAGGAGTTGAAACAGTTTATGTCCAGGATGTGAGGGGTCTGTAATTATTTTCACAGCCCTCTTTTTGACTCATGCAGTATACAGGTACTTGATTGAAGGCAGGTTCTTGAGATTTTTTCCTGTAATCCTAATTTTCTTCTGGAGTCTGTGTCTGTCCTGTTGGGTTGCAGAACCAAACCAGACAGTTACAGAGGTGCAGATGACAGACTCAATAATTCCTCTGTAGAACTGAATCAGCAGCTCCTTGGGCAGTTTGAGCTTTCTGAGTTGGCGCAGAAAGAACATTATTTGTTGTGCTTTTTTGATGACGTTTTTGATGTTAGATGTCCATTTTAGGCCATGTGATATAATAGAACCTAGAAATTTGAAGGTCTATACTATTGATATTGTGTTGTCTAATATTGTAAGAGGTGGTAGTGTGGGAGAGTTTCTTCTAAAGTCTATCGCCATTTCTACAGTTTTGAGTGTGTTCAGTTACAGATTGTTCTGGTTTCACCACAAGGGAAGTTGTATAACCTGCTGTCTGTATGCGGATTCATCATTGTCACGCATGAGACCAATCACTGTTGTGTCATCTGCAAACGTCAGTATTTTAACAGATGGATCATTTGAGATGCAGTCATTGGTATATAAGGAGAAGAGAAGTGGAGAAAGCACACAGCCTTGGGGGGGGGGGGGGGCTGTGCTAATTGTATAGGTATCAGATATGATTCTGCCTATCTTCACCTGCTGCTTTTTTTGCTACTATAGAAGCCAGAGTAATATATTTTCATTCTCTCATCAAGTCTGATAAATATTAGACATACTACTTATACTTCTTTAAAATTCTCATACAGCACGGTTTCCAAATATTTTATAGCAGCAATAACTATAACCCACGAGTCCCATTTGAAAACTTCAGCAGGAAACTGCAGAACGTTGGTAGCAAGATTTTCTGCTCATTTTGGTTGGTATTAAGTCTAAAGACAGTTTTAAGTCTACAGGACTTATATATGTATTTCTACCATATGTGATGAAAGATCTGATATTTTATTGAACTCAAATATAAAATATAAAGTAGTTTCATAGTAATTACTGGAATTACATCTATTATGGTTAGATGCACATGGTTTTTGTTAATTATTAAATAATTTTGTTCAAGGAAAATTATAAAATATTTGTACAAGAATGAAGAAACTGAGATATTCTTGGTAATAATATAATAAACTGATGGTATGTGCAGGCACCTTGACTTGCATTAATCTGTTGCAAATATAGCAATAGCACTTCAACTTATATAACGCTTCACAGTGCTTTACAGCCCTCTCTAAGCAGTTTACAGAGTCAGCCTATTGCCCCCAACAATCTTGGTCCTCATTTTACCCACCTCTGAAGGATGGAAGGCTGAGTCAACCTTGAGCCTGGGATTCAAACTGCCAAACTGCAGTCAGTCAGCAGAAGTACCCTGCAGTACTGCACTCTAACCAGTGGGCCACCATGGCTCATACATGTTGATATTGAACTATATGCAACTGAAGTTTATATTGAACTATATGCAGCTGAATTATTACCAATAAATCAATATAAAATAATAAATATAAAATTGAAATGTGCCATTAAAAAAAATAAAGTCATTATTTGGTGAAATGGCAGGTAGTAAGTAAATAAGTATACAAAAATACCAAATGTAAATAAACAACCAACTATATTAGAATCTTTATGGCATTTATAAAATTTTAATATAATCAGTATCTTCAACAAGATTGTGTCATTGCATAATAAGAGAAAATACAATTAATGTATACAAAAATTAAATAGTTGAGATTCTTACCATTTTATGACTTCGATCCTATCACTAGGACTCATTCCTTTGATTGCTCCATAAATTTCAAAATGTTCTTGTAATGTAACATTAGGCCAAAGTGGGTTTGTCTGTGGACAATACCCCATGTATTTCATGGAATTATCCATGATATTTTCACCTAAACAATAATCTCCCATCAAAACCTGCGAATACAAGAATCTCCTCTCAGTATTTGTTCATAGTGTTTCCAGTTAAAGGAGGCTGTGAAAAGCTGAATTAACCAAAATCTTAATGTTAAATAAATATAACAGGCAAAATGCAACATTTTATTTTATTAAAAATGTATTCTAATGTAATATAAGCATTTACCTAGGAATTTATTTTCCAATAGTTTTTGTTCTTTATTTTTTATAAAATTGATTCATTTAATTGCTTATGTCCATTCCCATATTCTATTGATTGTTGGGATTAATAGAGTGTATCAAATCTGTGCATACAGCCACATAAAGGATGAATCCATGTGCTCAAATATTATCAACTGCACAGACCTCTTCTATGGTATTGACTGAGCTATAAATCAAACGTATATACCACCTAATTTGTGATTGCTCTGATTGGTGTAAAAGTTAAAAACATATTCAATGCAACACAAAGAAGGTAATAACTCAGAGGTTCATATACCAAATGCATTAGTAAAATTACCATCAAAGCATATATCTCTAAACCAGGGCCTAGGAAAAGAAGCAACTCAGACCACCGGGGGGGGGGGGGCAGAGGGGAAAGAGAAGGAGAGATAATTTCAGAGGGCAGGCTCTCTGACAATGAACACATGCTACTTGGGTCCCATCAGATGGGACAATTTTGAAGATGTAAATATTTGGTTATCCAAATGAGGTTTAGGTACTTTTGTGCTGGTTAAAAATAAAATATGTACTTCAACTGATATTCTGTCATTAACAATGCTGAAATACATATATTTCAATAAGAAATATCCATTTCCATTGCCTAGAAAGTACTGTGAATCTGAATCTTGTGGATGGGAACTCAATAGCAATTAATAAGCAAAAACAGTGAGAAAGATTTGACAAAGATTTAATCAAAATTACATACTTGGCCTGAAGTTGGTTCAATTTCTCCTGCTAGAATATTAATCAAAGTAGTTTTCCCAGCTCCATTGGGGCCTAAAATTCCAAGAACTTCTCCTAAAAAAGAAGCAAAAAAAAGGGAGGGGGACTGGTTTTTTCCAACAAGCTAATTGTTTCTTTTTTGACAAAATAATTCCATAGTAAATAATTTGAAAATAACCTTTCTTAACACAAAGTGAAAGATAGTTAGTTGCCACTTTTTTCATTTTTTTTCCAAGAAGGAAATCAGTCTTTCCGTCATACTCTTTATGTAAGCTGATAACCAATACTGCAGGTTTCTAAAGAACAAAAAAAAATGTTGAGCTTACATTGAATCAGCATGTATATAAGATGCACAATAATGTCATTATTTCAAATGTCATTATTTCTTTTAGTCAGAATGATTAGCCAATATGTAGGAATAGTTTGAATCCTTTTCTGTTGTTATGAGAGAGATGGACATTGTAAAAATGAAAATGGGTGCAAGGTATCTCAGGCCAGTTCCATTTGACATTTCTCTACATACTCCTGGGCCCAAGACTGAGAACGAGGGAAATAATATGGCTGGTTCAGGGATATAATCAATCCATGAAGATCTGGTAAATGATAAAGATCCCTTTGTGCTTTTACTACAGGTTGCTTTCTCTGATCCCTGAAGAGATTAATTCCCAGTACAATTTCTGTTTGTGTTAATAACTGCAAATATGGCCTAGCCAATTATTTCTTTTCTGGGTTATTCTCGATGGAGGTTCTCAGTCATCCAGGTCATGGTTGCCCCAAAAGTGCTTTTTTAAGAGACACATGCACTTTCTTTGTTTTTTCTTAAAGACGTTCCTCTTCTTTAGGAAAAACAAGGCAAGTCCAGTTGCTTCTTGAAAAAGCACCTTTGGAACTTTCTATGTTATTGTATACATAGTGATATTAGGATGGGAGGATTAAGATATTTACCTCTTCACAGTCCTGGCAAGTTATCATCTCTTTAACTTTCAGCTTTTCGGCCATAACATCTTCATCACCATCATCTTCATGTGATACATCTAAGAATTTACAGGCTTTGAGCCGCGTAGGAGCTCTGGATAGGAAAACATATCCAATCTCTGCTTATGAGATTTCTAAATAGACTGCAAAAAGATACTATCTAATAGGCCAGACAGTAAGTCTGACCCTATGGGCAAATTCTATTGACCAAAGCTTAAGATCCTTGCTGCAAAATGAGAGTGTGTTCAAGACTTTGTCATTAGGAAGCACTTTCTCATTTCATTGTGAGGATTAGATAGTTGTGAACCTTCTCCCCACCCTGACTCTGGGAAGGAACCCTCTAAACAAAAAACATAATGAAGAATGGCCTGATCCATGTTCCTAGAATTACTAAGGGCTATTCTGACTATTCTGAGAGAACAGAATGGGTGAGGAGGTAGTCCTTATAGAGAAATAGCATAATAAATCCTGCTCATTATCTATACGTTCATTCATCACAGGAAAAATATTGCTGGATGCAAAAATAATCTACCAAACAGAAATGTAGGAGAGGCCTAGGGTGCCACAAGGGATTTATAAAAGACAGAGTAAATTTGGAAATGCAAGGAGGGAGGGAAAACATTTTGAGAAGCATAGATTTTCCTTGGTCAACAGTCTTAGCAAAGACAGTTCTGAAAAAGCTAAAAACCTTGCTATTTTAAGAGAACACTCAAGACCAGTCTAGCCACATCTAGAAAAGATATCTAATACATTGGTTTCAAATCTTTATGGACAAAAAGCTTCAGTGACAGTTTTTTTTTCTCAAAGAAGCAGCTTTTTGTTGTCATGTTTTGCTTTGGAAAAGTAATTTCAAGACTGATTTTTAAAAGAAAAAAATGCAGAATACTTGCCTGAAGAAAGTGTCTGCTCTCATTGATTTGCCTCCATGCTTCACTTCAAGGTGTCGCAGAAGAAAGAGCCAAATTATACATTGCAAATAGGGCTAAAAGAAAGAGAAAAAACAAAATGCAACATTAACACAGTTTTGCTCCAAAATACATTTTAAGTAATTATATAGGGAAACTTTATTGCTTGCTGATTTCTGCTAAAAAGAAAACACTGTATTGCTATATTGACAATGTGAAACACTGTTGAGGTAATTTCAGCTTAAAGCTCAATAGAGACAGTTGAATTTTGCTCAGAAAATGTGTATGAAAAATCTTATAATATTATAGGCTTTTTTCATTTATTTCTTACATTTCATTTTAGCTCATATACTTTAATTCATATGCTTATATGGCCTTTCCTCTTACCAAAGTGACTCTGGCTAGTAAGCAGGATTTAAAATTAAACAATATAACTAATTATAAATGCTATGTATGACCACAGTTTAACAAAAAGGCAACTGAGAATAAAATCTCAAAACAAAACAAACCAATTAAAGCCCATGTGACACTGCACCAACAGATGCAAAGAGCATGTAAAACGGACAAAAAAGCTTGCCATCCGTTGGAAAATGTGATGCATCTGTTGCGTACTCACTGCGTACGTCTTTCATACGCTCTATCCGTCGAGCATCCGTATACTACAATTTCATCCGCTCAAAAAGTTTTGAGCTGCACAAAACTTTTTGAGCGGATGAACTTTCTGCCGCGTACGATCTACATCCGCGACACATGCGGGCAACAAACGCTCTACATCTGTTGTCATCTGTTACACGACCGATGTATCCTCTCAGCATCCTCTGGACATCCCCTCAACTCACATCCACTCCAGCGGAAAGGGGGAGAAAGCAAAAGGTACGCGGAACATCCACACAGCGTTAGTAGCACGGACATAGAAAGGATGAAAGCAGATGCAGCTCGGATATAAAGCATTAAAACGGACAAAACGTTCGTATATGGGAGGTATCTCGGATATTTAGGATGTCTGGAGGATGTCTAGAGTATGTGGAAGAACACCTAGCGGAAAACCGACATTTCCTATAAAAAGGGGGAGGAAATCACCTGGATCTCACTATCAGTCCATCAGCCCTGGTGTGCAGACCTCTTCAACCTTGCTCTTGCTCTTCCACATCATCCATTGATCTCCACCATGGATCATCGCACACTCCTTTTGGTAGCCGCCATCATTCAACACCAGAACCAAACCCTCTTCAGACTGTTTCACCTTTTCTACGCAAGGAGAAGGAGACGTCCAAGAGCTGTCTGGGTCCAAAGATGGATCGGGAGAAGAGTGGAGTTTGGACTCTATGACAAGCTGATGGTGGAGCTGAGGAACAAAGACACTTGTGCATTCCAGCACTTCATGAGGATGCCACCAGCCATGTTTGACGAAGTTGAGGAGCGTCTGAGACCCAGGTTGACCAAGCCAAGCACCAACTTCCATCCCAGCCTGGACCCTGGACTGAAGGTGGCAATGACTCTGTGCCACCTGGCCTCTGGAACCACATACAGAAACATGCAGTATGGCTGGAGGGTGCCACACAACACCATCAGCATTGAGGTCAGAGAAGTGGTGCAGGCCATCATTGAAGAATACCTGGAGGAGCTCCTCCAGTGTCCCACCACTGAAGAAGGCTGGAGGAAAGTTGCAGAGCAGTGGTATCAGAGGTGGAACTTTGCCCACACCATTGGAGCCATAGATGGCAAGCACGTGGCCTGCAAAGCTCCACCCAACTCAGGGTCCAATTATTTCAACTACAAGGGCTTCTTCAGCATCATCCTCTTTGCCATGGTGACTACAAGTTCGTGTACATCGATGCTTCAGGCAACGGGTCAGCTTCAGATGCCCAGATATGCAACGCCAGTAACCTCAAGGATGGGCTGGAACACAACCTCATCATGGGTTTCCCAGATCCAGACCCCCTGCCCAACGACACACAAAATGTGCCCTACTTCATCGTGGGGGATGACGCCTTCTCCCTCAGAACCTACCACATGAAGCCCTACACTTCCAGACTCCTCACCCATGAAGAGAGGATCTTCAACTACAGGCTGTCCAGGGCAGGGCGGGTGGTGGAGAACGCCTTTGGCATCCTGGCCAACAGGTTTCAGGTACTTCTCACTACCATGCAGCATCGCCCAGGGACTGTGAGGAGCATCGTGGAAGCTTGCTGCATCCTGCACAATCTCATGCGCACCCACTTACCAGTGTTGCAGAACAGGCTTGTGGACCGCCAACAAGGCAATGGGGACATGGAGCCTGGTGAATGGAGGCAAGGACAAAACCTGATCGACGCTGTGGATGTGCAAGGCCCCAAGAGAGCTTCACGTGAAGGGAAGAAGCAGTGCAACCTCCTGAAACACTGGTGCAACTCCCCAGCTGGAGCAGTGGAATGGCAAGACAGGATGGTAGATGCTTAATGGATGCTTCCTTCAGCCTGTCTCATCACACTAATGAGATTGTGCCATGTATGTTGAGTGGCCTTACAATGAATAGGGCATTAATAAAGAGTTTTGTTTATGTTGAAATGTGTTGATCAATGATTAAATTGTTATTGACAATAAAGGGCCATATGTGTGGCAGCTGGGAGGGTGGACCATACAGTCCCACTATGCTTGCACTGGAGGTTTATCTATCCCACAGCTATCCTTACCCATCCCACAACTATCCTTATCCCACAGCTATCCTTACCCATCCCACAGCTATCCTTACCCATCACACAGCTATCCATCCCACAGCTATCCTTACCAATCCCACAAGCATGCAAAGGCTTAACCCTTTTTTCAAAGTTTTCCCCAACACTTTATTCAATAAAAAAAATGAACCAAGTGTATGAAGCAAAGATAATCTTTATTAATAACAAACTGTATGACTTTATTAAAAAACAAAATGACCCAAGTAAAGTGTCTTAAGCAAAGAGAAAGTGAACAGGTTGAACAACTCAGTCTCTGGCACTCTTCTCAGTCACTCTGAGGCATGCCCATGGTCTCAGATGTAAAGGGGCCAGGGACTGTGGAGGTGGCTGTTGCTGGAGTGCTGGTCTGAGACGCCATTGGGGTGCCTGGCCCCAAGAGTACAACAGGAGATGGTGTGTGCAGGAAGCTCTCAGAGAGCTGACTCAGTCCCGTGAGGTTGAGAGGCCCTTCCTCAAGGACCTGGGATGTGAGGCCCAAGACTGATGATGGATGTTCTGAGGAAGGGCTTGGCTGTGGGGTGGAGGAAGGAGGAATGTAGTGGGGCTGTCTGGTCTGCAGTTGGGTCAGATGAGGCATCTTTGGCATCCGAGGAACGTGGGTCTGGACTGGGAAGGGCTGCCTCTGCTGTGGTCCTGGTAGTGGTAGGCTTGGTAGACGAGGGGCTGCTGAAATCCGTGGAAGGGCTGTGATATCGCCTGGGGTGGAGGAGCAGACCTGGAGTGGGTAGGAGCAGGTTCAGCTGGGCCTGGAGGGTGGTGCAGAAGAGCTGTGATGCTCTCCTTCATTGCCTGGTACTGGGCCTCGGGCATGTCCATGAAAGTCTGGCTAACGTACATGATGAAGGGCTTGCGGTTAGAGGATGCTATGTCGAAGTGGATCTGGCCATGACATAGGTCTCCTGGTCAGTGAGCTTGACAGCGGCCTGCCCGGATTTCTTCAGGTGCAGCTTTCCATACCAGGTGTGCATGTGCTTCCACCACCCAAGGAGTACATATGAAGTGTAGCCCAGGCTCTCCTCCTTCTCTCTCCTCTTGGTGTCTTGCTTCCTCTTGGTGTCATGATAGAGCCTGTGGCCCTTCCTCCACAGGTACTCATTCTCCCTCAGCCATTCCAGCACCTCCTCCTTTGGAAATGGTCTTTGGAAATGGAGTACTGTTTCCTCCCCCTCTTCTCCTTGCCTTGCCTCTTCCTCCCTCTGGCAGGTCCTTCAGGGCCTTCAGCAGCAGGGCTTTGAGGGCCTTGGGGCTAGTCCATCACAGCAGCAGTAGCAGGAGAAGCAGCAGCAGCAGCAGGAGAAGCACCAGCAGCACCACCAGCACCAGCAGGAGAAGCACCAGCAGCAGCAACACCAGGAGCACCACCAGCAGCAGCAGCAGCAGCAGCAGCTTCAGAGTCAGTGCCAGGGGGTGGGATGGTGGTTCTGTCCTTCTTGCCAGGGCTGGCAGGAGTAGGCACAGGCTTCCTCTTCTTCCCCATGGTGTTCTCTCAAGATGTCTCTGTCAGCAGGTATTTCCTCTGAATGCTGACTGCTTGCGATCTGCATCCTTTTATATCCACAGAGCTTACGCAATTCATCCTCCCTGCATGCGCAGTGAACTCTTTGCATCCGCTATGCATCCGCTATGCATCCTATAGGCGTCCGTGATGCATCCGCATCATCTGCTATGCATCTGCTCCTTCCGCTACGCATCCGCTTCACTGTTCTCCCCCGGAAGCCCTGCGGATGTGTCATCCGCTTCCATCCGCTAGGCTTCCTACAAACATCTGCTTTGCATCCCTGCTACAGCATCCCCACATCCGTTCCTTTCCATTGTTGTCCGCTCTGTTTATGCAAATTTGGGGCACTTTTGAGAGCGGATAACAACGGATGGAAAATTTGCTCATCCGCTGCGTCCTTTTTACATACGTTTTGCATCCGTCAGCCAGTGTGACCTAGCCTTAAGCTTCACTAAAGCCCATGTCACACTGAACCAACAGATGCAAAGAGGATGTAAAACAGACAAAAAAGCTTGCCATCCGTTGGAAAATGCGATGTACTCACTGCCTCTGTTTTGCTTCCTCTCTATCCGTCCAGCATCTGTTTATTGACGTTTCATCCGCTCCAAAAGTTTTGGGTTGCCCAAAACTTTTGCGTGGAAAATGTATCCAGTCCATCCATTCTGCATCCGCTAGGCATCTGCTAGGCATCCGCTAGGCATCCACTATATCCGCTAGGCTGCCGCTACACATCCGCGCAACTCCATCTGCCCGGATGTGGGGAGGAAGCGGAACGGACGCAGAACAGATGCAGAACGGATGCCTAGCGGATGCAGCACGGAAACAAAGCTTTTAAAATGGAAAAAACGTTCGCAGAGGGGACCTATCTCGGATATTAAGGATGTCTACAGGATGCCTAGAGGATGCCTAGCGGAAAACCTATATTTCCTATAAAAAGGGGGAGCAACTCATCTGCATCTCACTTTCAGAACAGCAGTCCAGTGGTGCAGACCTCTGCAGCCTTAATCTGACTCTTCCTCTTCCACAGCATCCAGTCATGTCCACCGTGGATTGCAACAAAGTCCTTTCGGCAGCCAGCATCGTTCTGCAACAGTGCGAAGCCATCTGCAGGCTCTGTGAACTCTACTGCGAGAAGAAAAAGAGGCAGCCAAAAAGAGTCTGGGTCCGAAGATGGTTCGCCAGAAGAGCAGAGGACGGACTGTACAACAAGCTGATGGTGGAGCTCAGGAACGAAGACACTTGGGCATTCCAGAACTTCATGAGGATGCCTCCAGCCATGTTTGACGAAGTTGTGCAGTGCCTGACACCCAGGTTGACCAAGGTAAACACCAGCTTCCGGCCCAGCCTGGAACCTGGGCTCAAGGTGGCACTCACTCTGCGCCACCTGGCCTCAGGGACCACCTACAGGAGCATGCAGTCCGGCTGGAGGGTGCCATCCAACACCATCAGCATTGTAGTCAGAGAAGTGGTGCAGGCCATCATCGAAGAATACAAGGAGGAGCTCCTCCAGTACCCCTCCACTGAAGAAGGATGGAAGAAAGTTGCAGAGCAGTGGTATCAGAAGTGGAACTTCCCACACACCGTTGGAGCCATAGATGGCAAGCACGTGGCCTGCAAAGCACCACCCAAGTCGGGTCCACTTATTTCAACTCCAAGGGCTTCTTCAGCATCATCCTCTTCGCCATGGTCGATGCTGACTACAAGTTCATGTACATCGATGCTTCAGGCAACGGCTCATCTTCAGATGCCCAGGTATACAATGCCAGTCACCTCAAGGAGGAGCTGGAACGCAACCTCATCGTGGGCTTCCCAGATCCAGAACCCCTGCCCAATGACAAGCAAGATGTGCCCTACTTCATCGTAGGGGATGACGCCTTCTCCCTCACAATCTACCTCATGAAGCCCTACACTTCCAGACTCCTCACCCATGAAGAGAGGATCTTCAACTACAGGCTGTCCAGGGCAAGGCGGGTGGTGGAGAACGCCTTTGACATCTTGGCCAACAGGTTCCAGGTACTTCTCACCACCATGCAGCATTGCCCAGAGACCGTGAGGAGGATCATGGAAGCTTGCTGCATCCTGCACAATCTCATGCGCACCCGCTACCCAGTCTTGTAGAACAGGCTTGTGGACCTCCAACAAGGCAATGGGGACATGGAGGCTGGGGAATGGAGGCAAGGGCAAAACCTGATCAACACTGAGGATGTGCAAGGGCCCAACAGAGCCTCACATGAAGCGAAGAAGCAGTGCCACCTCCTGAGACACTGGTGCAACTCCCCAGCTGGAGCAGTGGAGTGGCAAGACAGGATGGTAGATGCTTAATGGATGCTTCCTTCAGCCTGTCTCATCACACGGATGAAATTGGGCCATGTATGTTTGGTTGGCCTACAATGAACAGGGCGTTTAATAAAGAGTTGTGTTTATGTTGACATGTGTGGATAATTATTACATTATTATTGATAATAAAGGGCCATAGGTGTGGTACCTGGGAGGGTGGACCATACAGTCCCAATATGCTTGCACTGGAGGTTTATCTATCCCACTGCTATCCTAACCCATCCCACAGCTATTACCCATCCCACAGCTATCGTTACCCATCCCAAAGCTATTCTTACCCATCCCACAAGCATGCAAAGGCTTAAACCATTTCTAAAAGTTTCCAGCAAGACTTTATTAAAAAAAGAAATGAAGCAAGTGTGTGAATCATAAATATACTTTATTAACAACAAGCTATAAATCAAAAATGAGTCTCTGGCACTCCTCTTGGTCGCTCAGTCTCATGGGTGAAGGGTCCAGGTGCTGTGGAGGTGGCTGGTGCTGGAGTGCTTTTCATCAGCTCCTCCAGAAGCAGAAGCAGCAGAAGTCCCAGCCCCAGAAGAGCGAGCCCGTGCTGCAGAAGCCCCAGGAGAACCAGAGTGAGGGCCAGGGGGCGGGATGGTAGCCCTGTCCCTCTTGCCAGGGCTGGCAGCAGATGGCTGAGGGTTGCTGTGCTTCCGCATGGTTGTGGGGTTGCTGGCTGGCAGGGAGGCTGGCAGGAACCAAGGCTGGCAGCAAGGCTGGCAGGCAGGCAAGCACCAAGGCTGGCAGCAAGGCTGGCAGCAAGGCTTGCAGGCAGACATGCAGGCAGGGCAGGCAAGGCAGCCAATCCGTCCAGCAGCAGGTCTTTCGTCTGAATGGCAACCTGCTTCCGAGCTGCTTCCGTTATATCCGCGGGGCTGATGCAATGCATCCTCCCCGCATGCGCAATTAACGCCAGGCATCCATTAGGCTTCCGCTGTGCATCCGCTGTGCATCCGCTTCATCCGTTCCGCGTCCACTGTGCATCCGCTGTATCCATTCCGCGTCCGCTTTGCTGCGGCCCCCCGGAAGCCTCGCGGATGTGCCATCTGCTCCCATCCACTTCCATCCGCTGGGCTTCCGTTCCGCGTCCGCTTTCCATCCGTCCTGCGTCCTCCCCGCGTCAATGTTATCCGCTCCGGTTATGCAAATTTTTGCCCCTTTTGAGAGTGTATAACAACGGATGGAATATTTTGCTCGTCCGTTGTGTCCTTTTTGCATCCGTTGGGCAGTGTGACATGGGCTTAACTTCCTGATTCTCATGTCTGGAAAGATGTTGACTATTTTCTAGAAGGCCAGCAAAACAGGGGCAAATCTAATAACAGGTAATTAAATATTCTAGAGAGGGCAGGCACTGAAACTAAAAGGGACTGGGCTTTGCCAATGTTTCTAACGATACATTGAAATGTATTGATATCTGATATTTCAACTTTGACATTTTTTTCCTTGTACTTCATTACCTTATTCCTAGCCTTCAAACTTATTATGTCCTTATGTTCTTCCAAAAATTTATAATAATATACTAAAAGAAAACAAATAAACTGGGGAGAATCCTTACTTTTCATTGTATCTTTTTCATTGCTATCTGAATGGTGCACCTAGAAATATTTATTATTTATTTTTAGAAACTTATAGGGCGCTTCCTTTTTTTGCTAAAAATGTTTAACTTTAAATATTAAGAGTATGATTAGTATAAAGGGTAGGTTATATGACAGGTTGTAGTTCTTGTGCTGTATCTGAAACTGAAACCCAGTTTTTTTCATTGTATTAATTGAGAGGAGCCTTTTAAAAAGCAATATGTTGCTTTTGTTAAATTGTTGATTTAAAGCTCCTATTAATCAGGATATAATAGTGTAAATTGATTTTTAGAATATAATCACTAAATTAGGGTATATTTGACAGTATATCTATCTAGAGCTCACCAAACTATGTAGCTTTCACATGCCGACTATTCTGTTGAAGAGGAGTACATTATCTTTTGTTAACATATTGCACATGTTGCATGAGTTTAGAATATAGAATGAAGAATATGACAATCCTATTCAAATTATAAACAAGAAAAAAATGTAGCAAAAGTTCTTCAAATGTATAAGATTTCCTGAATTCTGAAGAAAAAATCGGATTCTTACCGCTACTATTGAAACCAACAATCTTTCTGAACTTCTTTCCACTTTTTGGCCAATCTTCTTTGTCTCCTAGCAAGATAATAATTATTCCAATTATTTTTTCATTTTTTTGGCAGATCATAAAAATGATTTAGTTTTCTTTTAAAAAAAACCCTCTTCGTATATTTCAACAATAATTCGTATTTTGGAATATGAACAGCAAATCCTTTCTTGATTTGATTTGGAATTCTATTTAGCAAATCCAACTATTTTCCAAAACAAGCAGTGTGGACTGATATAGGTGCTGTAAAACTTGTCCATCTGAAGATTCCTAATAGCTGAAAAGACATTACCAAGCAATTTTTGAAAGTGATTAGAAAAGGAAGCATGTGAACCTGGTGTTTGAGCAAGAATCCCTTGGTTCTCAGAACTCTAAAGCTGAGAAAGATCATTGCCTTATGGTCTTACAAGGTGTAAGAACATTTGTGAGAGATCGCAAGTCCTCTCCTTGCTCAGAGAATTATAAAGAGCCGGTCTGTTTGTTCTGTCATGGTCATTGGTCCTGTGAAGCAGTCTTTAATTTGCCATTTCTTTCCAGGAAGTCCAAGACTATTTAATTTTGAGGCCAAACCAGAGTTGTTCAGCTGCCATGGAATTCTTCAGTCTTTGATTTCTATGTAACTCTTTGGATTCTTTCTCTGGATACATTTACTGATAATCTTCCTCTGACAATTGAACATTGGGCATTGTTTGAAAGGGCCATCTCTCATTTCTTACTTGGTGGGTCCTTAAAAAGATAGGGCATGTGAGAGAATGATAGGAAATTCTCACATCAAGGCTGTTCTTACCCATAGCACCACAGATATCAATTTGACTACAATCAAAACAAAAAAAAAGTTTTGATGAGGACAGTGCATGCACTGAGAACAGTGGAAGCTATATTTACTCTATCAACACCTTGATATCTGTAGTGCTTGCCTTTTTATATAAGTTATATTTTAGAAGTTTTAATTCTGAAATGAATGGAAGAAGTTCACATCTGAAAAATTTTCAATTCAAAAAGTTGAGAAGTGATCAGAATTCATAATGGTCCAAATTTAGCTTAAAACTAAACATAGCATAAATCATTTCCCCTGCCTCAATTATAGGGGAAATTGTTGTTTTGAAGACATATTATGGTTGTTTATCGTAAGTTTTAAAATGTATAACATATATTGAAATTTAAGTATAACGTATAGTGACACTAGAATTCTGAACAGTGAATTCAGTCTATAGTAAACTTACCTCTAATAAAGTAATCAGGCACCCGATAAGAGGGTAGATTGGAACGAAAATACAAAAGGATATGTGAATTATAATGGCTGCTGTATACCATTTTATAAATGCTACATCAGTGACAATAATACAGATCAAAGCTGCCTGAAAGACAAAACAAATATAATCACAATATAATATAATCACAGTAAAACTCATTGGGAAATATCAAACAAGAGTTCTTCTTGTCCCTGTGATGTTCCACATTAATGCTGAGACAGTTTGGAATATCTTCAGTGCACCTTCTGACTCTTACAAAACCCATAGTGGCTTTAACAACTTTATCATGGTTGTTAGGACAGAGTTTGTGTGATCCCCATAGTAAATAATGAACTACAAGGACTGGGACGGTACATTATGCAAGACCTGAACTGGACATTATGACTTAGACAACAATGATTTGATTCATTGTAATAAATGAAATTCAGAGAAAATAGACAAATATACATGATGCTTACTGCAGACTAAATAAGAATAAGGGCACACACGATTTAATTTTGAAAAAAAGTTGAAGTCATGTATATTCCAACATGAAGGTGTATATGTAAACAGAGAAACAAAATTAGAAATTTAAAGAAATGGAAAAAAAAATTAGGCTCTGCCTGTTTACTCACAGTTGGAAAAATGAATGACCAAAATTCTTTGGTGCTTTGTATACTTTTAAAAGTGAAAGAGACAACATAATGGAACAGAATTACTGAGGGTACATAGCCTATAATGCAAAAAGCCTGCAAGAAAAGAAAATACATTCATTAATATCTAATTTTATACATGTTTTCAGTTTTTTTTACAAATTATCCTAAAAGATAAAAATAGTGAGAAGCTGAAGCCATTAAGAATTGTTCAAAATGTCGTGAATTCAGAACTATTTCAAATTTGTAACTTTTTAAAAGTTCAGATTAACATTTTCTGAATGAAATATTGCATTTGAAACAGGATATTTTGATCATTTTGAAACCACTTTGTACTTTAAACATATCCAGAATAATTGAAACAACCTGTTTTGAATATGAAACAATAGATTTTCATTTAAGACAACTGATTCAAGCTTAAGACAGGGTGTTTCATATTTAAAATTATTAGAATTCAAGAGATTCAGCATACCTCTTTGTTAAAGTGATACTTTACCAGGGATGGACATTTTAAAAAAGGGAAGATCTAGGACTAAAAAATAATACAAGACCTGAATAAGTGGAAATGAACTGAGAAAGTGGTAAGTGGAAATAAACTGAAGAAAAGCCAAAGAATAATTGTTTGAATGTAGGAAGACTTACTACAGCAAAGATCTTCATTGGGGAAAAAATAATTGCATGATAAACACCAAATAAGATCCCCGTCATGACAAGAAGAATAGTGTAATATAAAGGTATGTCAACTAACGCTTGTCCACACCAATAAGCAGATGGATAAAGGCCAGATAACTTAAGCTGAGTATAAGCTTTAATCTGCAAAAAAATAAATTGATTAAAACAAGTATTTGATACAACATATTGGAACAAATCTAACAACTGTAATCACAGCTCAGGGCTGGATGAAGAATGCATCAGAAAGAGAGGGAGAGAGAAAGAGAGAGAGAAGGAAACAATCCTGATGTAGGAGATCATAAACTTTTAGTGCGGTTCTTTTTGTTTGCTTTTAAACTCAGGAGTCAGATTAGCAAGGGCAGGAATAACTAAATACAAGTATGTGCTAAAACCGCACAGTTAATTAATCCAATATGTATTAATGTTTAATCAGTTTAGATATTTGCTGGTTCTCAGTTTTTAACATTTTTTGCAAGGTTACTCTGATCCTTTGCAATGTAGCACTTAATACGCCCAACTTTTGGTCCTATCTGAGTTGCATATCTCTGCTTTACTGCTGATCTAGATTGACCTTTTTATTTATTTATTTGTGTGTGGGTGTGTATATATGTCTGTGTGTGTTAGATTGGCCTTTTTATTCAAGTTGGCCTCAGACATAGATATATTCTACTTGGTATACTTTGTGTTATAAATGTGTTGATTGATTGATTGATTTAATCAATTTATATAGCCACCCTACTCAGTACATGACTCAAAACAGCTACCATCAACCGTAACTGATCAATTGGTACATTAAAATTTAAATATGAAAAACACAAAGGAGTAACATATAAATTCATAAGTACGCGGAAAAATTCATCCAGTCAGGCATCATATTCTCATACTCAATGTCTGGGGAAAAATAACAGACCTTTAACACTTTTAAAAGGCAGGCAGGGGAAGGCTAACCAAATCTCAAGGGTGAAGTTGTTCCAAAGAGTGGGAGGAGTAACATAGGCAAGGAATGATTTTTAAAGTAAGTTATGGATTCCAGTTTAAAATATGTTCAAATTTGAAATAAATTCAAATATTTACCCAACATCAGTTTATATATTGAATATAAATGTGGGCAGACAAATCATGCTTTAGACCATGGAACCAGACTGCACAAACAGCAGGTGAGCATGTGTGTAGCTTCACCTCCATGAGCGATGGGCACTCTCACAGCTCCATTTGCCCAAGCGAGCACACTCGCTTGCCACTTGCACAAAACCATCCCCCCACCAGCCTGCCAAGCCAGAAAGGTTGGGGAGCATGGCTTTAGACTAATACATGGGGATTTTTTATTCCTTCATGTATTTTTTTAAAAATGATTTCAGGTAAAGTTACCCTATGATTTTCTGCATTCTCCATAGTAAAATACGAAGGCAATCCAGTCATTGTAACACCTACTGTCAAACATTGAACAATCATCACCATTATGAAACTTCTATCAGTAATTTCCTGAAAAATAAAGATGTTAGTAATAGAAAATAGGTGAAAACTTAAATGACACGTAATTTACATTCAGATGTTTACCACTGGTGCAATATTTTTTTATTCCAGCTTGTCTGGAAATGAGAAACAAGAAGCACTAGAAGACCAGGGGAAATGGCAAATTGGCTGTGTGTCATCTTGTGACTCACAAATTATACAAATAGACAATGCAAAAGAAATACAACTTGCTTTAAACATCTATTTCCATAGAAAGTATGCATTTTCTATCATTTTATTTGGTTATATCAGCATTTGAGTTTTCATTTACTTACCTGAATGAAAGAGCTGATCCAGACCTGGATGTTTTCAGTTACATTTAAGTTGTGTAGATACAAATTACTAATGATATTCATCATAAGAGGTAAAGAATGTAGCATGGTTCGGTTAAAAGCAGCTTTAAGGACATAAATCTGCAAAAACAATAAAGATTTAACTTATTAGCTACAAATCCAAAGCAGCAACACATACCAGCTTTGCCCTTGTTGAAACAAAGTAAATCCAATCAGAATAGCTCATTGAATGGAATTACTGGTTTTTAGCAAAACTTATGTTCTGAATAAACTGTTAAAGACTATGTGCTACCAGCTGTTAAATATAAGTTATATATCTTCTCACCTTGCTTACATGAACTACATTTAATGCTGCATTGTGAGGAGAAACTGAAACATAATCACTACCATTGAACATTTCTGTCAGTATATTCTGGCTCTGAAGTGGGTTTACGATCATGTCATCAATGTTTATACCTAGAAGATAATGAATAAAGGAAGACAGTGATTATTAACAAGTCTGTGTCATTCCAATAATCTCTCTCTACAATCAAATGAACATAATGATTGCATTGTACTTCCCCATTCATGCTACGGGAAAAAAAAACAGTTCTTCATATATATTCTCTTTGAATGTATGGAACTGCAGTTACAACAAGAAAGTCTTATCGCTTCAACACAGCTCTTCTAGAACCTTGGATGTCAGGAAAAAGAAAAACATTTGGCTGCAAAAAAAATGCTGGCTCTAGTTTCAATAAATTGAAAAATTCAGGCTGAGACGAAGCATCTCAGTCGTGTATAGAAAATATTCTTTTAGTTGGTTTCCAGTGTGTATAATATATTAAAATAGAATAATAATAGAAATGAAAAGGAGTAGAAGAAAAAAACTGAAAAAAGTAGTGGTGCTTTTTATTACTTACTAGTGCAGTTTTGAATAAGAAGGCTGGTTTTATATTTATGATGAGTCTCATTTGGTTTAAGAAAGTATAAATCTGGAGAGAGTTTGATAGGAGCCATAGTATTTTTCAGGTATTCTTTGTATACATGAAACATAAAAATCTCAACACAAAGAAATACTAGGAACAGTGCTAACCTTTAAGAGAAAAAAAAGTTGAGTAAAATTACATTAAAGAATGACTGTCCTTTAGAATAAAAGTGAACTAACATCAATCTGGAGTTGGTTTTTTTCTCTATTGTTAAAAAAATTCCACAATTTATTTATCTATATTAAATTTGCCAAGCACAAACATATACTAAACATGTCTGAATACACCACTACTGAACAGTAAATAATTTGGATTTTGCACTTTTTCAGAAAAATAAATTTTAAATAATCTTAAATAATCTTACTTTCATCTGACGTATTTCTGAAAATCATACAGAGAAGGAAAATTAAGTATGAACAACGGGAGACAAAAGAAATAAATGAAGGGTGCAATGGAGAATTTTTTCACTGGAATAAAAATTCATACTGGGATAAAGGCAGAGAAAGAACAGTTTACAAGACAGGGAGAGTAAATAAAAGGAAAAGACATAAAAGTGTAATTATATCACCTTACTAGTTTCATTTTTAATTACAAAAATAAATTAGAGAAGTCCCTAATTTAATAAAAAAAATAAATTATGGAGGTGCTGTATGCTTACAAATATGTCCCCTTGACAAGTTTTCTTACTAGTGAGAAAAACATTCTAAATATGCAATATATGCACAAGGTCTTACAGGAGTTTTCTACTCCTACAATTTTAAAAGCTTTCTTATTTTAGAAAATTGCTTGAGATCTACAATACTTAGCATGAATCATAGCAGTACAATTTGTACAGACTAAACATTAGATATGAATGCTGGTCTACATGTATAGTCCAAAAATAATATTTGATTAAAGATGGATTTTGATGGAATTTTATTGGTGTAAGATTTAAAAGATCTCCCTAATCTGTGTATTAGGTGACCCACTGGAAATAAGTTACAATGTACCTCCAACCCATTACCGTGTTCATTAAATTCACAAAAGAAACTGTCAAATGAAAGGCTTCAAGTACTATATTTCAATTAAGC
This sequence comes from Laticauda colubrina, assembly GCA_015471245.1. Classification (NCBI taxonomy): domain Eukaryota; kingdom Metazoa; phylum Chordata; class Lepidosauria; order Squamata; family Elapidae; genus Laticauda; species Laticauda colubrina. The sequence continues at coordinate 21,869,123 of BLBF01000033.1, forward strand.
AAACATTATTGTATTTTTGCTGCAATAACGAAAATCTTACTCTCTAATCTAAGGCCTATTAGCAATTATTATGTGCAAACCTGACATAAAGGAATTTGCAGATAAAATAAATTGTCTAATGAAATACCCCAAAATAAGGTCTGTTCTTATATAAAGATCACAGTTGGAATGGAATGGAATGGAATGGAATGGAATAGAATAACTTTATTGTCATTTTGAATGTACACTGATCGGCATACATTAAAATGAAAGTTCATTACATTAAATCTCTTATTTTTTAAAAAATCAGCTTGCGCCAGCTTGAAATCTAGGCACACATAAAGATATTCAGACTGGGTTGAAGGGGAAATCATCCCTGGTGATATGATTGCCTGAATGATATACTACATTGAAACTTGCTCACATTTTTTATGACACTTGAATATTTTTTCCATAAATGTTTCATTTCTTGAAGTACCTTTAAAATGGTTCAGTTTCCCCAAAACATATCTGCTTCTTGAACATAAATTACTTTCTGGCATATTTGCAGCTAAAATTTCTGACTGTTGTGAAAATTGGTGTCCATTTATATTCCTTTTTCTCCAGCTTCTGGGTACTTAAAATTCCAAAGTTAAGTAACCTTCGTTGCTTAGTTTATGAGCATTAAAAATGACTGCCTCAGGTTTGCCCATCTCCTGACCAACTCAGTTTTCCACTGATGTTTTTTTTATATATATATATATTTGTTTTTTTTAAGTTATCGCGGGTACTTACATGTGTGCTGTTCAGCTTCCTTCGGGTATTATCCCACGTCATTGTAGTTCTGTTAAAGTTGTAGCAACGTTTCAGCAGAATCTCATCTGCCATCTTCAGGCTTCTGTATGGATATGGGTCTTACAGCTCCTGGTTTTAAATTTGAGGCTGGTCCATTCTGATTGGTTGGGAGCCTGGACCTGTTTCATTGGACTTGGAGTTTGATTGATTGGTGTTCCTGGTTTCTTCTGTCTGTTTTGTGGCTTTGATTGGCTGGCAACAGTCTGTTCTTGTGTTGGAGGCTTTTAGTGCAGCTTGGCTCCGTGTGAAGGGACGGCTGCTCTTCATTAGCAAGCTGGGTTTCACCTGGGTGCCTGGTGGGGGGGTTAGGTTGGAGCTATCAGAGGGAGTCTGTTTTTGCCCAGGTGTTTGCCTGGCTTGTGGCATGGAGATCTTTCTATTTGAGAGTGCAGGCTTCCAAATGATTGACAGTCTGGTGGAATCATCTCTTCTATTCATGCTGTCAGGTCTTTTTTCAATCTCTATGGCTTCTCTGATGATTCTGTGGCTGGGGTTTTCTATAGTGGCCAGGGTTTTAGTGCCATTGAAGTTGATGTTGTGACCTGTGGTTTTCATGTGTTGGACTAGTGAGGAGGTGTGTTCCAGCTTTTTTACTGCATTTTTGTGTTCCTCTAGGCGGGTACTTATTCTTCTATTGGTCTGTCCAATGTATGTGGCCGGGCATGATGTACAGGGAATTTCGTATATGCCTTGGTTTTCCAGGTCAATTTTGTCTTTGGGGTTCCTCAGGATGGCTGCTATTTTTTTGTCTGTTTTGAAGGCAGTCTTGATGTGATGCCTGTGTAGTATCTTACTGATTTTATCTGTAGTACCTCTTATGTAGGGCAAGACAGCTGTTCCATAGGTTTGTTGGTCTTCTAGGTCTCTGTTGTGTCTTGGTGTGTTTTTGTGGATCAAGTTGGTGATTTTGCTTTTTTGGAAGCCATTGGCTGTCAATACTTCAGTCAGGGTGCATAGTTCAGTCTTTATATGTGTCTTGTCTGCCAGGCGTTTGGTTCTGGTAATTACTGTTTTCGCCACGGAATTTATCTGTGCTGGGTGGTGGTGGGATTGGGCGTTGAGGTAGCGGTTGGTGTGTGTTTTCTTTTGGTATATGGTGTGTCCCAGTGTGCCATCTGTTCTTTTGTAGATTAGTACATCTAGAAATGGTAGTTGTTTGTTTATTTCCGTTTCCATGGTGAACTTAATTTTGGTGTGTGTGCTGTTTAGGTGTGTTAGGAAATTGTTTAGGTTTTCTTTTCCATGGGGCCAAATCACAAATGTGTCATCGATGTATCTTAGCCATAGTTTGGTTTTGTGGGTGACATTAGCCAGGGCTCTTGATTCGAATTCTTCCATGAACAGGTTTGCAATGATGGGTGACAGTGGTGATCCCATAGGGGCTCCTTCAATTTGCTTGTATCTTTGTCCTTTGTATATGAAATATGTGTTGGTTAGGCAGTGTTCTGTTAGTTCGATGAGGTCTCTAGCTGGTTGGTATTTATTTTTGATGATTTCAAGAGTTTCTTTTATTGGGACTTGAGTGAATAGTGAAACCACGTCGAAACTTACAAGCAGATCTTCTTGTTCCACGTGTAGATCTTTGATCATTTCTGAGAAGTGGTATGAGTTTTGTACATATGAAGCTGCGGTTTCAGCATGGGGCTGTAGTTGTTTTGCTAAGTATTTAGTTAGGTTTTGTAATGGTGCTCCTATGGAGCTGACTAAGGGTCTGAGAGGTATGCCTTCTTTGTGTATTTTTGGGAGGCCGTATAATTTGGGGCATCTAGAAGATTTTTCTCTTGGGATGATCGTCTGTTGGATTTCTTTGCTTATGTGGCTGGTTATAATTTTCTTCTTGGTTAATTTTTTTTTTCTAGATATGTGGTTGGGTCTGTGTTTATAGGTTTGTATGTTTAGTCTTGGAGTAGGTCTGTCAATTTTGTTTCATAGTCTTTTCTGTCCATTACTACTGTGGCATTTCCTTTGTCTGCTGGGAGTATTATTATGCTGTTATCATTTTTCAGGGTTTGTAGCGCTCTGAATTCATCTTTTTGCAAATTATTTTTTGGTGGTTTCGTTGTGCATAAGATGTAAGTAACCTGGTGTCTTATTCTGTCAGCTTCATCTGTATTTAATTTGGTTAGGCTGGATTCTACTGCACATATGATGGATTCTGTTGGGGTTTTTTTGGGTGCTATGGCATAATTGAATCCTTTGGATAGGACATCTGTTTCTGTTTTGTTAAGTTCTCTGTTGGAAACGTTATATACTAATTGTTTCAGGTGTGGTGAGTTGTTGGGGGTTTTCTTGTCCTGTTCTAATTTCTTTAGTTTCTTTGAGAGTTTTTCATTTTTGTAAGTGGTTTCAGTTTCAGCTCTCCAAGTTGTAAGTTGTTTTATCTTATCCCAAAGTAGAGGGTAGATTTTGCTGCTCAATTCCAGGTGTAGTGCTAGCAAATCTTTGTTTAACTGATCTAATTGGAATCTTTTACTGTGAACTTCATTTCTGAGTAAAGCTATCTCTGTCCTTTTCAGGATACGTTTGGTAGCTGCTGTGTTGTTATGAAATGTTAATTTGAAGCAGGTTGGTGTTACATTGTTGTCTCTGAAGCTGCATAGGAATTTTAGGTCACATAGTATTCCTGCTCTTTTAACTTCCAACTTCTCATAGCTTTTGATCTGGTTGTTTATTTCCTCCCCGTAGAGGTCAGATATTTGTTTTTTTAAGCTTTCGCGGGTACTTACATGTGTGCTGTTTAGCTTCCCTCGGGTATTATCCCACGTCATTGTAGTGCTGTTAAAGTTGTAGCAACGTTTCAGCAGAATCTCATCTGCCATCATCAGGCTTCTGTATGGATGTGTGTCTCACAGCTTCTGCTTTCAAATTTGAGGTTGGTCTATTCTGATTGGCTGGGAGCCTGGGTCTGTTTTCACTGGTCTTGGAGTTTGATTGATTGGTGTTTCACATATATATATGTGTGTGTGTGTGTGTGTGTTTGTGTGTGTGTATATGCATCTTTGGTTATTTGGGTTTTCTCCTGCGTAAAATTGGAAGTATCTAGGCAACGTTTCGATGAAGTCTCATTCATCATCTTCAGGCTTGTTTCTTCAGCTCTGTGCTTCTCAGAGTAATGTGTGCTTGCAGCTGCTTCTTCCTTTTAACTGCTAGTGGGGGTGTGACTTGATTGGGTGGGGGCTTGACTGTGTTCTGATTGGGTGGGGGTATGTTCTCATTGGTTGGGGGTTTGGCTGTGTTCTGATTGGTAGGGGGGGTTGCTGTGTTCTGATTGGTTGGGGGTGTGTTCTGTTTAGGTGGGGGCTTGGTTGTGCTCAGGTTAGTCTTAGTTGCTGGGGGATTAGAGCTGGTGAGCTGTGATCCTGTTGTTTGTCTTCGTGGTCGTGCCACATCTTCATGGTGGGTGTCAATTCGCTTCTTGTATGGGTCAGAGGGGTTTGAAGCGGGTAGTGGTGCAGCTGCAGTACGGCTTCTGGTTCGTGGTCGTGTCTCATCTTCTGTGTGGGTGTGAGTCTTTTTTCTACGTGGAAATGTGGTGGTAGCAACTTTTGTGGCGCTCATGGGTGTGGGTCTGGTGTCATTCTTCATGTTAGGTACTCGTTTATTAATGACGGCAGGTTTGCAAATGGTTGGTGGGCGGGAGGTATCATCTTGTTTATTCATGTTGTGTGGGCGTTTTTCTATCTCTATGGCTTCTCTGATTATTCTGTTGTTGAAGTGTTCAGTTTTGGCGATAGTTCTGGTATTTTTAAAGTCAATTTAATGTCCTGTGGCTTTGAGGTGTTGGACCAGGGATGAGGTCAGTTCTTCTTTTTTGATTGAGTTCTTGTGTTCTTCAATGCGTGCACTAATTCTTCTATTAGTTTGTCCTTTGTATGTGGTGGGGCAGGCAGTGCAAGGGATTTCGTATACTCCTTGGTTTTCTAACTCGATGTTGTCTTTAGGGTTTCTTAGGATGGTGGATATTTTTCTGTTTGTGCAGAATGCTGTTTTAATGTTGTGTCTTTTTAATGTTGTGTTTTTGGAGGATCATGCTGATTTTGTCTGTAGTGCCTGACATACCAGAATCCGCAAACGTCACCAAGATCCTCTTAAACTTACATGGGAAAAGACCCAAACACACCTAGACCTACATACCTGTACCTGTGAAAATCTATGAAAACAAATATCGTACCTCTATGGGGAGGAAACCTTCTGGCTAACCAGGACCTACGAGAAACTTGAAGTCTGAAGAGCCACCATCTTGTGTGATCTCACATTCCTACGCAATTGCCGAGACAAAAATGTGATCCCCACATGCTTCCAACTCCATTCCAAAACTTCAGCCACTGAAAGGATTCTGAAAAGAATGGAATTAGCCCTAATCAGAAACGAACTCCACAAGAAAAGATTCCTACTGGACCAAACCAACAGAGACCTACTCGCACTCCATCTCAAACTCAGCAACAAAATCCATCCAGCACTCTGGGACAAATCCAAACAATTAGCTTTCTGGAGAGCCGAAACACAAACCTCCCACCAGACAGACTCACACACCAGGAAACTCCATAGACAAGAGAAACACCAGAAACCCAACCCTTCCACACAACAACACATGAAACAAACAGTACACAACATATCAGACAGAACTCTCACCATAGCAGAAACCAATGTCCTTTCCAAAGGATTCAACTTCGCAGTTGCCCCCAAACGCATCCCCACTGAAAGCATTATTTGCAGAGTTGAAGCTAGCCTAACCAAAATCAACCCAGATGCAGCCAACAAAATCAGACTTGAAGTCATCAACGTCCTCTGCTCCAGCAATCCACCCACAAGCAACCTACACAGAGAAGAACAAAAAGCACTCACCAACCTGAGGAAAGACAGCAACATAGTCATTCTCCCAGCAGACAAAGGCAACACCACAGTCGTAATGAACACATTGGACTACCACTCCAAACTATCCAACCTACTCCAAGACTCTGCTTACAAACCTCTGGATACTGACCCCACCACCTACCTAGAAACAACCACCAAATCCAAAATAAAAGTGTCTCCCATCAGCGAAGAGATCGAGCAGAGAATCATCCCCAGAGAAAAATAATCCAGATGCCCTAAGCTCTATGGCCTCCCCAAGATACACAAAGAGGAAATACCACTCAGACCCATAGTTAGCTCCATAGGCTCACCTCTACAGAATCTTACCAAATTTCTCGCCAAACAACTCCAGCCCTACACAGAATCCATCACCTTACACGTACAAAACTCCTTCCATTTCATAGAAACAATAAAGAAACAAAACCCAGCGATCTACTCGTGAGCTTCAATGTCATATCCCTTTTCACCCAAGGACCCATCAAAGAAGCCTTGACAGCCATCCAAAACAAATACAACCCCCTCCAAACACATCCTAGATCTGACCAACCACTGCCTAACCAACACATACTTCATCCATAATGGACAAAGATACAAATAGATAGAAGGAGCACCCATGGGATCATCCCTCTCACCCGTCATCGCTAACCTATACATGGAACACTTTGAAACCAATGCTCTAGACAAATCCAAACACAAACCCAAACTCTGGCTCAGATATGTTGATGACACTTTCGTAATTTGGCCACATGGGAAAGAAAAACTGGACAACTTCCTCACACATCTTAACAACCTACACCCCAAAATACAATTCACCATGGAAACAGAAACCAACCACCAATTTCCCTTCCTGGACGTCCTAATTTACAAAAAACCCAATGGCTCCCTAAGACACCACCATCTACCGGAAAAAACCACACACCAACCACTACCTAAATGCACAATCCCATCACCACCATGCACAGATCAAGTCCGTAGCCAAGACCCTCATCTCCAGAACCAAACGCCTAGGTGACAAAGATCACCTGAGAACAGAACTACACACCCTCACTAACCTATTAATTTCCAATGGATTCCAAAGAAACACTATCACCAATCTAATCTGAAAAGAGATACTCCCAAAAAACTAAGACATAGAACAAGACAACGGTATCGCACTCCTCCCCTACATCAAAGGCACCACAGATAAAATCAGCAAAATTCTCCACAAACACAATATTAGGACAGCCTTCGGCACTGACCAAAAAATGAACAACATCCTAAGAAACCCCAAAGACAAGATCCAGCTAGAAAACCAAGGAGTTTATGAAATACCATGCAACAATTGCCCAGCCACATACATTGGACAAACCAACAGGAGAATAAATGCATGCATCATGGAACACAAAAACGTAGTCAGAAGAGAACAAAATACTTCCTCCCTCTTCCAGCACCTTAAAGCCGCAGGACATGAAATTAATTTTGAAGGAATGAAATTACTATCCAACACTGAACACTCCAGCAAGAGAATAATCAGGGAAGCCATTGAGATAGAGAAACATCCCCATAACATGAATAGATGGGACCATACCTCCCGCCTACCAGACATCTGGAAGCTAGCCCTCACCAACAAATGAGTCCCAGCCATGAAAACCAACACCAGACCCAAAACAACACGGGACACCACTGCCAATCCCCCTCATCAGATCCAGGCCTAAGCCCATCCTTTAAACGAAGGACAATCACCATCCAGAAAACAGACCACGGCTGCCTCACCAGCTGTTGCAACCCCTGACCCCAAAACCAAACAAGCTGACACACACCAAGAGCACAGACCCAGACCCCAAACTCGAAGCCAGACTAAAACCCAGAATGCTACATTACAGCCACCCGCTCAGGATATCACATCAGAAGACTCAGGAAATTATACCACAAGAACTCAAGAAGTTGCAACACAGCAAATGACCCAGGATATCACAGCACAAGACCAAGGATACCACAGCAATAAGTCTCACAAGGTCATCACACAACCCATTAGCCAAGCCTTTACTACACAGGAGGCTAATGGAAAAGAGATCAAAACACAAACGACCCAGGAGATTACAATGCAGGACCCAGGAGTTCACAACAAAATAATTCGCAAGCTCATCACACAACCCATTTCCCAGGCCGTTAAAACAGGAGAGGCTAATGGAAAAAAGATTACTACAAAACAAACGACCCAGGAGATTGCAGCACAAGATCCAGGATATCTCCACAACAAAACTCACAAGGCCATTACACAGCCCATTATACCAACATCAACTCCATCAACCAATCAAGAGGCAGCAGCACAGCCATCCAGCCCAGCAAACCAGCCCCCACCACCAGTATTTATAGAGAGATGGCAGCTCCGATCACACATTGCTTGCACTGGCACAAAGCCGAAAGCACCAGCCTGAGGATGGCAAGTGGGACCTCACTGAAACATCAGCAAGATACTCTTAATCTTACACAGGAAAAGACCTGAACATATCTAGACCTACACACACACATATATATATTCTAAAATATGCTAATGACTATTTAAATGATATTAGAAAAACAGAGAATATGATGATTTGGTTATGTTTAAAATGTGTGAATTAGGGTTATATAAATATTATAAGTTGAAATTAGTCAAAAGGAAGTAAAAGGGGAAAATAGCTGTTTTTATTTATTTTCTTTGTGGCATACATGAAATAGAAAATACTATTGATTATACAAAGTATATGAGAAAATAGAAAATATAATTAACTAGAAGGGATTATGTGGGAATGTAAAATATTTATAATTAATGAATTATATTTACTCAAAGCATGGGAATGAAAATTTATTAAAATTATATAGGTAAATTTTGGAAACAAAGAAAAATATGAAATGATTATATGAATATATCTGGAATAGATATAAGATATATTGTAGATGGAGGGACATACCATGTGAATCTTAAATGTATTTATCTTACTTTATTTTTACTTGTTTTTTCTTTCATTGGCTGTCTAAGTATATATTGATCTTGAAAAAGTTATAGATGATAACAAATCAGAAGGTAACAAAAAATAGGTGGTAAAGGCCCTGTCACACTGCCCAACGGATGCAAAACGTATGTAAAAAGGACACAACGGACAAGCAAAATGTTCCATCCATTGTTATCCGCTCTCAAAAGGGGCAAAAATTTGCATAACCAAAGCGGATAACATGGAAAGGAACGGATGCGGGGAGGACACAGGGCAGATGGAAAGCGGATGCGGAACGGAAGCCCAGCGGATGGAAGCAGATGGGAGCGGATGGCACATCCGCTAGGCTTCCGGGGGACCTCAGCAAAGTGGATGCAGAACGGATACAGCGGATGCAGAGCGGATGCACAGCGGATGAAGCGGATGCAGAGCGGAAGCCTAGCGGATGCACAGCAGAAGCCGAACGGATGCCGAGTGTTAATTGCGCATGCGGGAGGGATGCATTGCATAAGCTACGTGGATATAAAGGGAAGCAGCTCGCATGTGGCCAGTATTCAGAGGAAAGACCTGCTGCCGGATACATCGAGTCCTTACCTGCCCTGCCTGCATGCCTTCCTGCAAGCCTTGCTGCCAGCCTTCCTGCCAGCCTGCCTCCAAGCCTCCTGGCCAGCCTCCCTGCCAGCCTTGCTGTCTGCCTGCCTGCCAGCCTTGCTGCCAGCCTGCCTTCCAGCCTCCCTGCCAGTCAGTCTGCCTGCCAGCCTTGGTGCCTGCCTGTCTGCCTGCCTTCTTGCCAGACTTCCTGCCAGGCTTCCTGCTAGGCTTCCTGTCAGCCATAGGGAAGAAGCAAAAGCCTCAGCAACCTGCCGCCATCCCTGGCAAGAGGGACAGGGCCACCCTCCCACCCCCTGTCCCTGACTCTGCTTCTGCTGGGGCTTCTGCTGCTGGGGCTCGCTCTTCTGGTGCTGGAGCTTCTGCTGAAGCTGCTCCTGGCGGTGGTGCTTCTGCTGGTGCTTACTCTGCTGAAGCTGCTCCTGGTCCTGCTGGTCCTGCTGGTCCTGCTTGTGCTCCTGGTCCTGCTCGTGCTCCTGGTCTTGCTGACGCTGCTGGTGCTTACTCTGCTGCTGCTGATCCTGGTCCTGCTGGTGCTGCTGGTGCCCCTGGACTTGCTCGTACTGCTCGTGCTCCTGGTCTTGCTGGTCCTGCTCGTCCTGCTCGTGCTCCTGGTCCTGCTTGTGCTCCTGGTCTTGCTGACGCTGCTGGTGCTTACTCTGCTGCTGCTGATCCTGGTCCTGCTGGTGCTGCTGGTGTTGGTGCTGCTGCTGGTGCTGCTGCTGATCCTGCTGCTGCTGCTGATGATGATGATGATGATGATCCTGCTGCTGCTGCTGCTGCTGCTGATGATGATGATTATGATCCTGCTGGTGATGATGATGATGATGATCCTGCTGGTGCTGCTGCTGGTGTTGGTGTGGAGGAGCAGCCCCTACTACCTGGGAGCCCCTCTGATGAGGGCCCATCTGGTCCTGCCAAAGGGAGGAAGAGGCGTATGCGACAACGGGAGAGGAGGCAATGCTATATTGAGGAGGAGTGGATGAGAGAGAATGACTATCTGTGGCGGAAGGGACACCGGCTGTACAGGGACACCAAAAGGAAGCAGGCTGCTTGGAGAGAGAGGGCGGAGAGTATGGGTTACACTTCGGAGGTGCTCCTCGGCTGGTGGAAGCACATGCACACCTGGTACGGGAAGCTGCACCTGAAGAAATCTGGCCAGGCCATGGTTAAGCTGACGGACAGAGAGACCTACATCATGGCCAAGTGCAGCTTCCTGGAGGGTGAGATCCGCCACCAAGGAGCACCAGGAGCCCCTCTCACTACCCTCTCTCTCCCACAGCCTGCTGAGAGCCAGCCCTCTTCCGGCCGAGAGTCAGTCCCTGTCTCCAGGCAGGTTTCTGTGGAGCGTGCCATGGCGAAGAACCCGCAGACAGGTGTTGTAACCATGGTGGAGCGCGTGGAGGACTCCCTGGTGCGGTGGGAGAAAGGAGACAGCGCGTCCACCACAGCCATAGCCTCATCCACCACCACCCAGCTCCACCTCCACAGAAAGGCAGAGAGCCAGACAGCAGGAGGAGCAGAGCCACACTGTCCTTCTGGAGATCAGGGACACCATCAGGAGCAGCATAGATATCCTCTCTCAGCTGGTACACACCGACTCCTCATCCTCCAACCACAAGCCCTTCCTCACCTATGTCAACCAGACCCTCGTGGACATGGCGGAACCCCAGTACCAGGTGGTGAAGGACCGGATCACCAAGCTGCTTCACAACCCTCCAGATCCAGATGAACCTGCTCCCACCCAGTCCAGGTCTGCTCCTCCACCCCAGGTTATGTCCCTCCCATTCCAAGGCTTTCCACAGGCCCTCACCTACCAGGGCTACGGCTACCAGGAGGTCCAGCAGCACAGGCAGCAGCCCTTCCCAGTCCAGGCACAGTTTCATTGGACGACACCGTTGCCACCGGTTCCACTGATGCCACCGATGCCACCCACACCACTGCTGCCACCAACGCCACCAATGCCACCCACATCACTGATGCCACCCACGCCAGTCCGCACCCAGCTGCAGACCAGACAGCCCCACTACACTACTCCTTCCTCCACCCCACAGCCAAGCCCGGCCTCAGTATATCTGTCATCAGTACTGGGGCTGACACCCCATGGCATGGAGGAAGGACCTCTCAGCATCCCGGGTCTGAGCCAGCTGTCCGAAAGCTTTCTCAACACACCATCACCTGTTGTCCTCTCGGGGCCAGGCACCCCAGTGGTGCTTCAGACCAGCACTGCAGCAGCAACCACCTCCACAGCACCTGGACCCTTCACCCCTGAGACTGGGCACACCTCCGAGTGACCAAGAGGAGTGCCAGAGACTGAGTGTGGACTTTATTTGGACACTTGACTTGGGTCATTTTTCTTTTGCAGCTTATTGTTCAATAAAGTTTATCTTTGATTCACACACTTGCTTCATTTCTTTTTTTTAATAAAGTCTTGGTGGAAACTTTTAGAATTAGTTTAAGCCTTTGCATGCTTGTGTGGGATGGGTTAAGATAGCAGTGGGGTGGGCAGGGATTCTTTTGGGATGGGTAATAGCTGTGGGATAGATAAACCTCCAGTGCAAACATAGTGGGACTGTATGGTCTACCCTCCCAGGTGCCACACCTATGGCCCTTTATTATAAATAATAATGTAATAATCATCCACACATGTCAACATAAACACAACTCTTTATTAAATGCCCTGTTCATTGTAGGCCCACCCAACATACATGGCCCAATCTCATCCATGTGATGAGACAGGCTGAAGGAAGCATCCATTAAGCATCTACCATCCTATCTTGCCACTCCACCGCTCCGGCTGGGGAGTTGCACCAGTGTTTCAGGAGGTTGCGCTGCTTCTTCCCTTCACGTGAGGCTCTGTTGGGGCCTTGCACATCCTCAGTGTCTATTAGGTTTTGCCCTTGCCTCCATTCCCCAGGCTCCATGTCCCCATTGCCTTGTTGGAGGTCCACGAGCCTGTTCTGCAAGACTGGGTAGCGGGTGCGCATGAGATTGTGCAGGATGCAGCAAGCTTCCACGATCCTCCTCACGGTCTCTGGGTGATGCTGCATGGTGGTGAGAAGTACCTGGAACCTGTCGGCCAGGATGCCAAAGGCGTTCTCCACCACCCGCCTTGCCCTGGACAGCCTGTAGTTGAAGATCCTCTCTTCATGGGTGAGGAGTCTGGAAGTGTAGGGCTTCATGAGGTAGGTTGTGAGGGAGAAGGCGTCATCCCCCATGATGAAGTAGGGCACATCTTGCGTGTCGTTGGGCAGGGGGTCTGGATCTGGGAAGCACATGATGAAGTTGCCTTCCAGCCCCTCCTTGAGGTCACTGACGTTGTATACCTGGGCATCTGAACATGAGCCATTGCCTGAAGCATCGATGTACATGAACTTGTAGTCAGTATCGACCATGGCAAAGAGGACGATGCTGAAGAAGCCCTTGTAGTTGAAATAAGTGAAGCCCGACTTAGCTGGCGCTTTGCAGGCCACGTGCTTGCCATCTATGGCTCCAACAGTGTGGGGGAAGTTCCACCTCTGATACCACTGCTCTGCAACTTTCTTCCATCCTTCTTCAGTGGAGAGGCACTGGAGGAGCTCTTCCAGGTATTCTTTGATGATGGCCTGCACCACTTCTCTGACCACAATGCTGATGGTGTTGTGTGGCACCCTCCAGCCGGACTGCATGCTCCTGTAGGTGGTCCCTGAGGCCATGTGGCGCAGAGTGAGTGCTACCTTGAGCCCAGGTTCCAGGCTGGGCCGGAAGTTGGTGTTTGCCTTGGTCAACCTGGGTGTCAGCCGCTGCACAACTTCGTCAAACATGGCTGGAGGCATCCTCATGAAGTTCTGGAATGCACAAGTGTCTTCATTCCTGAGCTCCACCATCAGCTTGTTGTACAGTCCGTACTCTGCTCTTCTCCCGATCCATCTTCGTACCCAGACGCTTCTTGGCCACCTCCTTTTCTTCCCATAGTATTCACAGAGCCTGTAGATGGCTTCGCACTGTTGCAGAAGGATGGTGGCTGCCAAAAGGACTGTGTTACGATCCACGGTTGACATGACTGGATGCTGTGGAAGAGCAAGAGTCAGATGAAGGCTGCAGAGGTCTGCACAGCTGGGCTGCTGGTCTGAAAGTGAGATGCAGGTGAGTTGCTCCCCCTTTTTATAGGCAGTATAGGTTTTCCCCTAGGTGTCCCTTTGCATCCTCTAGGCATCCTCTAGGCATCCTCTAGACATCCTTAATATCTGAGATAGGTCCCCTCTGTGAACGTTTTTTCCATTTTACATGCTTTGTTTCCGTGCTGCATCCGTTCTGCATCCGTTCCGCTTCCTCCCTGCGTCCGAGCGGATGCGAGTTGCGTGGATGCATAACGGATGCCTAGCGGATATAGCGGATGCGTAACGGATGCAGAACGGATGCCTAGCGGATGCCTAGCGGATGCAGAATGGACGAATTGGATACATTTTCCGCGCAAAAGTTTTGAGCAGCTCAAAACTTTCTGAGCGGATGAAACGTCCATAAACGGATGCTGGACGGATAGAGAGGAAGCAAAACGGAGGCAGTAAGTACAGAACGGATACATCGCGTTAACCAACGGATGGCAAGCTTTTTTGTCCGTTTTACATCCACTTTGCATCCGTTGGTGCAGTGTGACAGGGGCTTAAGCTGAAAATGGAAATAATAGGAGATAAAGAATTGAAAATATATGTGAGGATGAAATGATTTTGATATTGAATAATAAATTGAAATATGAAGGGGAAATTTATCTAAATATTAGTCAAATGGATAATAATTTGAAGTGATATTAATTAAGAAAGTTGAAAGTGTAACTATGATGATGTAATCTGGAATCACATTGCTCACATGAAGAGATGTGTAAAAAATAAAAATAAATAAAACTTTGGGGTAATTAGCCTTTGCAGACAATGACAGTGTTATGAAGATCTGCTCAGGGGAAGGCCCACTGTTTTCCAGAAGACTTACTGTCAAGGAAAGATGCATGGATAGGATTATAAACCTAATCCATGCAAGAAGTAAGGCATCTGAGAGCAAATTATAGGATGTACAATGTCCAGGCTTCAAATGTAATTATGTTTATGTCTGACAGAATTATGGGATTGTATAAAAATCCCATATCACTTGAAATGTGAGTGATCTCAACCAATGGGCCTCAATTCAAGCATAGAGAGGGAGTCGCACCCACAGGTGGATTTCAATTGATATGATCATCTCTAGTCTAGGCATCCAGCAAATGAGGCAAGAAGACAATGACATCATCTATTTGCAAAACTAGGATAAGAGATTATTAAAAGTTTACTTGAGGCAAGAAAGTTAGGCTGGAATTTCAGCAAAAGATTTAAAAGCAACTATTTCTATTTTTCAACACAGGTTCCCAAAAGCTATAGGCTATTCCAACCTTCCTGTTTTCCAGCATTTCTTTCTGAATCACCAAATTCAACATATTTCTTTGTTCCACATGTTTCCTACAGCTGGATTATTAAAAGAAAACAACATGTCACAATTTGGCACTCAAACAATTTTCATCTCCTGACAACAACTTTGGAAATGAATTCTTGACTATCTTTTTTTAGAAGCTGAAAAATAAATAATATAAACTCATTTTTTAAAACATAAACATTTTTAACCATGGAAATAATTTTGCACAATGCTCCATACTTATACAAATATGGCCAGTAACACCCACAGACTATAAGAAGTATTTTAATAAACAATTATATTGAAACATTCTAAAATACAGTTGTTTTAAATTTTTCTTGTTATTTTGCCATTGTGTATACCACTTAAAGAACCATTCATACTGATCATTCCAATATTAATCAGCAAACACCAAGTATTTGTGTCATTTTTATGATGTTTCTTGTGGCAAATTTCCTAAGAAAACTGCACAATTTTGGGTATTGTTATACTGTTTGAACATTTTGTATTTTATTTTTCATATAGGCTTTTCTTGCCATGTCAAATTTCTCTCCATCATCAAATCTTGATATCATTTCTACCTTCTTCCAATGCTCATTTGTTCTGTCATGCAAACATACTTCCTCTGACTCCTGCACTTTTCTTCTATCCTCTTCTACTGCTTTCTCCTACTCCATCCAGAGCTTCTGCTTATAGTCCATGGTCAGGCCTCCATTCCATTATTCTGCTAATTTTCTGACCTGCGAAGAGCAATATTTGTACTGAGTACAATATGTAGTGAACACTTTTCTATAAGGCTTTGAGGTTAGAATATGTCAACTGGATATGTAGAAAGGGGAGTCATAGGTTTCTTTGTGCCCAATAGTAATGAAAACAATAGCAAATAAATCTTTTTAAAGCTCTATATTGCTTACTCTTTGTTTAGGGTCTTTAGGGGAATGGAGGTCAAAACATGCAATGAACAGTTTCAAGTACTTGGCATGGCTAGTCTAGTGGAGAGAAGGACCAGGGGAGATATGATAGCAGTGTTCCAATATTTGAGAGGTTGCCACAGAGACCAGGAGGTCAAGTTATTTTCCAAAGCACCTGAAGGCCAGACAAGGAATAAGGATGGAAACTGATCAAGAGAGATTCAACCCAGAAATAAGGATAAATTTTCTGACAGTGAGAACAATCAACCAATGGAATAGCTTGCCTTCAGAAGTTGTGGGAGCTTCACCACTGGAAGCTTTCAAGAAGAGACTGGGATGCCATTTGTCAGAAATGGTGTAGGGTCTCCTGCTTGAGTGGGGAGTTAGGTTAGAAGACCTACAAGGTCCCTTCCAACAGATTTACTGTTTATCTGTTAATCTGTCTTTTTAGCTATCTCTGTCCACTTAAAATTATTAATTACAACCAAATCATTAGGATTTGGAATAGAATAGAATAGAATAGAATTCTTTATTGGCCAAGTGTGATTGGACACACAAGGAATTTGTCTTTGGTGCATATGCTCTCAACATACATGAAGAAAAAATAAAATACATTCATAAAGAATCATAAGATACAACACTTAGTGATAGTCATTGGTTACTAATAAGCAATCAAATCATACTTGGAACAAATAAAACAATATAAACTGTTAAAGATATCTGTTATCTTGTATCTGTTAAAGATACAAGCAACACGGTTATAGTCCTAAGTGGGAAGAGATAGGTACTAGAAAGGGTGAGAAGAATAATAGTAATACAGTCTTAGTAAATAATTTGACAGTGTTATGGGAAATAGTTGTTTAGCAGAGTGATGGCATTTGGAAAAAAACTGTCCTTGTGTTCAGGTGTTTTGGTGGGATTCAATTTTTTTTACTACTGGTTCTATGGGCGTGGCTTGGTGGGCATGGCAGGGGAAGGATATTGTAAAATCTCCAGTCAGAGGTGGTGTTTGCCAGTTTTCCAAACTGTTCAAAATTTCTGCTACCGGTTCTCCAGAACTGGTCAGAACCTACTGAATACCACCTCTGCCTTTAGTGTTGTTATGAGGGTAGAAGTTGAAACAATTTATGTCCAGGATGTGAGGGGTCTGTAGATATTTTCACAGCGCTCTTTTTGACTTGTGTATACAGGTCCTCAGTGGAAGGAGGGTTGGTAGCAATTGTTTTTTCTGCAGTTCTACTTATCCATTGAAGTCTATGTCTGTCTTGTTTGGTTGCAGAGCCAAACCAGACAGTTATAGAGGTGCAGATGACAGACTCAGTTATTCCTCTGTAGAACTGAATCAGCAGTTCTTTGGACAGTTTGAGCTTTCTGAGTTGGCACAGAAAAATAGATGGTATTAGAATTTTTCTCCAATATAATTAGAAACAGCACTAAGATAATTGAAGAAATATTGCATTTATTCAACAATTAAGACACAAGATTTTAATAGAACAGAATAGAACAGAATTCTTTATTGGCCAAGTGTGATTGGACACACAAGGAATTTGTGTTGGTATAAATACTGTCAGTATACATAAAAGAAAAGATACATTCGTCAGGAGTCGAGAATCATAAGGTATGACACAATGATAGTCATAGGGTACAATAAGCAATCAATCATACCAAGAAACAGTCAATATAAATTGTAAGTATACAAGCGACAAAGTTACAGTCATACAGTCACAAATGGGAGGGGATGGGTGATAAGGAGTGATGACAAGATTTACAGTAATTTAATTAAGGGCATACCAGAAACTAAGTCTGTTCAAATTTAGTCTGTGTTATCATCAGTGGACCAAAATCAGTAACTATGTATGGATAATTTTAAACTGAGCTATGAAAACATGTAAAACAATTGGAATAAGATCACCTCTCTCAACTGTACTAAAACTTTTGATCATAGTTATTTAGTTTCTTGAATCCTGTGTTTTTATAAATGCACTCATTTTTTACAGGAATATTATCCCTATTTAGTTACCAATTTTGGGTACGTGTAGTAGTTTGAAAGCAGTGCCTTTGTCTTCTGGTAATTTATCAACAGACTGTTCCCTTTACAAAGAGCTAAAGTCCATAATATACTCAACCCAATTGGTGCTAATAAATATATTCATATGTGACAAAACTGCTTTTCACTGACCCACCAAATTAAGTCAGTGGTGCTCTTTTCTGATAATTTCTAATATAAAATATAAAAATTAGACAAAGTCCATGTTAATCCCTTCCTGCCATAGAATGGAGAAGAAAATTGTTATTTCTAATCTGAAGAGGAGCATCTACTTTCAGCTGTTTAATCAACTGGAATCAGGAACAATCTACTGAGTTCTTTTCAGATTTCTTCCACAGAGAATGGAATCAAAGGCTGGTTTTAAATCTATAAAGGCTACATAAAATTGTCTCTTAGATAAAACAGTATGTTTTTCTGTCAAATTAATGGTTTCACAATGGCACATGGGGATTTCTCCTATTTAAAAGACTCATTTCTTGTTCTAGTCATTTTACAAGAAACAGATTGGCAAACAATTTGTGATGATATTTAATGACTCCCGGTACAATAATTAATTGGGTCAGCTGTATTACTATTTATTAATATAGAAGTTGAGGATGGCAACAATACATAAGTATTTAGAGTATGGATGTTTATTTATCCACCCAATAAACACTGGATATACATTGAATTGTTATTTAAATTTAAAATATTAACATATTCTGATAAAAAATACCATCTATACGTGTTTGTGTGCTAGGCTATAAACAATACATATATTAAACATATATATTTCCATTTCATTTTTCTCATGAAAACAAAATAGTGCAGAAACATTTGTTTTGCTGTTGGTTGTGAAATATTCAAAAATGTTATATCTCTAGATACGATAAATATGAGGGTTAATCTTTCTAACAGACAACTAGGCATACTGTTAAACATAGAGAAGATTACATAATATCTTTTCCTAGGGGATGTCCAGGCACAACATTCCTCAGAGTGCTCAACCTATTTGCCCTCCATTTTTCCTGGTGGAAGAAACTGGTGTTTGCCTTGGTTGTTGATCAGTCTTTCAATGATCTTGTTGATGCTACAGTTCTCTCCATTCAGAAGTTGGACCCAATTCAAAATAATCTCGCTCATGTTCTTTGCACAGTTCCAGGAATACCTGAACAACACAATAAATCAATAGCTACAAAGGAATTGCACATACAGTACATTAGATTTATAAACAGCTAACATTAATTCTGACTTCTATCTAGGTACATCTGAGAATATAAAATAATTGTACAATGGATTATAGCAGTTTATGTCTGCATTTTGCTTGAGGTGGAAACCCAAATGTAAATTTATCTATGCAAGGTGATAGCATTAAAATGTTTTGTTTTTTTCCATCGTGCATCTGATGTTTCTATAACTCCCTTTATCAGGGTTACAAAGATAGCATAGCACTTAAGATCCTCCGTTAACCTAGAGAAGGTTTCTAGTTTAAAATGTTTTTTGAATAGCTACTGTACTTTCCCCACTGGCATTTTAAACATTTAAAATAAGTCTTATAATTGTTCCAGTCACCTCCTGCTCCCAAATAGTCAAAATATCTTATACACCAGGTTTTTTTTTATTCTGGTATGTAAGAGAATCATTTCTCACTATAAGTACCACTATATTATTTGAATATCTAAGCCATTACCTGTTCCAAAGTGTTCAAAGAAAAGCTGTACTCTTCAAGACTGAAGTGCTGTTTAGCTGTATAAATAAAATATTAAGTCAGTTATAGCTGATTGATTTACACCTGACTTGGGTAATAATTTGTTTCATTCTTCTTTGTACAATTACTATTTCTATCCAACATATATCTGTTTACTCACTGTGATATCATCTACACCAGTGGTAGGATTCATTTTTTTTTTTACTACCAGTTCTGTGGGCATGGCTTGGTGGGTGTGGCAGGGGAATGATACTGTAAAATCTCCAGTCAGAAGAGGTATTTGCCGGTTCTCTGAACTACTCAAAATTTCCACTACCGGTTCTCTAGAACTGGTCAGAACCGCTGAATACCACCTCTGATCTACACAGATTTTTAAGAGTTAACTTAGTGCCTTATCCGAAGCATGCTTTTGACATACTTTTGACATGAAAAGATTACTCTTTTTGATTACCCTTTTTGAGAAACTCACACTCAAAGCTGTGGGTGGAGCTGGCAAGAAATCATAGTATTGCATTAACCTGTTCATTGTGGGTGGCTGAAATTGAGGTGGCCAATAAATTTGCCCCTGATGTAGCTGCCAGGCAGTCTGTAGGTCCCTACAAATCACTGCAAAATTTATGCCAACCTACCATCTTCCAGCATGGCAAAGGCTCTAGAGAGAGGCAGGGCATCTTCCATTGGGATCTTATAGGCCAACAAAGTGGATATCCTAAGAGGAAGAGAAACCAATCATTAATTAGTAAACTAAGACAAAATACTAACATAGAGCAACCAGATTTACTTGTACAGAACAAGAAAAGTTGGTAGGAAGGAACATAAAGAATAAATCCATATTAATGCTTTTGGGGCAGAGTTATGATTGTTTATTTGGGAAGCAATCTACATGCAAGGTTCCTTATTTGGCAAGGAAAATACACATGACATCCCTTTGAATCTGTCATAGCCCCATCGGAGCCAGGGTCCAAGGTGGAGGAGGAATGGGAGCCTGGGCCAATGGAGGGGGATGGTGCAATCTCTATGGCCCATGAGGAATGACCTGGGGACAAGGATGAGGCAGTCCCAGATCTCTTGAACCATGGAAGAGTAGGCAGGGAGGAAGAGAGGGTGCAGGCTGAGCAAGGAAGTGGGGAGGAGATGGAAAGGCCAGGCAGCAGAGCAGCGGAGATCTGGAAATGAGCAAATGCCTCCCCCACTCAATCCCCGAGCACAAAGAATGGAGAGGAGGCAAAGTCAGCACAGGTGACCTGACTACTCAGGAGGAGGGTGCCCCACCCCTCCTCACAAAGTTTACCTGGAGAGTAGAATTTAAAGAGATGCTGTAAGGAGGGGCTTTTGCCAGAAACAAGTGTTTGTTTTTTGGGTGACACTCCCCAGCTTTTACTCTGATATTTTGCCTTTCTTTGAGGATTGTTCTTGTCTTGCCCTATCCCTGAAGACTTTGCCTTTGAAACTGCCTTTGTCTAATGCCTGGACTTTTTGTCTTGTGGTCTTGCAGAGTAATCTAGGGGCTGTTGTTTGGGAGGCTGAGGATGGAGCCTTACTGGTCGGTGGAGGGCCATTTGTTTAGCCACACCCAAGAGAAATAGAGAACTCTCTGGAGGCCTGCCTAACTGTGGCCACCTGGTCATAACAGTATCCAGGTGTATGAATTTTCCACAATGTTAAAACTTCCTTTTTAATGTGAGGTTGACAAAATGGAACATATACACTTCCATTTACTTAAAACTCTCCAGCTATACAGTAGCTGATGGTAATTTCAGAAAACAGCTTCATGTTAATTCAGCTTAGAAAATGCATAGTAAAGCCAAATAAATCAGGCTGTATTGGTTCCTTAATCAAAGGCCGAGTGAACAGAGGCAACAGATGAAAGCTATGTTCAGCTGGTTAATTTGTTAATTTTAACATGCCAAAACAAAAAAAATAAATAAAAAATTCGCTATAAGAATAACACAGAATGTACAAATTAATTGGAATTAATACAGAAGAATAATATGGAATGTACGAATTAAAACATTTTTAAAAATGCTTGTAGAGAAGTTACCTTTCTTGACGTGCTGCTTGTGGGAAAATCTTTAGAACCTCAGTATTCACAAGATCTCCTTGTTCTACTCCCTTTATTTTTATTTGTAGCAAGTAATTTTTCCCAAATTTGCTTTTCAAATACTGAATTGAACCAAGGCACCTGCAGAAAGAAAGGATTATCATATACAATTCAGACATAGATTGTTGTTATTAGTTGTGAAGTTGTGTCCAACCCATCGCAACCCCATGGACAATATTCCTCCAGGCCTTCCTATCCTCTATCATCCCCTGGAGTCCATTTAAGCTCATGCTGACTGCTTCAGTGACTCCATCCAACCCCCTCATTCTCTGCAGTCCCCGTCTTCTCAACCATTCCCAGCATTAGGCTCTTCTCCAGTGAGTCCTTCCTTCTCATTAGGTGGACAAAATATTTGACACAGATAGTCCTCACTTAACAACAGACATTGGGACTAGAATTTCCATAGCTAAGAAATATGATTGTCATTGATATTATTGCTTACTACAGCAATTCCTGCACTCCCTGTTGTCATTGTTAAGCAACAATTGTGGGTTGCTCAGCAATGAGCTCTTTTCAATTTCCTGCTGACTTTCAAAAAGCAAAGTTAATGGGAAGCCCTCAGAGAAATTGCAACTCCCAAGCAGTTGACAGGCAGACAGTGGACAGGTAAATGGCTGTTGCCAGGCTAGGGACATGACACCAATGATATCTATTAATTCTATTTTGAAATATATTTCATTTCCACTAATATTTCATGCAGCTGTCCTTCCCCATGCATTCAGAGAATACTTATATGAGGTCGTCTGATCTTGTATGCTATTCCAATTCCCATCAATTGTGAATTTTGTCCATATGGGAAGTGGCTTTCCTTTGGTAATTATCCAAGGTGAATGCATACTTTGGCCCAATTTGGACATTTGTTCACGTGGAAGTTTTTTGCCCATAACAAAAAATCTTCACCCCAGAACACCTGCTATTTGTATCAAACACACACAGCACATTTGTTATCGTTGCCTTTATATGTTTTTGCTCTATGTGATGTGGAATCTGTGTAATATCTATATCTTCTCTAGTCCATTGTGGAATCATCTGAACTCCCATGTAATTCAACCAGTTTCAGCATTTGTCTTTGTGTCCTCATAATCCACTTAGAAATAGAAAATTGCTACGTAAGCAATTACTAGAAAACATACTGATATCATCAACTGAAGAAAGCAAGCTTCTTTGAATTAAAAAAAAAAGAAGCAGAACAAGAACAATCCTTTACTTCATTCACTTTGCTTCATTCATGAAATTCTCTAGTTGGGTTTTATCTATATTTTCTCTATTTGGGTAGTCTGTTATATAGTAAAATATTTAAAGAAACCCACCTAAGCTGTCCAGATACCATGATAGCTACTCGGTCACACAACACCTCTGCTTCCTCCATGTGGTGAGTTGTCAAAATGACTCCTTTATCCTTCTCCTGCAGCATAGTTTGAATTGCTCTCCTGTTGACAACAAATGGCTGAGGAAGTTTTAGCAACCTTGAAGCAGCTCCAAAGATCTGTTCTGGCCATTGCCATTCTGTTTTGATCCTGCATAACTGATGGGCACATCTTCCAAGGCAGAAGACAAAATATCCCCATCTAGTTCCAAATTAATTTGCATGAAGGAATTGTAAAGAGGGATAAGAAAACCTGCAACTTTTTCTTCTTGCCACTCCCCCCCCCCCATGGAAAATAACCAAGGGAGACTCAAGAGTTTTCTCTTTTAACATCATGAGGAGAAGATGGAAGAGAAGCTGCCATTTAGGAGGAAACCAGTTTTCCTCTGCATGAGTCAGATTCTTTATCTGCACAGACAGGAACATAACATTTTCCAATGGTGACTGAGATATTCCAGAGTAGGCCTGTCAAACTGATGGCCTGAAGGCTGGATGCATCATGCACAGGCCACAACCACCCTGCCTCTGCAAAGGTAAAAAATGTCATGATACGTCACACAATACATCATGTGACGTGATCAAGTTTGACACCTGTGTTCTAGAGGAATGAATGGGAAGTATTTCCTCTTGCAATATTGTCAGATGCTTTCTCTGTATTCAGGTGTAAGAAGTAATGTTTAGTCCTAGGCTTTAGATTTTTTTGTGTGGAAGATCTCCCCACCCTACACAATAGATTTAAAAGAGAAAGGAAGGAGGGAAATGGGGAGACTAGAATTTGTCATTTTTATAAGAGTGCAACTCTTATTCTAAAGAGGGAATCCCTGAGTCACTTACCACACTAAGCGCTTCCCTTTTGGATCCAGGCTTGTGGTTGGTTCATCCAAAAGCATCAGAGTGGGATTACCCAACATGCTCAGAGCAAAGCACAGCTAAATTGTAGACAATGAATCTTATCTTAGAAACCACAATATTTCATGCAAGCACAGAACAGAAATGTGAAGACATAATTTTAGAAAGGTATTTGTAAAGTGCTTTTCAACTACACATTTTTGAATCTCTGAATTTCCACAGGAATATGTTAGAAAAAAAGACTGCTAAAATGTTCAGTAGGCTTCAATCAACCAATTCAATCAACCAAGAAAATGTCAAAAGATCTTGTTACTTTTATATGAACTTATCATGGACCAGGATGAATAAAGTGATTCTTAATAATGAATGCAGATGCCTTAAGTTGGAAATGCATAATCAACACCAGGAAATTAAAAATGTTCATTATTCCTCAACACTCTACTAAATCCTAATTCTAACATTCATCATCTTTCACAATTTGCTCTAGGCAGCTGAAGTCAAAACAAAACAAAATTATGAAATATGACATATGATATCACATTTCCTGCCATGTATTATTTAGCATCACACTAATATTTCTATGATGTTCCTATAGAAATATAGCAGAGTTTGGAATATTTTACAGTGTGCATGAATCAAGTGAAACCTTAATATATGAGAATTAATTTTTGAACTTACTAGACAGTAATTTCCCAATCCATAATTTTTAATTGCATGCTACGCAACATGTGTTAAGCAAAGTGAAAGTTTAATATGTCAGTATTGTTTGACTGGATGCTCTACGCTGTTCTTTGATTTTCCAGTGGTTCATTTTATTATTCCCACTGCCCAACAGATTCAAAAAATGTAATATTTCCAAGCAAAACATGAGCTGATCACATGCCATATAGGTTTGATGCTTAACAAAGACTGAATCCAAGTTTTCCAGGGCTCCAAGCATGGCTATCCATGCCATTAGAGCTGCCATACTGTACAGTATTAGGCATTCTCTTCTTGCAACCATCTTATGGAAATTGGCTTTCAAACAGCACCTACAAGGCCTGGACTTTCACACACACACATACAAAAAGAAATAACATAATGCAAGAAATAACAAAGAGCAGCAACCCAATTGATGCTGCTACCAAATGTTCATCAAACCTTTAGTATTAGTCCTTTAGTACCAGAGTAACAAAATACCAGACTTACTTTTCTTGTTAATCCAGCTGCTAAAGTCTTTATTCTCTTTTTAAAATGCCCTCGGAGTTGTAGAGCTTGAGATATTCTAAAAACAAAGCAAAACTTATGATTTTTGATCTATTCTGCAATTGCAAACATGTTAAGAAAATAAAAGACATTCCCTTGTAATTTTGGATCACATGTAGAAATTTCAATTGTAATGTTTAAGAGCTTCAAAAGGACAAATCAAAACTGAAAATAACTACTTAATAACTTATAGCAACTAATATATTTCAGTTTTGAATATACAAACTGACTTCTGTTAATAACAAATCTTGTGGTAGGAATCTAATTATTCAAAAGGATTCTTTGTCCATACTGATTAATGGCCACCGTAGCATCATCCTTCCTGATCCCTTTTATGGCTGCAAAAATCTCCAAATGTTCTTTCATGGTCAGGTTGGACCAGAGCGCATTCTCTTGAGGACAGTAGCCAAGAGCAGCATTTTCCTCTGCCGCAGCTTCATCAGCTCCTTTAATCTGCACCTGTTCCAAATAGGTAGCACAAGAATTCAATTTGTTTTTGTCCAATGTAAGAATATATTTTGAAATATCAGTAAGGTGACAAGGAATGTATATGAAATGCAAGTATTCTATACCCAAATAATGCATTCAGAACTAAATCCAGGAAAGATGAAGAGACATAGCATAGGGTTACATCTAATATCAAACTGCAGCTATTAACTAGAGCAAAGATTTGATGGACAACAACATATGAAACTTCACAACAAGTTTTTGTGTCTCCAGTCACTACTTCTGTTGATAAATTAACACCTGGATTGTTTTTTAATATTCGCATCTGTAGCTTTTTAATATACTAATTCAAAAATATTTCATTTTCTTTATTCTCCTAAATTAAATAAGTTTTACAATGCATAAATAGGAGGAAGAGCAAAAAATTCTCAAACTTTACTTTTTGTTCTTTCCAACTCAATGATATAGAAAATGAGAAATGGACTCTGGTCTCTGTGACCCATTGATCTTTTTTTCAAAAGGAAGGGACAGAGGGAGGGAAGGAGGAAGGATACAGAGAAAAAAACATTTCGGATGGAATAAACTCCCAATTCTCCCAGTGGTTGAGTCAGCTGGGCAACATTCTTAGTCACATACTCCATCCTTCCTCCTGATCATATGACCCAGAGAGGAATATATGGAGGCTACCCACTCCTCTCCCCTAAATAGGCACATGCACATACAAAGATGTCACACCAAGAGAAATCAAAAACAGAAGACAGACACAATACATTATATACAGGAAAAAATTCCAGATGTTCCCTATGGCCTCAACTGGAAAAAGGGCTGGGAAGAATTCTAGAAGTTATGCTCTGCAAGTTTTCTTGTTAAAATGATTAAAGTTACATTTACCTGTCCTGCACTTGGCTCTGTGTCTCCTATTATCAAGTTAATTGTTGTACTTTTACCAGCTCCATTGGGTCCCAGAAGCCCTAAAACTTCTCCTACAAAGTAAAATAGTTTCATTAAAATAAAGCCAAGTGAACTGATAAGAAATGAATTAATAAGAACTCAGCAGAAACTCATAAGAATACAAACTGGTTTATGACATTATCAATTTAATGAATATTGGAGTATCTTGATTTATCTTCTTGAGCTTTATTCAAAATATCAAGCAATAAAATCTTAAGGAAATAGGTACTATACTCAAATGTTGCTGGAAAAGAACTGTTAAAAATGACTGTTCTCCTTGTAGCCTCCCACTGCACCCCAACGTATACAATTCATTCAACTTCCTGTTGTAAAGATTGAGGAAAACACCCAGAAGGAGGAAGGAAAAAGAAAATTCCATTGATTATATGAGGTTTCACCTACATACTACATGGATGTACACCTTTAACACAAGTCTTACTTACTTCCAATTACATGCACACTGCTATATTATAAGAGAGAAAATGAAAGATATTCTATTTTTGCCTTGGTTAAAAAAATATTTTAAGTTGTTCTCTTTAATATATCAGTCAGATATGATAAATCAGTTAGGATTATTGAGAAAGTAATAGCAAAAAAGTGAATCCCACCATCCCAGCTCTGTTCTAAAATAGATAAAAATATGTATATGTTGTGGTGGGATTGGATTGAAACCTAAGGTTTAGAAATGAGAAATTGGTGTGTGCTGTCAAAACTTGTTATAAAGTGCATTATTTTCTTGTTTTCCTTTTTGGACTACTTATTACAGGTGGCCTCGACTTACAACAATACATTTAGTGACTGTTCAAAGTTATAATGGCACTGAAAAAAAATGCCCATTTTTCACACTTACGACTGTTGCAGCATCCCCATGGTCATATGATTAAAATTTGAATGTTTGGCAATGGGATCACATTTATGACGATGATTGTTCCCCAGGGTCATGTGATCACCATTTGCAACAAGGGAAATCAAAGGGGAAGCCAAATTCACTTCACATCCATGATACTAACTTCACAACTGCAGTGATCCACTTACCAACTGTGGCAAAACGTAAAAACTGGGGCAAAACTGTCCTGCTTAGTAACACAAAGTTTGGGCTGAATTGTGGTTGTAAGTCAAGGACTAACTATCTTCTTTTTGTTAAGCTTGCATTAAAGAATAAGTAAAATTCTTTCTTCTTTCCAATGAATTTTATGTTTTCATGGTATGGATAGGTATTTCCTATCTTCATGCACTGAAGCAAGGGGAAACCAAAGTTCAGCCTTACTGTATGCTGTGTGTTTTATTCACATACCCCGGTCTCAATCATCTCTCCAAAGTGGAGACTGAGAAAAGGTTTATTGTTTGACCTTACTCTGATAACAGCTTAACTGAATTCTGTGGTTCAATAATAGAATTTGATGGGAAATATGTCACATTTGATCTACCTTTACAGATCATATGCTTGGTGATATTCTGAGCATTATTGTCCCTAATTTGGCCTTATTGTTTCAAACCCCACAATGCTTCTCTTACTTAATTTTTGTTGATCATTGACTAGAATAGATTTACAATAGAGACTGAATTAAGAATATAATTCATTCCAATCAAACCTTTTTTAACACAAAAGGAGACGTTTCTGGTAGCCACTTTTTTTTCTTCCTTCTTCTTGAAACAAGAGGAGCAAGCCTTCCCATGTTTGTATTCCTTGCGCAAGTCATGGACAATGATAACTGGTTTCTAAGCAGAGAGAAAATATTGCTTACAATAGATACACACAGCCATTTTGTACTCTTAGTTGATCTAAGTATGAGGCAATCTCTTTTGATGAATCACAGAAACAAGTAAAATTGGCTACTTCTTATCAAGAGTATGCCATTGTCATTCAACTTATTTCTGGAAGCAGATTCCCAGTGTGTTCAGACAGATTTTTCCCATTGTCTGCTTGCCATATTATTATCTATCTATGTGAATTGTTATCTAAACAATCATTCCTTAAGCTGGTTTGGACAAAATAACTGTGTCTGTGCCTCAGCCATGGTGGTTTATAGACAATACCTAGATCCCACTTGTTTTAAACCTTCCATAAATTTCTTAATTTTTATTAAATGGTTTTGGACATTGTGGTGTACAATCTACTTTGCAATCTCTTTCAAATGCTCTTCGTGCATGTTGTTCCTCTTATGGTTTCATTAATTAGCTGCTTATTGCTTCTTGATGCTGGGTTCCTGGAGGATTGTGCTGTACATTAATTAAGTAAAAAGATTTTTGGCCTCCATCAATACCTCTCCATTTTAATAATTTGAATCTTTCATCATCAAACACCAGCACAAATCAAAAGCATCATCAGAAGCATCTCTTTTGGGGAGATTCAGTTTATGTCCATACCCTTCTCTGTGTCAAATCCTGTCTGCACCTAACATTTTGTTTACTTTATACACAGAACTATCCAGGTGTTTTTGAACTCTGGTGTTTTTTTTACTTCAATAGTGCCTCAGTATCCTTGAGGCAGTCCAGGTAAATATTTATTTGCAGTGTAAAGGTGTTAGGTAGGATGATATGCAAGATTGTGCATTTAGCTATATTTCATAAGCAAATCAAATATATTCTTGGAATAAGTTATACATATTTTTCAAAATAAGAAAAGCCTTATGCTATACCTCTCCTTCATTGACAGAAGCCAGTGCACTCTGAACTCTTGTCCTTTCATCTAGGACGTCTCTGTCATCTGCTTGGCTGAGCTCTTCAGGATTCTGATGGGTTCTTTTTCTATGTGGAGAAATCCTAGAGATCAAAGATATAACAACAGGTCTCAAGTGATTTGATATCAAAGAATCAATGGTAATTTCAATTAGGAAGGCTTTCATATGCTCAACGGACTAATGAATAATGTATCACAGCTAGTAAGGTAACAGAATGTTCAGCGCTTCCAAACCATGTTGAGATTAAATAAGAAACAATTGGGAAAATCCCTCAGCAAAATGACTATGGGAAAGAGCTTAGAAAGGAAAGAAAATGGAAACATTAAGTAATTTCTGGCACAGAACGTCTGTGTCTACAAGAAGAAGAGGGCTTTTTGTCACCTTCTTCTTCCCAGATTGTACCTGGCCTTCCACCCATACCACCAATGATTTATTGCCATAGAAGGTGATCCACTAGCCACGATGGATCTATTAATAAATTGTATCCCTTCTTGTTTGCATTTGTTTCATTATGAGGCACATGACACATTTATCATGTCCAAATTCCACACATTAAGTGATTTCTGGCATAGAACGTCTGTGTCTGCAAGAAGTAGAGGGCTTTTTGTCACCTGCTTCTTTCCAGATTGTAACTGGCCTTCCACCTACCTCTCCCCACAATCAGAATCACATTTTGTTGACCTTTTTGCATTCTTAATCATTGAGCTTCCATAAATGGGCAGCCAACATCCAAATGACCACTTCATAGTGGCAACAAATTGGCATTTATTGCCATAGAAGGTGATCCATCAATCATGATGGATCTATTAGTAAATTTTGTTTGCACTTTTTTTCATTATGAGGCACATGACACATTTATCAAATCCAAATTCCACTCTGATATTCTCACAATTGAAGAATATCTTCACAATTGAAGAAAACTGAGTTCATTTTCTGATTTCCCACATAGCTTCAGATCATTCACATATAACATATGGAATGTTTTTCTACTTTGCTTCAACGGTTCATATTGAAATGGTGGTGGTACGGTTTTTAGAATGCAGTACTCCAGGTCAAGGTTGGCTTCACCTTCCATCCTTCCCAGATTGGGAAAATGAGGACCCAGATTGTTGGAGGCAATATGCTGTAAACTGCTTAGTGGGGGCTGTAAAGCACTGTGAAGTGGTGTATGAGTCTAAGTGCTATTGCTGTTGCTCTTTTATTTAATAAAAGGTTGAATTTTACATTGTGTAAAGGAGCATTTCTATAAAATAAACATGTGGCATGTGGTGCTAGAGAAATCTAGAATCTAAAGACAGCCAAAATGTGTGTTGGAAATGTGAGAAAACATGAATGGATATTTTATCATGCATGGTGGATATGTAAAAAAAGCTTCCAAAATAGATTCAAAATACATACTTTGATATCGATGATTTTAAAGATTAATGTTAGAAAAAAAGTCATGGAAGAGCATTATAATATATGATGACTACAGCAAAAGTATTACATACACTACCTACTATGGAGGAATAACTAGGAAAGTTAATAATACTTTCCTGAAATAGATAAATTGACTTCTTTGATTAGAAAAAAATATATTATCTCATGTATTGGTGAGTGGAAGCCTCTTCTGGACTTTTTGAATAAAAATTAAAAAAAAGCTTCTGACAAAGAGGACTATGATATAACTTTAGAAAGAGAAAATAAAATTTCTGCTTATGACTACTGTAAAGAATATTGGAGGCCACTTCATCTTTTTTCCTTTCCTTTCTACTTTTTTGAATTTTTTTTCTTGCACTTTTTGCTTTCTTTCATTTTCTTTTTTTCTTCCTTGTTTTATATTACTTTGTATTTGTTTTTAACTTCTTTAAAATTTTTAATAAAAAATTTTTATTTTTTTTTTTATAAAAATTGAAATTTTTTAATAAAAATATATGTAAAATATTATTTTATTCATAGTATGAATGAGAGGTATCACTTAGGTTCCCCCCTCAAAATCCTGCTGTATTGTGTCATCAAGTCTGGGGATTGTTTCTGGGAGGGAACATAAATTGCATAAAACATATACAAAATATTAGTATTTTTTCTAATTATTAATTACTATTAATCAATGCTTATTATTTTAATTCATCTGAGTACAATAGCCAATATTGTACTTTTGCTGTGCATCTTTTGCCATGTTAAGGGGGTTGTGTGCTTCAATGACCTCAGGAACTTTGCTGGTGGTGGTTTAACCACTGTGGGTTCAACCGTACCAAATATGGCTTGGTGGAGGAGGGAATGGATGGTCCAAGCATAACTTAAAGTATGGTCCAAATTGTTATGATTGATTGCACAATCAGCCATATATTTACTTTGTATTTGACATTTTTATTCATCTATTGAATCCTTCTCAAGGACCTGGGAGAGACAGTTGTTATAAGAAAATAGAAATAGAGTATAAAACTCGTGGATTGGCTCAGCCATAAAGGACATGGTTAGGAAAGGCTTTCATGGAGAAAATCTATGTGGTCACTAAGAGTTGATTCCAACTTGATGGCATGCAATCAATCAATCAATCAATTAATCAATGTTATAATTTATATAATTGCTTTCATCCAACTAACATACACATACAAAACACACTGTATATTACAATATATACAAACCTAAAAATGGGATCTCTTCTCATAACTGTCTGGTCATATTTCATCACCAGATAACGCAGTAAAAATATGAGGATTATACTCTGCAAATAGGGCTAAATAGAAACAAAAATGGAAAATTACAGTCAGACATCCAGTAGTGTAGTTATACAGATTATACAGAACAATGTTCTGATTGGTCCAGCAGGAATCAGAATAATTTTCAATTCACATCATGCTTCTGTTCAATCCAAATTATGCTTCTCTCCACCACAGTCATAAATTACAACTGGTTTCATGAAAATGGCTTGGACATAATCACATACAGTTTTTGAAATCAAGACATTATCATGCAGTTTTTAATTTACCTCTTAGGACAATCGTAGAATCAAGCTCATAAAACAAATAGTTCAGCAATTTCATTGAAAGTGAAATATATATAAATCAATGTAGCCTCACAAATTTGGTGGTGGGTTTGGGTTAATATCCAATTTGCTGTACTCAATCAGAATTAAAATATTTTGGAGCACTGAAAGCATATCCTAGGAAATCAAGTCCATTTCACTTCTCCATTGCTGTCCATTTCTACAGACAGATCCTCTGTTTGTAGAAGATAAACAACAGGCAACATCTATCCATGGAATCATTCTCCACAGATAGAGGAGACTGTATAGAAAACAACTTAGAAGTAATCACACTGATTAGTATGAAGTTTATTGTGTGACCATGGTCTAATTGCTAAGTAAAAAGGCTGAGTTCTGGAAGATCTATTTGGAAGATGTCCTCATTCTCTGCTGTCCATGGACAGGCAATAAAGGAACTTGTTCCATCCTTCTCCAAGATCTGCTCTCCAGTCTCCTCACAATAAGTCCATTCATTCTTTCAGACAGAAGACATTGAGGCATATCACATTCTCAGGAACCCTATACTCATGACAATAATAATTCCATGCAAGCAGTAGAAAATGGATCTGCTTGCTACCACACTGTGCCAGTGGTGTCACTTAAAAGATAGGCAGTGTATTGTATAATATTAATGACTGCCTTTGTTTTTGCAATGGCTGTATGCTGAGATCTAGGACAAAAGGCTCCGCCTCCCTCTCAATGCTATATAAGTGGATGGATGTCTTTTGAGGAAACTTACAGGTGGAATTTCGTGGTTTGGGGCAATCCCCTCACCCTTGCTCTCATAGTTGTTGTTGCTGTTATTATTATTATTATTATTATTATTATTGTTGTTGTTGTTATTATTATTATTATTATTGTTGTTGTTGTTGTTGTTGTTGTTATTGTTATTATTATTATTATTATTATTCCTAATGCCTCAGGAGAGCTAAAGAAATAATATAAAATCTATCACAATAACAGCTAAAGAAAAGCATTCCTTTGAAGCTCTGTGTATATATGTGAACATGGCCCTGGTACTATGAATAAATACATTCAGTTCTCACCATGAAAGTAGATATAAAGAGCTGTGTCTGAGTTGAAACATGATATTCATCAGTAGGAAAGTCTCTCAGCAGCTATTTAAAAAGCAGAAGGGATTAAAGAAAGGACAGCTATTTATTTTCCGCATTTCTATCTCATTCAAGAAAGGGCAGATTGCCAGAACAAATTCTAAATTCTAAATCCCTGTGCTTCTCCCCACCACCTTCTGAGCCCTTTCCCTGAGCAGCTACCAATCAAATGGGTGGTTGGACCAAGACAGATGCCTGGGAGCTCTACAGCCTCAGGCCCCATGATAAACAGACTCAACTAATTGTCAAAGCTTAGGAAGAAAACGAAAGTCAGTGAGTTGAACAGCTCAAGTGTAGGCAGAAAAAGAGGTAAGGAAAAGGAGGAGGCAGCAGTTGGGCAAACCAGACAGAGAGGGAGGCACTGAATTCTTTGTCTCTGGTTTGGCCTGAGGGAAAATATCTTCCAGCTGTTTCCCTCAGACTGGAGCAAGATTTGGAGGAGGACAAGAGTCAAGAAGCCCAGCTGTGAATAAACAAGAAGAAAAAGCAAAGAAAAAAAGTTAAGATGTTTTGTCCAAAGAGAAATAGAAAACAGAAACTAAAAAAGAAAGAGAGAGAGGGAAAAAAACATGGTTGAACTCTGGAGAAAAAAAAGTATAACTTTCTATGAGTACAGAGATATAGGTGAAAATGAAAGATGAAAGGATATAGGTGAAAACAGCTTAAGAGAAAGTGATTACAGGTATAAAGATGAAAACAAAAAGAAATGGAGAGGTCAACAATAAATAAATATATTAGAGATACAGAATGGAATGATAGGACGATATGATAAAAAATTGGACTTTAAAGAATAAAATATAGTTTAAGTGCCCATAAAATAATACAGTAGTTAAAATAGAACATAGTTTGGGTACTATGAAATCAGTTTCTAAAATAGATGAAGCTGTTTATAATTTAGAATTCTTTTGTGGGGGAGGTGGAGGGGTAGCTTTCCTTGTTTTGTAAAATCAGTTTCCTCCAGGCATTGAACAGGGATCCAAAAATCCATCCAACTTTCCAGCATTGTGTGTCTGTATGGAGCCTGAGTCAATCTGGTTATTATTCGTTCAAACAAGAACCAATGACAGAACTTTTGTAGAATTAGTTATTTCAATTTTTCTTTTTAAGTACTCCTGGGTTTATCTGACCCTGAACATTAGATTTGCACCCATCCTGCAAAGGCAGATTGATCAAACCCTGATATATTAGATTTACTTACTTTATGGGTCAATAAAAACTTAGCAGAATTCAGAACTAAGTCTGGGACCTGAGATGTTTGGTCAGATAGGGCCCAAATCTTCCATCTCTGTTTGCCCCATTCTTCTGGACTTTCCAACCCATGCTGTGTATAGACTTAAGCAAATGGGATTGTGGCTGAAGTTGACAACCATTTAATGCTTACAACATTGCTTTGTCTGGCTGTCTATTAGCTGAAGCCATGGGGGGGGGGGCAGATTAACACATGGCTCCCAGGAAAAAAACCTGTTTCCATCAGAATTCACTTTGAAGGAAATATGAATTTTAGTGAAATCACCACAGTTTTGGAGTGTTACTGGAAAGAGGCAGTCCCACCCTTGAAAAATTGTTGAAGTTCTGCTTCCTGGGAAAAATTCAGATAACTTTTTTTTACCCAATTATTCCCTATGCAAACTGGGTGGACAGAAAAATGTTCATGCTCAGATTCAGTTTTCATAAGAATAGGCTAACAGATAATAGATAATATAGCACTTACAAATGTAAAAGACATTATAAAATTGGTAACCGGAAACATAGGAACAAAACAACTCAACAGGTGTCTTATGTAGGGCATAGTAATTAAATTTGTCATGATACTTGTTATGAAAAAAAGCAGCATAACCTAAAATGAAAGAAGGAAACATTTTAATATTTTTAACAAATGAAATCACTTTACTCAATTTTCTTTTCTATAATCCCTGTCTTGACTGTCTTGACTTAACATGTTACATAGTAATTTCAATTAAAATACCCCAACTTTTACATTTGATCATTGCTATCCATGAAACAGAGACTGCTTTTCTTCTTCTCAAGTTTCCCTTCCTTTGTTTTGCTTCTATAACTAAACCTTAATTCCAACCCCACTACAATTTACTTGCTGGTGTCAGCTCAGGGATGCCAAGAACGAGAAGGAAGGTGCTGGGACACCTTACATCATCACCTTACTATCTTGCTAATTTCAGGTCTTTGCTGTCTTAGTTATGGTAACATTAAGAAGCATGTATATCCAATAAATGTAGTGCTAAGAGGAAAACAAAATCCCCCAATGTCAGCCCTGCAAGGGAGACTCAATCAGAAAGTCAACTGAAATTTGCTATACTTACAGAATCTTCCAAGTCTGATTATGCTTTTTATCCCCTCTTTCTTAGACCCCAAGGAGACAGGGAGGGATCAGCCTGAGTCTCTTCTT
Organism: Laticauda colubrina; assembly: GCA_015471245.1. Lineage (NCBI taxonomy): Eukaryota > Metazoa > Chordata > Lepidosauria > Squamata > Elapidae > Laticauda > Laticauda colubrina. Next base: position 21,904,579 of record BLBF01000033.1, read on the forward strand.
AATACTGTCCCTCTTCCCAGAACTTATTGTTTGCTTCAAGGCTATTTCTCTGTCTATAACCAGCATGCACCAAACAGCATTTCTGTCCCACAAAACTAATCTGTCTGCCTAGTTAACAGCCACTACACCTAAATGCCTGGTACATGACAGGAAGTAGCAACAGAATGGTGCAATGCTTAGCCTTATTTTAAAGGCCAGAAGCAGACCATACAAGTCCACTTTTGAAAGACAGCTTCCACCTTCTGGTAGGTTCTCCCAACTGGAGCCTTTCACACTGGAGCAGTGTGACCATACAGTCTTTCAGGCCACAGGTCAACCAAAAATACATCCAGCTGTCTCCAACCATCCCCTTGTTAAGAAGAAGCGACATTAGGCATATACTTACTAAAATAGAAGTGATTGACCAAAAATTGGCAGTATGCTTTTTTTGGCGAAATACGAAGGTAATTATGTATAGGAATAAAACAATTGATATGCTGTAGCCAAGGAAAAATGCCACCTGAGCAAAAGAAAGCTCTGTATTAACAACGTGTTACCAAAAAAAGCAGAAATGTCTCCTTCATTTTAGTAGCTTATAATAATGTTTTTTATTTTGTTCAATCACATTTGATTCTTAAAAATTGCATGGACAAGTCTTACAGTTTTCTTGGCAAGATTTTTCAGAAGTGCTTTACCATTGCCTCCTTCTTAGGGCTGAGAGAAAGTGACTGACACAAAGTCATCCAGCTGGTTTTTGCCTAAAGCAGAACTTGAACTCCCAGTTTCCAGCCCTAAACACTATAACAAACTGGCTTTTTTATAATAATTTCATACAATGCTTTAAGTACAATGAACTTATTTATCAAACTGACATGGCAAGTGTTTTGACTGAATGAATTTGAGTGAAATTAATTCATTGTAAAGCAGTTTGTGACTATTTATGCAGATGAATACATTGCAAAGCTTGGTCATCAGCCTTGAAACATTCCAGCCAGAGAAAATCCACATCCTTGAAAGAAAAAATGTCCAAATCTTTGCACTGTGAAGGACAAGAACAGTACCAAAATAAAAAGTGATCTTAGGAAGTGCTATTGTAAATTAAAGGTACATTAATCTATACTATTTTTAATCAATGTATTTCTTTTTTTTCTCTAAAAACTTTGTTTCCTACTCTGCTCTCCCAATTTTATTAGACAAATTGGTAGGAATGATGTACTATATCAACCAATTCAATTTACATTTGCTTTCCTTACAGGTAGTGCACAACCTATGACCGTTCATTTAACAATGGCCTCTGAAAAAGTGACACCATCCATCCCCAAAGTTACCACCCTCACACCACCCCACAGTCATATGATTGCAATTTAGACGCTTGTCAATCAACTCAAATTTACAATGATTGCATTGTATGGTTTGAAAACTTCTCAGCCAACTTCTGACAAGCAAAGTCAATTGGGGAAACCAGATTCACTTAGTGACCATATGATTCATTTAACAATAAGTTAAAATGGTTGTAAAATTGGATCTTGTCATATGATGCCTCTCTTAATGACTGCATTACTTAGCGGCCAAAATTCCAGTCCTGATTGTGATTGTAAGTTGAGGATACTTATATTTGTTATTATCTTTCTTGCTGGTGGTAGGGAGTTTGAGGAAGGCAAGGACAACATGTCTAAATGAATGCTTTTGTGGTGGTGGATGGTCCAGGGAAAAACCCCCTTCCCTAAATCCTCTGTTTTAGTCAGCTGGTATGTTAGTAGAAACAACCAGTTCTTTCTTAATTAATTTTGTTTATTTCTGAGATATTTGGCTCCACTTATGCTCACACCCCACAAACACCACTGGCCATTAACTGCCACTTTTTCCTAAAAGTGATGAATGCGGACAATATTTCTCCCTCAGTTAGCACCAGTTTATTGCTAGTTTGTGGTTGTGGAGTGGCTTTCTCAGACTGTTAAAGACATATGTTGCTGCCATTCAAAGTCTGTAGAAGGAACTACAACTAGTTCTCAACGTACACCCGCAATTGACCCTCAATTTTCTATTGCTAAGTGAAATATTTGTTAAATGAATTTTGCCCCATTTTACTACCTTCCTTGCCATAGTTGTTAAGTAAATCACTGCAGTTATTAAGTTAGTGACACAGTTGTTAGGTGAATCTGGTTTCTCTATTGACTTTGCTTGTCAGAAGATTGCAAAAGGTGATCATATGACCCAGGGTCACAGCAACTATCATAAATATGAACCAGTTGCTAAGCATCCAAATTTTGATCACATGACCATGGGGTTGCTACAACAGTTGTAAGTATTAAAAATTGTCATAAGCAGGGATGGGATCTGACTGGTATAACTACCGGTTCTGTCGCTCTGAAATGTGTGTGCATGCATGTTTCGTGCACCTGACGCGTAAGTTGCGCACCTGCAATTTACGACCTGCTGAGCTGCCCAGACAGCTGAGCATAATGGTTGGAAAAGCCCTTTTTCCCTGCTTTTTCAACTGCAGCTGTGCTGTGCAAAGCAGCTGTGGTTGAAAAAGCAGGAAATAAAGGACAGGTAAGAACCCGGGTGGGCAGGTGGGCCAAAACAGCAACAGACTCAGAACCGGTTCTGTGTCTGCTGCTCTTTAGAACTACCGCTTCTGTAGAGCTGGACAGAACAGGTAGAATCCCACCCCTGGTTATAAGTCACTTTTTTCAGTGCTTTTGTAACTAAATTGTTGTAAGTGGAAGACTACCTGTATTCTGGTTATTATAAAAAGGTGTGAGTGCTTGTCATTAAAAATTGTAAATGTCAAAGCTGACTGAAAATCATATGTATGATGAATGAAATTCAATTACCAAGCAGAAAATCAATCTGGGTATAAACCGAGGAGTTGTAGTTCCTATATTTATAAACCATGGCCAAAGAATTAAAAGAAGAAGAATGCAATTCAGGGGCATATCCACCAGAGCTTGTCCACACCAGTAGGCAGAAGGGAAAAGTCCAGCAATCCGCAGCTGGGAATGAGTCCTTATCTAGCAAAAAAAGGTAATAAAATTACCAAATAATGACTAAGTAATAAAATTACCAAATAATGACTAATTAAAGGTTCACATAAATTCAATTCAGGAAGGTGGCATAGATAAATGCAATACTATATTTCCTTCCCTCCCACAACGTTTATCAGTAAGTTGATATAGCATAAGAAAACATAACAACCATTTATAACTAACCAGTCTAGAAAATGAAAGTTATACAGGCCACTACTACTTAAAGTTGTAGTAACAGTATCTTACAAGTCTGAATGCCCCTCTTCCCTCTCTCTTTCCTTCCTATTTACAAGTATTGTCATACCAAGATACTTGGTTACTTATACTCATTGTTTAATATTGTAGCAGAAAAGTTAAATTTTGTCATACATCTAGTAAAAGTCACTCTTGCTTAGGACAAAACCCAGAAAGGTCTTGCATGACTCCTAGTAGGCAACTTTTTTCTATATATAATCTCAGCCTATGTGGAATGCCTTGGATACTTCATCAGACATCATCAACAAAATTCTTAAGAGAAAGACTTGTTGCACTGTGTAAATTCACTTCACACCTTTACTTTGGCAGATGGATGTTTTTCCAAACAAGTATATTTTGCACTTAGAGGAAGAGGAGGATGGAAGATGAAAACTATACATGCAGACAGATTCTAGTATTATTATTGGTTTTACTAATGAAATGACCTTTCTGGATAAACTTGTTCCTTTAATACAATTTTAGATATAGAGTAAGCTTCTTTTTATAGGCTTAAGTCTTCTAAAATCTTGTTATAACAATAATATTTCTTTTTACACTGAGCATTGTTTCTCAATCGAAGATGTAATTTCTTTCAATATTGCATTACTCTTTAATGTAATAGTCATGGTATAAGAAGAGAGCTGTATACCACAAAATTTCATTTTAATGTATGCTGATTAGCGTACGTTCAAAATGACAATAAAATTATTATTGTCATTAAGGCCCTGTCCCACTGCACTTACGGATGCAAAGAGGATGTAAAACGTTAAAAAAAGCTTGCCATCCATTGGAAAACACTATGCATCCATTGTGTACTCATTGCATATGTGTTTCATACGCTCTATCCGTTGAGCATCCGTCCACTGCAATTTCATCCGCGCAAGAAGTTTTGAGCTGCACAAAACTTTGTGAACGGATGAACTTTCCGCTGTGTACGATGTACATCCGCGACATACGAGCAACAAACGTTCTATGTCCATTTATCATCCGTTAAACGTCCGCTGTATCCTCTCTGCATCCTCTGGGCATCCTCACAACTCACATTCGCTGCAGCTGAAAACGGAAAGAGGGAGGAAACAAAAGGTACACGGAACGTCTAAACAGCATTAGTAGCACAGAAATAGAAATGATCCGCAGTGAACGGTTTGCATCCGATATACATCTGCGCGGCATCCCCTTTCTTTCCTGCATCTGCTTCATCCGCTATTGCATCTGCTTTGCAATTATCCCCCGGAACCCCTTTGGAGGTGTCATCCGCTTCCATCTGCTAGGCTTCCTATGAACATCCGTTTAACATCCCCGCTACATACTACCCATGTCCGTTCTTTTCCGTTCTGTTTATGCAAATTTTCACCACTTTTTGGAGCGGATGACAACAGATGGAGCCACCCCTGAAATTTTGCTTGTCCACTGTGTCCTTTATGCATACGTTTTGCATCCATCGGCCAGTGGGACCGGGCCTTTATAAAGGAAAGGTGCAGCAAAACTTATATACCTGCCTCAATATCAAATTGCATTGTCATGATGATGTCACTGTTTGCATGTCATCAATTTGCCACCATTATAGTATGATAATGAAATTCTGGAAGAGCATCCTCTCAGAAATAGATATGGCTTCTGCCCTTCAAATGTTCTGGAAGTCTTTTAGGATCAGACTCTGTTCCCATGCCTGAGTTTAACATGTTTTGGTGCCCCTCGTTATTTTCCCCAGGCATTTTTTATGTAGTTTTAAACTTTTGAAATTATATATGTGTTATTTTAAATCTTGTAAACTGCCCAAAGGGTTGTTTTTGTTTTGTTTTATTGTTTGGTGTTCAGGCAAATTTGAAATCTAATCAATTCAAAAAAAATACATTCAAATAAAAATTTGTATTTTTATTAGATAGCATCAGCACAAAGTCAAGAGAATTGCAATGATTTTTAAAAAGTCATAACTATAATGATCAATTATAATAATAATGAGAAATAAAATCTGAATACGGATACTGTTCACCTGTGGCAATTGACAGAACCTTTTAACTCACTCCGGCTGTCATTTGCAGATGCCACATGGAAGTACAATATAGGCATAAAATCAAAGAAATATAATTATTTTACCATGTAATCTTGATTGCTTCGCATTGCAAATTGTGGTGGAAAAGCAGGTAATACAATTGAGGCCGCAACCATGTAAGTTTCCATAAAAATCCAAAGGTAATTATCTAAATTATCCTGAGGAATAAATTAAAGTATGTTTTAATTCCATTGTGATAAAATGTCATAATAGAATAGCTATTATTAATCTATTTAGTCAGTGAGCTTAGAAACAACATTATTATTTTCTTTAAAATAAGTACAAGCACAGCTGGAGGACCTTGACTTCCTGATTCTGACCTTTGGCCCTGTCTCACTCCTGCTCAGTTGCATGTTGTACCTTTTGATTATTGATTATGTAGTACTTTCATGTACTCATTTTCTGAAGGCAGGAAATGTCCTGACCAGGCTTCTTCTATTTAAGCCTTCTGAAAGAAATTGAGATTTCATGTTTTGAAATAATCCATAAAGTGAATAATAATAATGAAAATTAGCTTTCATTATGTCTTCTTCCTGTTAGTTGGTGCTTATGAATGCATTCTTTCAGTCTTCTGCCCAGAGGTGGCATTAAGCAGGTTCTGACCAGTTCTGGAGAACCAGTAGGGGAAATTTTGAATAGTTCAGAGAACCAGCAAATACCACCTCTGACTGGGGATTTTACAGTATCCTTCCCCTGCCACACCCAGTAAAAAAAATTGAATCCCACCACTGCTTCTGCCTGTTTGTTGTACATAGGGGCGGATGCAATCTTGAAACTGTATCCTGTAGATGACTCCTCTTTTTCTTCTTCTGGGACTGTTGAGCCTTTTGATTTATGTTGAAAACTCTTTAATCTCACAACATATGGGCAGACTTAATCATAGCTCCAACTGGCAAACTATCACCATCCTAGGCCAAGCAAGTCCCAAAAAGCTAGAAAATTCTACATATTGTGAACAAGATGCAATCAATAAACAAAAAAGGAACAAAAAAATGAAACACTTACCCACCAGCAATTAATACCCAGATGAGCATAGATTAACACCAAGATTAACATCAGGAACTGCCAAACAAGCTAATATTAAATAGCCCAACCTAGTTACCTCCAAAACCAATTCTCACCAACACTGACAGGACAAGCCACTAGAATATAAATTGAGAACAGTCCCCATTCCTCACTCATACTGATCATGTTTACTTAGGTGGGTAATAAAATGTCTGCAAGAAATTCAGAGAACACCAGAGACCCCTCATTTCAACTCTGAGCTGCCTTTATTGGTGAAAGGATATTTTCTGCTTGGGGCTCAAATGATGCTTCTTGACTTTTTTTTATTGTGGCAATTGCACAAGAACTGAGTGGCAACCATGCTTATGATGGTTGAAGGAATTGTGCTTGCCAAATTTAACCTAACTTTCAAAACTGGGTAAAACTCAGGTGTAGTATTCTGCAGAGCCCACAGTGTAGAAACAGGATTTAATGGACTGAGAGTAAACAAGTATTGATGAATGTGTTAACCGGAAATGATATTGTAAAATCAATTTTATCTTTGTAAGAGAAACACTATGCTCTCGTGGTTCAGGAGTAACTGTGGAATTCTATCATCCTTAACATAAATACTAGTCTAGCCCTGTCACATGACTATTTACTTTTTTAACCACATACAATTGGATCATTAAAACAACATTCATTTGCAATGCAATCTTGTTGAATATATAAATTCAACTTCCCCTTGAAAGGCTGGGGATGGGACAATATTGCAGGAGATATTCCTTGAACATTTTAAACTCTCCCACCACTGAAGCTTCTCAGCAATCTCCTTTCACCTTTACATAATATCCTGAAAATTATGAATAGAATATATTGAAAAGTAAACAGGAATATTTTCCCCGCTGCTTCCTGCACACAAAAAAACCCTTCACTTGATATTCCCCTGGAACACTTACTCCGGTAAATAAATGACTCCAGGTTCGAAGATGGGCAGTAGAATTAAACATATGCAGAAATGCATTGCTGATTATGTTAACGAGCACAGGATAGCAGTTAGTTATCTCCATATGGCACATAAGTGTGAACCTGTATTTCTGAACCAAGGCAAAAAGTCAAAACACAAGGGACCCAAGTTAAGAACAACGGTTCTAAAGAATATAATTTACATAATTACAAACTTAATGTCTAATAAAAGCCATTTGGTTTCTTTTCTAATTTGTAAAAAGGCAAAAATTATGAATGCACCTTTTTGAAGCTAAGGTCCAATTTGGCCTTTGAACTGAACTCTTAATTTCCTCCTAAAGTATGTGGGATCATAACAAAGAAGTAGGCAGGACCAGGACAAATTAGTAACAGTATGATTATTCCAGACATATTGTATACTTTCAGCTTAGTAGCTTTGTAAGCCATATTAGCACCAGAAGCTTCCACGCTGCCACATTCTTGAGCCTGGGAAGATGGGAGGGGGGATTTTCAGGAGCGTGTGTGGTTAGACATAATAGCATTCTTCTTTAGAGTCAAGGTCATATTGTTCCTGCACCTGGCTGAGGAGTAGTAGAGGGGACGTCTCAAGTTGGGATGGATGGTGACTGGAGTGATGTGGGCAGGAGGTGAATTTGTTATTTTACTTATTGGGGGGAAACCCAGGACTTTCAGATTTGGGGTTTCCCAGATATGCCAGTTTACTACTCTAATAAAAGGGAACTTTGAGAACATGTCTGGTTCGGAGTTATGTGTTACAGTCGAATTTTTCTGAAATGCTGACAACTCTGGGCATTCATTTTTGACCATATGTTGTGGACCTCTGACATATATATACTATGCCTTATGTATGACCATCCATTAAAGCAGAACACAGCCATCCCACAGAAGTATCATTAGAAATTTAATAGAATTTTAAATTATTTTTTTGAATGGAAACCAGTCTTGATCATTTAAAAAAATCCACATTCTTAACATACCAGTAGTAAAATAAAAATTCATCATATTAGAAATACTACAATTTTCCACACGACATCCTTCTTTGCATCTATACAATGTTATTTGTACCCCTAGTAGAAATACTGTATATTTCTATTTCTTTTGATAAGAAGTTACTGTTTCTTTAGTATCTCTCCAGGATTTGGGGTCCATTTTAGATTATAGATGAAGAAATAGTCTTTTTTTTTCTTTTCTGTTATTATGACTCCACTAAAGCACCACAGTGCTTTCTTGAATAGAAGTTATCATCTCCTCAGATAGTCATATTAGATACTTTGGTCCATTGTCAAAAAGGAGGAAAAGAACTTATAGTTACCTTGTTTTCAAGGTCTACTTTGATGGCCCCATTGTGAACCAGCTGGTCACTGATTATGTTACCAGTGATGACGTCCATCAAGATGTTCTGACTCTTCAGTGCCTGGATAAAATTATCGATTTTTCCACCTGGAAAAAAAAGATAAAATGAATTTGCAGAATAAACAAAGAAGAAAGCATTCAAGCAATGAACAGTGCAGAATTTAAATGAAATTATATTTGTACCTTCCATTAGCATGGAAAACCATGGCCTCCAAATATTGATGAGTACAATTTCTCAGCCAGTGTAATTCCCCTTAGTGAAGCTTATACAGTATAAAGGTATAATTCTTTTACACTGACTTTAAGATAATATAATTCCGCAGACATTGTCTCTAGGAATTTAAATTGCTTAGCATGCCAATCATTATAAGAAGAGCTACCACTTTAGAAGGAACAATTTTAGAGAGATTTTCTCGTTATTTAATTGGCCATATTACTTAATACAATATTTCCTGAATGATATGCTGGTTTCCAAATGCCTTTTAAGAATAAGAGAGACTGCACAACTTTTCTCATTGAATTAACCCTCCATTGCAGTATACACATTTTCTGCTGGGCTTTTTTTAATTTGTGTTTTGTAAACCAACACTAAAGGGAGAGATTCCCAATTTGGAACTCATAAATTTTAGTATTTATTCATTGTAGATATTTTAAGCCAACAAACCATTGGATTCTAAATGGCTAAAACATGGTTGAAACTGTATTGGATTAAAATGTGTCCTAGTTCAGTAAAGGAATAGGAGAGAAATGGGAGAGAATCTCCTTTTAGATTGATTGTGCTTTATCTGAGTTAACTTTCCGCTATATTTCAGTATCTTCTTGAAGTTTCAGTGTGAGACTCAACTTCTTTTTCCCATAGTCCCTTCTCACTTTAGCTGGTAGAAAAAGGTGGAATTTCCCAGCACAAACCACTTGTGTTTCATTCTGATTTCCTCCAATCAGATCATTTAAAAATAAGACTGTGCCAAAAGTTTTTGAAACTAGAATTATTTAGCAATTATTTGAACAGAGATAGTTCACCTTAGAATTCTGCTAGTTCTTTCTATTGCATTCTGAAGTTAGATATAAAGAGTCAGTAAGGCACCAACTATCTCATAAATAACTGATTTATTCTTCAGCAGATTTAAGTTCAGCTCATGTTCAAGAGAAAGTTCACAAGCCAATTTAAGTGCCAATAGAATTAACCCCCATTAAAAATATCATACAATTGTCAATGTCTCAAATTCTGTTTTGTATTCTTACCTGTATTATTAACAACCAGAAGTCCTGATGTCCCTTTGAAAAACTGTTTCCCTGGCTCAAAATAAAGCCCAGGATGAATCTCTTCATATTGAAGATTCAACCAAACAGAGTAGACTGTAATTTCGATAATATAAGGTGCTAATATAGCTCCAGTAAGTAGTAGCCTAAGATAATGAAATATTAAGCATGGGAGAAAAGTGATGTTTGAACAATTCCATTCTATTGCATTTATATTAGGCATTATAGAGAAGTATTTGATAATTAATGAAGTGTGTTATCAGAATTCTTGAAGGACTCAAGACAAACTTCATTCTTCCATACAGACTCTTATTTATATCAAAGTTTTAAAATGTTTTTAAGAAGCAAAGTAGCTTTGTGGAAGTAGAAATGAAGTAGATGTTTCCTACTTGTTGAGATCTCCCTTCTGTGCTCTGTATATTGACGGAAGCCATAAATTAATCCTAAAAATTACTTTGGTCAGACTTATTTACACTACAGTAATCTCCTGGGGAACAATTGAATGAATATTCTATCACTAATTAAGTAGCAGGTAGTCTGCAACTTACGACAATTAAGCCCAAAATGTATGTTGTTAAGCAAGACATTTGTTGAATGAGTTTTGCTCCATTTTACAACCTTTCTTGCCACAGTTGTTAAGTAAATCATGGCAGCTGTTAAGATAGTTACACATTTGTTAAGTGAATCGGATTTAGTCATTGACTTTGTTTGTCAGAAGGTCATAAAAGATGGTCACATGATCCCGGGACACTGCAAACCTCATAAATTAAGTTAGTTTCCAACTGTCTGAATTTGATCATGTGACCATGGGGATGCGGCAATCGATGTAAAAGTGAAAAATGTCACTTTTTTCCGGGATGTTATAACTGAATCGTCACTAAATGAACTGTTGTAAATCAAGGACTACTTGCATCTATATAATAAATACTATATTTTCAAAATCTCAAAATACTGTAGTACTGTGTTTCTCACAAAACAAGGCCGGCCCTTTTTTTTATTTGACCCCTGAAAAAATGGCTAGGCTGTCTTTTCGGGAGTGACTTAATTTCCTCCCCCACCTAAAGTGGCCCATATGCATGTACCTCGCTGCAAGGCCACTTCTATCAGCTGACGAAAGCTCCCCGAAGACAGAGTCCCCAGCTGCTTCAGGGCATGGTGTGGCTGCCCATGTCCCTCACCTTTAGGCAGTCTCTTTTGGGCGATGGAAGCTCCCCAAATGCAGTCACCAGCCACTTCAATCGGCCAGTAGAAGTGGCCTCGGAGCGAGTGTGCGCGCGCGCACACACACACACACACACACGCTCCCCTCGCCACGAGGCCGCTTCTTTCGGCAGACAAAAGCTCCCTTGAAGGCAGAGTCCCCAGCCGCTTCAGGGCGAGGCAAGGCTGCCTGTGTCCCTTCACCTTTAGGCAGTCTTTTACAGGCGATGGAAGCTCCCCAAATGCAGCCACCAGCCACTTTGATCGGCCAGTAGAAGTGGCCTTGGGGGGAATGCGCACACACACACACACTCCCCTCGCCGTGAGGCCGCTTCTTTCAGCAGATGAAAGCTTCCTTGAAGGCAGAGTCCCCAGCCGCTTTGGGGCGAGGCGGGCTGTCCATGTCTCCTCGCCTTGAGGCAGTCTTTTACAGGCAATGGAAGCTCCCCAAATGCAGTCACCAGCCACTTCGATCAGCCTTCAAGGGAGCTTTCATCTGCTGAAAGAAGCAGCCTCACGGCGAGGGGAGTGTGTGTGTGCGCTCTCCCCGAGGCCGCTTCTACTGGCCGATCGAAGTGGCTGTTGACTGCACTTGGGGAGTTTTCATCACCCAAAAGAGACTGCCTAAAGGCGAGGGGACACAGGTAGCCACGCCACCCCCTGAAGCGGCTGGGGACTCTGCCTTCAGGGAGCTTCTGTCGGCTATCAGGGTATTCTAGCCTAGGCTACCTGCAGGGCACTCCCAAAGGCAAGTTTTCTCCCCATCCCCCCACCCTTCCCCCGCCTATTTCTCTTCACCTCATGTAGTTCTAACGAACAATGTGAGAAATGCCAGGGAAAAGCATGGTTTAAATAGGCCTAAATTTTGGTGACGGGGCTTAATTTCACCTCATGCCTAGAAATCATGCTGGGCCTTCCTATTGGTGGAGGCCGTATTGTTGGAGAAACACGGTATTATCTACCCAAGTGCTCCTATGGTATTTCGGAGGGTTTAAAATTATTTTATAACAACACAAATACTTTTCTAAATTAAAAAAATAAGAACCAACATAAGGCATGGACACAAATTGATCTGTTGTCATGTAAAGATTGAATGATGAAACTATTGAAATTTCCGATTTTGGCTGAACTGAACTTTGGCTTGTCTCACTCCTAGATGCTGGATTTACTGTAAATAATTTCCTTCCCTGACAAGCAAGAAGAAGCAATGTAAATATGATAGCTCTAGGCTTGGGTAGAATAAGTACTGTGGTAATTTGGAAGCATGGCAAGGGGATGAAGTAGCTGGAATCATTGGATTAATGTCCCCTATCTGAGATCATTGTTCTCTTTCGAAACTTGGAGGGAGAAATGTGAAATATCATTATCTCCTCTTGAACTTTGTTAAGTTCCACTGTACTTTAAGTTAAGTTCCACTGTTAAGTTCCTAGCTACTGTAGGTTTGCAACTTTGAAGTGTTACTAAAACCTGCTTTTTCTTTAGCTTATTCAAGGTTAAACAGAGGCATCCAAACTCAATGATCACAGCCTATGATTTTAGTCTTCTCACATTAAAGATAAAATTGATAAATCATTTTTTAAAAAGACACTCACAAGGTTCCCCAGATTTTGCTCTCCCTCTTGAGGTTTAGAAAGTGCATTCTTGCAATGGCATAAACTTGTTGCCTCCAGAGCTCTGTGCCTTTCACGGTCACCTTTCCCGTGTCTGAGAGCAACAGCTGATCCTGTTCTGTTTCATCCTTTCCTGCCACTTCCCCTCCATGAAGGATTCCATAATCTAAAACCATTTTGAAAGTCAAAACAATAGTCTTATTTCAGTTGAAGGAAAATCTTGTTTATCCATGCTTATTCTTTCCTCTTCTCAAGTCCTCTTCTTCCTGTTGGCTACATCTCCTTTTACCAAAAGATCAGTCTAGCACCTTCCCTTGGGTCTTCAGAAATGATAGAAGAAAACAGTAAAAATCTAGCTCCATAGTTAGCACTGAGAGTTTTCGCAGAAGGAAGCCTGAAAATAATACAATATTGAAAACAATACTTTACCTTCTTCCTTTATATTTTCATTTTCTTCTAGCCTCAAGAAGACATCTTCCAAAGTCGTCATGGTAACTCCATAATTAATGAGCCCTAGGTTTGTCTGATGATCCATATCACTGAACAAATCTACATGTTGGGCAAGGGAAAACACATACCAAATTGATATATCCTTTCAACTTAAAGGAAAGGGCAAATACCCATTGGAATTTTGTGTAATTTCATTTCATTGAAAGAAAATGATATTTTATGTGAACTGTTCTTAAGATTTGCTTTTAATTTTTTTACCTCCTGAGCCTTTAACAAACCAGTTATAACCTGAGAAAGTTAATCAATATATCCACCATATATCAACATCATTTCAGAAGCATAAAAACAATTAATCCAATGAACGCAAAGTTCATTTTAGAACTTTGTTTAATTTTACTTTACTTACAGAATCATTTTTAAAAAATGTTATTTTTTGTTTATGAAGCAACTGTTTGTAAATGAAAAGATAACTCTATATCTTGAAAAGCTGGGAATAACTGCAAGAGGGACAGTTTTGCCCGAGATAGAAAAAGAGAGAAAAATAGGAAGTTTTTATTTACTAATTAATGCACAATAGTATTATGTGATTATCTAAAGAGCAGACTAATTTAATAAGAAGTATGCTGGTTAATTTAGCACAGAATCTGATTTCATCACAGGATTATGAAAAGGACATTAGGTAATATGCTGACATTTTAAAAAGCCATTGAAATCATTGTATTATTTCATATATTCATTGCTTCCAAAGCAAATTTATATTAGTAAAAAACAGTACAGTATTTGAAAGATAGATATTAATTTAAACTGAGCCTGGGTTGGAATACATTTTATTCTCTTTGAAAATTCAAGTCAAGTCAATTCACTCTATTTTTCTATTGTTTTCTTAGACTGTCATGACAGGGAATCTGTTATTATTATTTTAAAGTATATATGAAATAAATTTGTGTAATATTAATTCCCTAATAGTGAAATAAAATATTGTTCTCTGTAACCATAGTTTATAAATGGATAAAAGAGCAAAAATATACTCTGACACAAAAAAATACGTTGCATTCATCACATATTATAAACGCATGGTTACTTATACAACAAATTTGCATTGGTGAGGGGCCTTTTATATTCATAAATCTAATTAATCAAAGTTAGAATTGTGATTGTTCATTTTACTGTCATGTAATGATAATGGCTTTTGTCTGTAAAAGATATGTCTTATATGATAGAGCAATTGATTAAATTATTTGGTTCTCTGTTTTCATGTGGTTAATCATGTGAAATGTTAATTGCAAATTTGATTTTTAAATGGTTTTATTACATTTTAATCTGTATGTTGCTCAAAGGATAGAACATTGGATAATACAAAATTTCATTTGAATTGGTAAGAAAATAATATTAAACAACTTTCCTCTGTTGTCCAGGAAAGCATGGTTCACATGATCTCAGTGTTTGGTTTTTTAGGAAACAGCAGTTAAATTCATTTTATTTATACAGCTTGAAAATTACCTGAAAACTTATCCACGTTTTGTAAAGGCAGGGTATAGCTCAGCTCATTCTCATGTTGTCCTGATTTTTTTGCAGCAGGGATGTGGTGTTTCACCAGTGATGTTATTCTCTCAAAGTTACAAAACTCATTTGTATGCATCCTGTTCATATTAAATAACAATTTAGGTCAAGAGCAATGTCCAATTCATTTATTCAGAATATTAAATGAATCCTTCCAACTAAAAACCAAATTTCAGCTTATCTCATGCATCCTAAACTTCCATAAAGCAACTTAGTGCTGGTACTAGAGCTGACTTGCTACAATTAAAACATTTTAAAAATAAAATAAGCTATATCCTAGTTTATAATTGCCTCATTAATGCACCTTTCTTCATATTTAATTAAAACAATAGCATAGATATAAAAAAACTTTGTTTCCTTTCAAATGCATCTTTAAATCAGATTTGATTGTGGCATATATGATAAGAACTTCCTCAAAATATTTGGGAAATATGAAAGTAGACTATTAAACATTTTTAATAAAAACATTTCACCTTGAAGGCAGGGTATATTAAAGTATATTTATACTGGAATTCAAAAATACTGGATTCTTAAAAGAATTTTAAATAATGACTCATCTTCTTATATTAATTTTATAAGATGAGTAATCCTGCTGGATCAAGACATCCATAGACCAGTATTTTGTTTCCCATAATAGCTTATCAGAGTCTTCTGGGAGTTTTGCAAGCAGTAGGTAGATGGCCAAATGTTGTTCTTTTCCCAGCGATATTTTGAGGCAATATTTAACATTTAGAATAAATAGCTCTTACTAGACCTTTCCTCCATGAATTCATCCATTTCTTTTGTGAAGCCATCCAAATTAAGAGCTATTACCATACATTATAATAATTAATGCCACAGATTAATGATGCACTATATGTTCTAAAACTTCTTCCACTCACTTTCAGTCCTAGTGTTTTTGAATGGATTAAACTTTTCCAGTCCATGCCCTCTGTCCTATTCATAATGTTATATCCCTCAGTTGCCTTTTTTCCAATATAGAATACTTTACATTCTAGCCAAATCTTACAGTGAAGCTCAACACACAGAAACACACATTTCTAGTTGTCCTCTTCTACATTTTTTCCAACATTATTGTATAGCTTTCAAAATGTGGTGACCGAACACTACATAGTGTTACAGCTGCAAATGTAACTATTTGGTCTGATTCATCTAGTCTGTCTGATGGCACAATGGCAACATCTGTTGGCATTCCTGAGCAAGTAGACATTTGGTCTCTTGACGTTTTCAGACATTAGATTTCTGACATAATTTCAAGGAAAGCCAGCAGTTAAGATTTTGAACAGGATGGGATAGAAGTAGATCCTCATTGAATTTTGGAAGCTTACTAGATGACTTCAGGCCAGTCACTATCTCATCTTCCTCCCTGTTTTGGTGAAATCATGAAAGATGGAATGCTGTGTAGGCCACATTGAATCCTTGGAGGAAAGATGGGCTATGAAGCTATCAAATAAATAAACAGAACAATCAAATCCCCCAATCAAATTGAGCAGCTTTTTTGAATTCTTGCTTTTGTGAGGTCCTTCTGCATATTTCTGTACATATTCAATTTATATGGCTAGCAGGAACTCCAAACTCCCTCTTCAAGTGTGCTTCCCAGTGTCTTTCTTCCTTACAATTCAAATATACAGTGAAGATTTCAAACAAACTTTAGATATATTTATTATTTCATTATTTTTATTCTTTATATGTTTCTATAAAATTGTTTACTTGTTGTTTTTTAAATGTTACTTTTCTTTATTATTGAGATTTGTTTTTGCATTGCCTCAAGTGTCTGTATTTCAAAATGGAAAAGCAAGAACAAATGAAGGACTGAAAGAATGGATTAAATATTCCAGCATAGAATTAATATTAAGCTTTTCAACTATAATGAAAATATATCCATAACACTAACATCTTACTTGTACCTTAAATGATAGCCAATGCCCCATTTTTTCTTCAAGAACAGGGATGAACCAACACACTGCAGCTTCCCATGTGAGATAATAGCTTTCCGGTCTAAATAAAGAGCAAACAGCATTTTTTAGTTTATCTCATCTGATAATAAGTTCTATTTGCCAAATGCAGAGTATTAAACATATAGTTGTTGGAGATTTAATGGAGTCAATGCAGAAAATAAAGCACTGGTTTGAGTTGAATCCATCTGAGATGGGCAGGAAGAAGTTCCTAAATAAATAAATATGAATTCCATCTATCTGCAAATAGAACAATCAATATACTAGAAACAAGAAAGGAAGTAACAATGACGGATCTAAAAAGTCGCTGAAAGTAAAAGGTGAGTAAGAGGTTCAAAAGGCTGAGTAGGGGAGAGAAGAACAGCTGCAATACATGAAAATCCTGAAATTGACAGGGGAAGCAGACTGATGCATAGTGATATATGTGACTGGATTTAAGAAGTTACATGGATCAGCTGACTTAGTGCAATTCAATAAAAGGCCTTTCTGATTGATAAGAACAGAAGGAGAAATAATGGCATTTGAAGAAATAACATTACAGTAAGTACTATTTCTATAGTTTCTCTTTGTCCCTACATTCTAATCTACTTCAGCATGAGGTGTGCTCACCAGAAAGGATATCAGCTTCATCCATGAACTGGGTGGTGAATAAAATGACTCGACCTGCTTTGCGTTCATTCAGGAGAGACCATACTTGGTGTCTAGAATATGGATCCAATCCAGAAGTTGGCTCATCTAGTAATAATACCTACAGTAGGCATTTGATTGCATATATTAATTCAACATATGATTAAAACAACACATAGCATTCATTGTTGATGTGCAATTTCCCATTATGAAGACACAATAATATTGCAAAGTTGTATGGATTTTGAAATAACATTCGGAAGTTTTTATTTTTATAATAGAATATTCTATTAAAATTATTGCAAATTTCATTTAACTTGCAAAAATCAAGAAAATGTTAAGAAAGGGGTGAGACAATAAAGGTGAAAGAAAGGGAAACCATATCAAAATTGGAGATTCTGATTATTTAGGGATTTCCATGATTACTATGCAAGTCATTGATAAGGATTAAAGCAATGCATTCATTTAAAAAAAAGCATACTTCATGGTATATGTAGAATGGGACTTTTTACCTAATAGTGGGTTTACCTGTGGTTCTCCTAAAAGTGTAATACCAAGAGTTAATTTTCGTTTTTGTCCACCACTTAAATGATTAGCTTGGGTGTTTTGAATGGCCTTGATGTCCAAGAGTGTCAACAATTTTTCAACCTATAAAATATATATATTTCAATTATTTTGTATTTCTTACCTAGAAATTCAGTCTCTTAACTGAATGAAAGAAATGGACAGGTAGTCCACATATTTTATGTACTTAGTTAGTAATGTATGTTTGGATCTTATTTATGTTGCTGCTCATCTTTGAAACATTTTAAAATTTTGTTGACTATTTTGCTTGAATGTATTTAGTTGTATTGATCTTCCAACAGGTAAGTAATATTTTATTGTAAATCAATATCAAGCACTGAAAGTTGAATCCTTCATTTAGGCAGACCAGATACCTGAAATTTACATGGCCATAGTATATACAATCTTTTCCTGAAGAAGCCAAATTATATTCACCAAATGTTTGTACTTCAGGGTTTTCTTGGCTTCTTTCCCAAGGTTTAAAAATAAGCTTTAGCTTATTAATCTTATTTTCATCATTTCCCTTGACCATTAGTTGGTCAGATTCTTGTAGAGAGTTTAAGTTTGCAATAAATCTTTATATTCATTTGAACTGGCTGAATCTTCTGACTTCCCTGTCGTTTGACATTAAGTTACACATTTGGTACACATTTGTCCAACTGATTCCAAAGCATAAGTGAAGTTTTCTAGAATGGACTGGCTAAATACAATCAGAGGAGAATAATGTTATCAAATCTAAAGGAACGGTGTCCTACAATGGAAGAAGTGAAAAGGGGAAAATGTAGAACATAACACCTGTGCAACACAAATCTGTGCAGGACAACATAATATGACTGAATCCATTATTACCTCTTTTTCTACAGCATTGGCTGGTATCCCTTTTATTTTAGCAAATGTTTTTAAGTTTTCCCTCACTGTTAAAAATTCAAATTGAATATTCCATTGTGGACAGATTGCACTTATTTCCCAGATCTTTTCCATATGTTCCTTTTCACATACATTGAACTTGAATATGGATGCAAAACCTGAAAGCAATAATAAAATGATTACATGGAGAATTTTCCAATTAAACAGGCTGCTATTACTTTAGAATAGGTTGAATTAAAAGACCGTTTTTCAAATGGGGTTTTCTGTTGTTTATCCAATTTATTATAATATATGCTATTAATGACTTTCCTAAGGCTAGTTTTACCCTGAGCATTAAAGGGGATTGTTACCCCCTTCCCTGCCCCAACAGGTGCTGGTCTGTACTGCAGTCTGAGAGCTCTCCAGGATAACATGGAGAGGAAAAGTTTTCTCCAGCTTCCCTGCTCCACCTGATGAAGCCATTCTTGATGCAGTATACTCCAGTTTCCATTATTCATCTATTCACTTAATATTAGGATGCTATGCTTGGAGCTGCATTTAAGACAGTGGGAGCTTCAACTCAGGATTAACTCCTGGTGACTCCCTTGACTGGTCTTTACAGTTTTCCTGGTAATGTTTCAGAAGTGATTTGCCCTTACCTCCTTCCTAGAGCTGAGAGGGAATGGCTGGCCATTGGTTACTGACCTGGCTTTGTGTGGTAGGACTACAAGTCCCCGTCTTCCGATTCCTATCATGCCTTAACCAGTGCATCAAACTAGCTCTCCTTTAAAGACTACTGGGAAGAAAATTGCTAAACATTTTTCAAAGAGATATCAGTATAAATCTGCATAATGGAATAACAATATAAAACATCATGTCAGTTCTAAAATAATACAGGTAGTCCTTGAGTTACAACCGCAACTGAACCCAAAATTTATGTTGCTAAGTGAGAATTTTTTCAGAGAGTTTTGCCCCATTTTACAACTTTTCTTGCCACAGCTGTTAAGTGAATCACTGCAGTTATTAAATTATAACACAGTTTGAAGGGAATCTGCCTTCCCCATTGACTTTGCTTGTCAAAAGGTCATGAAAGGTGAGCACATGAACATTGCAACCATCATTAATATGAACCGGTTGTCAAGCATCTGAATGTAAATCACATGACCACGGGGATGCTGGTCATGTGCCACTTTTTCAGTGCAGTTGTAACTTTGAACAGTCACTAAATGAACTGTTGTAAGTCAAGGACTATCTGCATTTAACTAAGACTATAGCATCTAATCTGTGTTGTTCAACTTATAAACTGATTAAAATAATTACTGCCTGATATATGAAGTTTCACAAATCTAGGAAATCATAACAAAATCACAATCTTATGTTAAAAAACTTTGAATTTAGAAAAATTGAAAATTGACTTTTACAGCTTCATTGAAAATAAAACTTTTATAGTCATAACCATTTATAGATAATACTTCACTAAAGAACAATAGCAGAAAATGGCTATTGTGGTTTTTCCCAAAATACCTAGTTGATTATTGTGGAAAACAGGAAATGGGACTAGTCGGGACCAGGATCAGATCCAACAGGGCTGAACTTTTCTAAACGAACTTTGAGATTTGGCTGGCATTTGAATTCATTTCAAAATTTTCATTCTTACCATCAGATGGTTTGGAAAGTCCACTGAGGATGTTTAGCAATGTAGTTTTTCCAGATGTGCTATGACCAAGTATTGCAGTGATCTGACCTTCATAAATATCCAGGGACAATCCTAATATATAAAGAGGTCATGTTTGCTGTACATGATAAATGATACATTGAGGCAACTAACAAGAGAAAGCACCGAGTTCTTCACATTTTTTATCCTCAATTTTATAATTGTTATTGATTCTAGTGCCAGTTATTTTTTCTTTTTGCTGGAACTCATGCAACCAGTTTTCCCCAGGACTTCCTATCAAGATGTGAGAGGAAATTAAACAACAATTTGGCTTTCCCTTTTCAACCAATGCCCAGAAGGCTGATGGAGAATGTAGAGATGAAGGTGTAAAAGCCCTGGAGATTGGTCAGAAAGATGAGCTTTGAAAGTTACTTAAATGTAATTGTTAAATTTAAAGCATCTTAGGAAGCTTTCTCTACAAAAAGTACAACAGAAATGTCTGTGTTAGGTGCTATCTTTTCACATGAGCCACAATAGTTTGGAATACCTTCTTTGTTCTCGAAATATATTAATAAAATCATATCAGTTTACCGTATCTCATGAATTGCTGACATTTTGATCCCTGAGATATCATGCGAAGTCAGACAAGAATTATAATGTTTTATACATTTACTGTTTTCTGGCCAAACATCTAATGACATTTCAAATGAAGAACCCAAATATTTAATATAAATAGGCAATCTTAAGTTGTGCCCATTTTATTTAAAAACTGATCTAACTTTCAAGCTTCAGTGATGGTATTTACGTATGTTGTAGATGCTCTGCTTCCCAAATGTTTTGTGCTATTTCTGTCCTATTTCATAGAATCAAAGCTATAATATATATTCTAAAGTTCAGGTATCTTACCTTTTAAAGCTTCTTTTTCTGTGCTTTTCAATTTATATATTTTTTTAATATTATTTAGTCTAAAAAACAGTAAAATAGTTATTTGTCAGTATATTGTGGAATTTTTCTTACAAATTTCAGAATCACTCAAAATATCATGTTAAATAGAGACTATTAATTTAGCATTCAATATGTCATAGTAAATATTAGACATGACATACATTTTCCTCTGGTACATGTTCAATAGACCTAATTAAATAAATATAAAATATAATATAAAAAATAATAAAATACAATACAGATAGTCTTCAGGCTAGGATAGCACATTGCTAAATGATGTGGTTGTAAAGCTTAATACCAGGACCATAGAAGTCATTAAGTGAGGACTTCACATAACATGATGTGGAAGAGGGAATTTCAAGTAAGCAGACCAGGCAGAAACTGAGGGTTGGTACTACAGAGCAGACTCAGATAAAGGGAAAAAGCAGTGAGAATGCAAGCAACTTGTAACCTCCTACAGGCTTCCCATTTACTTTGCTTGTAAGAAGCCATTGTGGAGTATTAAAATGGCAATCATGTGACCTAAAGATGCTGCAACCATTGTAATGGTTGCCAAGTGGACAAATTGTGATCATGTAACTTCAGAGATGTTATAACAGGTGCAACTGCAAGGACCAGTCATAAGTCCACCTCATTCAGTATTGTCACAACATTGAATGGTTGCTGAACAGATGGTCATAAGACAAAGACTACCTGTTGCAGCAGAAATTTATTTCTTACAGCATATTATTTTCTCCTTATGAATGAATCTTCCACAAAGTCCTCTGACAACCTATAATAAGTAAAAGAAATTTACAGCACGCTCATACTATTGAATGTCCAGATTCAATGTGTCTTACCTTATGGCTTCCTTCCCATCGAATTCAGGGGGCACAGGCTCAGTATTGTCACTGAAGATACTCCCATGACTCCATTCACTTGTAGGAACATTCCCAGTATAGGGGTTTTTTGGTTTACACCAATAGGTCTTCTTCAGAAAAAACAGTGGAGGATAAGGCACCCCATATTTGTCTAAAAAGTATTTTACAAACAGCAAGTTGTCATAAATCTAAACTAACTGTAACTTCTTAATGTTCACATTGCATATACAGTAGAGTACAGTGCTGGTCTTTATTGTTCTTTTATAGTATTTTTTAAACTGTGAATCTGACAATAAACTGACTTGATGCAGTTCATAACCTACATCAATGTCAGTTCATAACCTACATCAAAACTAAAAAAAAGAGGAAAATAGACCAAAGCAACAGGCAGGAATATACAGTATAATTCATTTGAGAATTCTTGCTAATCTTGCTACCTATATCATTAGCAGACAAATTTGCATGTAGCACTGGTATAACTAAGGCTGGTAACCTACATTTTGTAGTCTGCGAGTCCTTGTGAGTCAATAGTACAATCATCACTATTATAACTGAGTCTATCCACTTTTCTGTTGGTTGTTCTCTTTTTTCTTTTCTTTGACCTTTTCCAGAAATAGAATCATTTCCACAAACTTAGGTCTTAGTGGAATATGTCTAAAGTAGGACAATATGAGCCTGACCTTTAGGCCTCAAGTGAGAATTCTGAATTGATTTGTTTGTTGATTCATCTGTTTGTTTGTTTCGTTGCCTGTTCATGGTACTTTTCAGGTCCCTTCTCTTAACACCAAAGTTCAAAAATATTAGTATTCTTCCTATCCTGCTTCTTAAAAGTTCAAATTTCACTTCCATAGAACTTGTGCATTTGTGTATCTTGGTAGTAAATTTACTAAAAATAGGAACATGAATAGAAAGATTTTAAGATGTGCAAATGCTGGTAGAAAAGTATTTGGTGGAATAATTCTGTTGTGAAGATGCTTGTCAAGAGAAGCAGAAATTGCTTAGTATAAAAGCAGGTTTCTACCAATTCTGTAGATATAAGTGGGAGCTAGATATGTTAGGAGAAACAAACGCAGTGCAAATGTGTTACTTAAGAACTGTGAATGGTGAAACAAGATACTAAATGAGACCCAGAATGAATGGATGCTGATGCTTCTTTGCATAGCATTAGTTTCTTTAAAACACTCTACAACTCATACATGTTTGCACAATATGCGAAGAACACTATTGTACTTAGGGGCTTCAGATTAATTTCAGTCAACTTAATCGAAAGAAAGATATAATACTTGCTGTCTCAACTTTGTTATTTTCCTCCATTTTTCAGGCCAGTTACAGTTTATTTCTAATTCAAAAATGATGCTTCTGAGATAGTGAAAAGCAACTTGAAGAAATGTGGTCTTGAAACTATAATATATTCACAGTAATATTCTTACCAGACACAACCTTATCAAAATAGAAAGCCAGCAGCATGTATAAGACGCTGTCAATAAGCAAGCAATAACCATATGGCTCAAACATTAAGTCAGTAAAATCAAAGGTCCTTCCATATTTTTGAAAATAGAGAACCTGCATGAAAAGAACAAAGTGTTTTTTTTTAAATCAAATTCTCATAGGAAAGAACAAAGAATTGAAATGAAACTAAGTTAAACTATTGTCTAATCATCTTGAAATGGAAGCATGGGTGTCAGCAGGATGAAGGAAGAATTAGAATAGAATGACATTTTGGGTCCATGTTAAGTTTGCTATATGCTTCTATCAAAATATCTTTGGAAGAGAAATATCTATGCCACCAGAGTGAGTGTCAGATGTATTTCCTGTTAGTTGCATCATGTTTAGGAATTTTAAGTAAAATACTGTGCATTACTCTACCTTTGAAAGCCCAGCACCAAAAGCAAATGGGCAAAAGATGCTCAAAATCAACTCCAAACTTGGAGGTATCAACCTGATTGTTGTAGTAACGTTGAAGGCTCCCAAACAAAAAATGAAGATGGAAATAACAAAGCTAGTAGTTCTGGGTTTCTTCAGGAGAGAGCTCAACATGAAACAGAGACATATCTGCAAAAGAAAAAAATGCCAGTTAGTACAGTCTCTACCAATGTGCAGGATACAATGGAATTAGTTAATCATTATTCTGTACTTATATGTAACTGTTGCACTCTACACTAAAAAGGTAAATTGTTGCAATAGATACTTGCAGGCCAGGATTCAAATTGAACTGAATTAATAGGAAGACAGTGCATAATGCTTTCCCATAGCCATGTTTCCCAAAAGGTTATTATATCTCTAAAGAAGAGGAGAGAGAGCTCAATCAAACTGTAAATGCTCAAGATAAAGAGAGTTAAAAAATCAACAGTAGGGGGAATTCAGTCCTTCTGGCTCTAAGTGCTGTGGCATTCAGACAACATGTCCACAAATGGAACCAAGCACCTATTTTTGCTTCCTACTCTTTCCACAGACTCCTAATGCCACTACGCTCTTTAATTTTGAATGTATATATTCAGCTTCATTGCTCTGCTCAATACTGATAGTTGAACTTTTTAACCTAGAACCATAGCTATCGGACTTTATTCTCTTTGGAAACTTCTTCTACTAGATAGCAACTGCATAAGAATGTTCCCCCACATACATTTATTTTAGAGGGTGTCTATTTCCCCAACCTTGCCCTAAGTGTCACAAGCTGGAGAAAACTCCAATCTTCTTATCCCATGTAGGGATCTTCCTCAAGAAACTACTCCAATAAAACTTGAAAGACAGTCTTCAGAGAGCATCAAAGACCTACATATTCCATTTGTGGTAATTATAATGGTAAGGGCAACAGCAAACTAATATTCAGTCAAGTGATACTCAGGATATCCTTTTCAAAACTAAGGAAGTAACAGGTTCTCTTAAACCAGCCTAAACCAGTAAGCAGACTGCAACATTTGGGATGTGCTGAAAATTCTGAATAAACATTATAAACATTTAATAGTTATTTAATCTCAAATTTATCAAGAAATGAATGATGTAGCCATATTTTTAATATTCTCTGGAAAGGTGCAGTCAACTTATCTAATGTTAATGAATACAAAATAGAGAGGTCAATGAATACAAAATAAGTATACCTTTCCCTACCTTTCATCTAACCAAATAAAGAAACTTTCTGCTAAAGGAAATAATCTGTCCAGGTGTGCTTTCATTGAACTGGTATCTCCAGGATCCCTCAAACTAGTCCCATGTTTGGGTACTTAATTAAAAAGAGAGAGCACTTGAGAAATAAATGTTTTAATTTAATATTTAAAAAGTTTCTTCTTAACCTGGTCCAGAAACTGTCCTCCAGCAGAACAGAAATATTTATTGCATCAAACATATCACTTTAACTGAGAAAAGGAAAGCTGAAGACTTACAGATGAAATGCCATAAAGGAAAAGCAGGATAAATAAGACAGAATTGCTGCTTAGGTAAAAATATATAGCTTTCAGACAAAATGTCATCACCATGCTTGGAATTGAGATGTATATGGTGTACAGCAAACCCCAGGAG
The DNA here is from genome assembly GCA_015471245.1 of Laticauda colubrina. NCBI lineage: Eukaryota > Metazoa > Chordata > Lepidosauria > Squamata > Elapidae > Laticauda > Laticauda colubrina. Next base: position 21,930,245 of record BLBF01000033.1, read on the forward strand.
AGCCTATGAAGAAAAAGACATTGTTAATCTTGTTGTTAACATTTATCTGATTCCCCCCCCCCCCCGTTCCCTAAATAATTTCTCCAGTTTAGCTCAATATTATGGTCCAAACCAGGAGAAAAACATTGATTGCAGGAAAGGCTTCTCTTGTTCAGTGAATCTGAGGCTCTTATCATCAAATGTCATTTGGCAATCATGTCTTGTTGAGAACAGGAGCCCAATATGAAGAAGAGTGAAAGCCTTTGATACCCTTCTCCCTTGTCTACACCAATTCGAGGAATGACAGAAAAATAAAATTGTTATTATTTTCTTTAAATGTGTTGGCTGTCCAACACCAAGGAGCCAAGGATGATTCTTTAAAATAAAGATAAAGCAGATGTCTCCCTCAACTCTTCCCAGATTGCTGAGTCTTTGGTGAAACAATGGTAGATGTAATCAAAGAATATCCACATAAGAATATGTGGATTTTGCTATTCAGAGCGAGGACTTACTGGCTCTTGTTGAAAACTTCTTTCGTCAACTAAAGGAAGCTAGAAAACAGTTCCATGGCGATCAATTTTTTGGCATCTTTTTTTGTTTAGACAGAGGAATGACATCTTGGACGGATTAAGGAAGTTGCTGTAAGGCTCCTGATCTCTATGGAATGACTTCTATGTTGAAGTCCTTTTAGCTCAAATGTATTTTTATTCCCTTTTCATTTTTCTCCATAGCTAATTTTCATTTAAGAAAGCAGAGCTGTGTAGTCAAATCAATCTAAAATGCTATTGGGCTTGACTTCTGCTCTTGCCAAAATTGGTCCAAGTGATAAATGATAAATCCTAGCTGGCTAGAAACAGTTTTCTAAAATGAACAGAGGATCCAGTTTTGGAGTAGACCCTAGTGACATTATGCCTCTTCCAATCCCATCCCTAAAAAAATACCTGCAGAGGTTTTTAAATACACCCCAAAGACATTTGCTCCAAGTTGGGGATATTGGATATTTAAACTGGAGGGTCCATGGAAAAAATGCTTTAATTTAAAAATGCCCATGGTAGCATTGTTTGAATTTTTAGAAGCATATAAAGAAATGTGCAACAGTATAGAGAAATGTTCAAGAGGATTTTTTAAAAAAGCATCTGTTCTACTCGAGAGTCTACTTAGTAGATGCAGAACTTTCTTTGAGCAATTAAAAGAGGTAGAAGCAGAATTAGAAGCAGCAGGGAATGTTAGCAAACTCTTGGGTAGAGTTAGTTGCATAAAATACAGAAAAGAATAGGTGAGTCTAAAGAGATAATTTTAAACAGAAATGCTCACTAGAAGAAGAGGTGAGCCAACTGTAAACTTCATTATATCCAATGAGCCATAACTATGAGAGGACCCAATTCATAATAAATTCATAAGTTGAAGTTACCCTCTCTAATGCCTGCAATACCTTCTCTTCTGACCAATATTGGAGATCCTTACCCTATGTAAGGTAAAGGTCCTAACAATGATCTTTCCCCGAGGGTGCCCCATTTGGGGAATATCTTGCTTGAGGTAATGGTACCCTCAAGTTATTGATCTTCAAGAAGGCTCTACTATTTTTCCCCTTAAATATATGAGTGCTAACAGTGGTAGATTTGACTTATACATAGATTTTATTATTTATAGTGGCTTTATGTTTAAAGGGTTGAAACTTTTTCTTTTGTGGAAAAGTAAGCAACCTTGAGGTTTAAAATGGGTAGAATACAGCTATTTCAGTAAATAAATAATACTGTTTAGGATAAAAACCAGAAACAAACACAGTATGTTGTACGTGTGATTGTGGTGCCTTTCAAAGTTGGGTAATTTACCAAAGTATTTTGTAAAATTGCAAATGTGAATATTTAGTTATACTGTATTTAACTAAGTTGCATAATGGCTGGCCAAAACAGCCATTTATATAAAGATGAAACAAGGACCTGAGTGGTGACGCCATCAGTCACACAAGTGTGTAGAGGTCCAAAGGAAATAGAACCTAACATGGAGCTACTATTTCCTGCACCAGCTCCAGGATCAGAGCTTCGTTAAATTCTCTGTTGAGTTTTCTGGATGGCATGGATTCATCCTCTTTTTTTCTCATAAAAACCTACTGGATCCATCTGAGAAAAGGAGACTATAGCCAATTTCATAGCTCACCAGAATGCTGCATCGCTTAGTCCCATTGTCTTCATCACCTCCTTTAATTTCCTTTTCTCTCTTGAAACTGTTAGTGCCAAGAAATACATAAATGGAGCAAAACACAGTGATAAAGTCCAAAGGAACACACTATTTGCTAATTCAAATTGTATTGTAATAGAAGGTGATTTCATACGGATGCCATTAATAGAAGTCATTTCTTCCCAAACAGAGTGATTGGTGATCCTCTAAAAGAAAATACAAAAACATTTTTGAAATTACTTACTCTCTACGTGATTTAGCATGCCACCTGAACAATTACATTATAAAGGAAAAAAAACAATTGAATGACTTAAAAGTGTGTGTGTGTATAAAAATTTGTTGATCTGATACAGGAAGCTAACAATGATCTATCTAATACTGAAATCAAGAAAAGGACATACTTAGAAAAAGGAAAGCATGTTTAGATTAGAATGATTAGAATGACCTCTGTCCTACAGCTCAGGGAGATCCAGAGGCAGTGTGTAGGATAAACAGCAGCCAGATTTATTAAAATATATAAAACTGCAAACAAAACTAAAGGAACAGAGAAGTCATTCAAACCAAACTGAGAAAATGCCACTGCCACAGGTAAAAAAAAGTAAGGCTTATCCACTTACTTCAATAAGTGCGCTGTCGATGCTAGATTGCAGTGAGATAAAGCCTTGAGTCCAATACTTCGGATTATTACAATAAATTGAGGAATAATTGAAACACGTATCTACAAAAAAGGGGAGAAACAGACTTTTATAATATTATATGTACAATCTTATAACTTAACAGTTTCTATTAATTGGAAAAAGTTGGGATTTTATTGGACTGGACAAATGATTCACTGCGCAGAGGCCTTGAAGAAAACATCCCATCAGAAAGGTTTGAGAAGCATCGAGTTGCCCTTTCTTCTAAGAGCAAAGAGACGGAAGAAATTTACTTCGCTTTTTACTGACTTCACTGACTTCTCAGGCACTTAAAGTACTGGAGCCGACCAAAATTATCTTACACAAGAATAGGGCAATATAACTTGCTGACATCTTAAACAATACTCAGTGTAATACATCCTCCTATCTAAAGTCAAGAAGAAAATGGGAGCTGCTTCTAATTCTTATTTTCATTCAAATTATTTCTTGATTTGAAGACTCTAATTTAAATGCTGTCATTATTGAACTGGGTCAGATATATTACATGACCATATTTTCTTGGAAAAAATAAAGGACAATCCTGAAAAAGCAAATCTGAAAGAGGTCCATAAATATAAAGAAAATTAATATTTCTATTTATAACTTGGCTTTACAAAGGAAAATTCAAGAGTGAACCAAGAAAATAAATAATTAAATGAATAAAATTAGATTAAATAATTAATCTAAGGAATAAATTTCTAAAATGGGATAATCCTGTATAATGAAAGCAATATGGTCCATTGTAAATATATTACTTATGAGCACGTTCAATTTACTTTTATGTTTTTCCTGACATATACAACTCCACTTTCATTTAACAAGGTGGACAGTGTTCTATATGTAAAGTGGGTGACTCCAAATCTACAAACCTGATTGGTCAATAAAATGAACATTGGATTGGTTCACTAGGAACCAATCCAAAGAGCTGCTAAAAGGCGGCAAATCTAAACAACTGCCATTGGCTGCAAGCAGGCAAGCCAGCCTCTATAAAAGGCTGGCCTCAGCTTCAGCCAAGTGTTCCTATTTACTAACTAGTTGAAGAATAAAGTATTTGTTGTTGGAACCCGGTCTACCTCGTGTGTTTTCCGAATAAAACACTGGCGACGAGGATGGGATCGTCCTGAACGGAAAAACCTGCACGCGGTGATAAGAAGTCCAGATTACAACCAAGATGTCTGGAAACAACGCACCGCCCGCACCCTTCAATCCCAACGAAGAGGATTGGGATTCCTATGCTGATCGCTTCCAAATGTATTTGGAGAGCAATGAAATGGAAGGCATTTCAGAGCAATGCAAGAGAGCTGTGTTCCTGACGCACTGCAGGCCAACAGTTTTTAAGATGGCAAAGGCTCTTGCGAAGCCCCGGGACGTTAAACAACTAACGTGGACAGAATTGCAAAGACTCCTCAAAGCACACTACGCTCCGATGGTGTCTAACTTAATAAAGCGACACAAATTTTACCGCAGAGACCAGAGAGAGGGAGAGACCGTCGCCGATTTCATCGCTGCCCTCAGACAAATAGGGGGTGAGTGTGAATTTTTGAACATAGACGAGGCAATGAGGGATCGCGTGGTGCTGGGCCTGAGAGACTCGACCACACAGAGTAAATTGCTCAACAAGCCCAACATCACCGTTACCAAAGCCATCGCGGAAGCCACAGCCGCTGAAGCCGCGAAAAAATCTGCCGTAGCCATTAAAAAGATGAACACACACAGCGAAGAAACACCAACCAAAGACAGAAAGCACCCTGCCACCACAACCCACTACGAAGAGTCGGGTGAAACAATTGAATCGAGTGAAGAGGACGACGAGGTCCACCGTTTGCTCACGAACAAAAAAGAGCGCGAAAGGAGAAATTGGCGGGAATGCGCTGGCTGCGGAGGAAACCATCCCCGAGCCGAATGCAGATTTCTCGATGACATCTGCCGGCATTGCAAAAAACGAGGGCACATCAAGAAGGTCTGCAGGAACAAAAAATACTACAGCCCGACGAGACGCAGAAATTCCCCAACACGAGCCAAGCCTAAACGAGCCGAGGGAAAGTGGCAACAAGAGAAGCGAGCCAATACACACCAAACTGTCATTATACAGAGCGCTCAGACGGAAAGTGGAAAAAAAATTAAAGTCATCGTGAAAATCGAAGGAAAACACTGCAAGATGGAAGTGGACTCGGGGTCCTTCCTCTCCATGGTATCGTGGGACACAATAAAACAGCTAGTCCCAGGTATCAAACCCAAAGAATTGAAGAAGCAGCACCTAACCCTCAAGGACTATCAGGGAAACCAAATCCCTGTGGTAGGCATGGGACAATTCCGAGTCGCCTACAAACATCACGTCAAGGTGTTTCCGCTGACCATAGTCGACCAAGACAGACCAAGCCTCCTGGGCATCGAATGGTTCGCGCCATTGGGCATCGGGATGACCGGGGTCGATCGAGTGACTACAACCGGCTGGGAAGACGACCTCATCCGAGAATTCCAGGACGTTTTTCGACGGCTCACTTGGCAAGTATCGGGGAAATCCCATTTCTTTCAATCTAAACCCCCAAATAGCCCCACGAAGAATAAAAGCCAGGCGAGTTCCTTTTGCACTAAAGGCAAAAATAGAGGAACAGCTGGATAGAACCTGTGGACCATGCCAAGTGGGAAACGCCTATTGTCACACCCATTAAACCTGACGGGTCCATCAGAATCTGTGGTGACTATAAGGCTACCCTGAACCACGCATTACAACCAAGCGCATACCCGGTGCCAGTAGTCCAGCATTTGCTTCATTCCCTGGGAAAAGGCAAAGTTTTCGCCAAACTCGACTTGGCACAAGCCTATCAACAACTCCCAGTGGACCCAGAAACAGCAGAAGCACAGACTATAGTCACCCATAAGGGCGCATTCAAATGTCACATAAAACAGACAGAAATGTGTTCTTAGCTATTTTTACTTATTTTAACAAACATTTATTTCTTGCCACAGACAACAAGCTAGCCCCTGCCTTCTAATCAGTGTTTGCACATTATTATTATCATTATTTCAATTAATAATCCAACTAACCACAAAGCAACTCAATGTGACATACAAAAATAGATAAAACCAGAGACCACCTACACCAACACCAACAATAACAAAAATGATAATGATGATGATGAAATAACAATGCACCACACTGAGGAAACATAAAATATTAAAATGCCACATATTTGGTGCAAGTTTTATAAGGCACCCAATCTCAGATCTTGCTGATAGAGTCTCTGCCTATCATAATCATAATTATGTCCTGTTTTCTTTCTCTATATTCTTTGCAATGTTTGTTTCTTCTCTTTACAGATTACACAGTATCTTTCCTTCATCCTCATTTTTGTAGTATTACCACTTTATGTTTCAGGAAATTTGTTGTCTGCTTTCCTGTAGAGGAGGCCATAAATCTAAGTAAGCAGAGGTGCTATTCAGCAGGTTCTGATAAGTTCTGAGAAACAGTAGCAGACATTTTGAGTAGTTTGGAGAACTGGCAAATCCCACTTCTGAGATTTTACAGTATAGCAATAGCACTTAAAGTTATATACTGCTTCATACTGCTTTACAGCACTCTCTAAGTGGTTTACAGAGTCAGCCTATTGCCCCCAACAATCTGGGTCCTCATTTTGCCCACCTCGGAAGGATGGAAGGCTGAGTCAACCTTGAGCCTGGTGAGGATCAAACACCTGGCAGTGAGCAGAGTTAGCCCACAATACTACATTCTAACCACATCCTTCGCCTGCCATGCCCACCAAGCCATGCCCACAAAACCGGTAGAAAAGAAATTTGGATTCCACCACTGATTTAGTAAGCCTGTCTCTTGTATGTATTTCTTTTAACTCACAGGTTCCTTCACAGTTTCATTCCACTAAATACTATTTCAAACTCCCATTTACCATAACTGCAAACATATCTCTAGTACTTTGTAACATCATTCTCCTTACTGTGTTCCAAGTAACTACTATCTATCTCGATTTATTTCTCTTTTTTGCACCACTTCCTCTTCTTTCCGCTGGATAATGAATCCTAATCTTAACCCTAAAATTTAACCAAACAGGACTTATAGTTTCTCTCCTGCAGTCATTCTCTTCTTCCTTTTTTTCATTTCTTCAGTATTTCTTCCCCTCTACCCCCAAGATCCATGGTGACTACATAGACACATTCCAAGCTTTTTCATATGCTCCATATGCTCCAAAACCATGCAGCCCTTCCAAACAAACCAATCCTCTTGATTTGTTTAGGGCTTCATATATCAAGAATAAATCAGCTCAGATCAAACAAATTGATATCTACTTAACAATACCAACAGCTATCCAACAGAATACACTTGAGACACTATTTAAAAAAACACACACACAATCAAATTTCTTCAGATACAATGGACCTTTAGTTTGCTGGCTTGGTATGATCTTGTTCATTGCTTTTCTGATATACCAGAATCATCTCACAAATAAAAGCATGATTTGTTTCTCACTCATTCCCACATACAAGGAATTAGGAGAAAACAGGATTTTGTTCTGTCCCATGCTGGTCTTCTGAGGGTTGATACCCTGAATTGGTAACACAAACTGCATTGTTACCTCTCCAATAAATAAGCATGAAATAGTGTCACTTAAAATTTGCACATATGTGTATGTATATCCCTGTAAGTGAAAATTATACTGCAATTCTAAAAATGAAATGTTATAAACCATGTTGAAAGTGTACATATATATTTATTTGTTTTTTTAAGTTTTTGCGGGTACTTACATGTGTGCTGTTCAGCTTCCTTCGGGTATTATCCCATGTCATTGTAGTGCTCTTAAAGTTGTAGCAACGTTTCAGCAGAATCTCATCTGCCATCATCAGGCTTCTGTATTGAGTTTGTATGTGAGTCAGGCTATCACAGCCATTAGTTTTAAATTTGAGGCTAGCCTACTGTTGTCCCAGGATGGTTTTGTCTACATCCTGATTGGTTGGGAGTCTAGGTCTGTGTTTATTGGTCTTGGAGTTTGTTTGATTGGTGTTTCTGGTTTCTTCTGTCTGTTTTGTGGCTTTAATTGGCTGGCAACACTGTGTTCCTGTATTGGAGGCTTTCAGTGCAGCTTGGCTTCGTGTAAAAGGACGGCTGTTATCTATTAGGAAGCTAGGTTTCATCTGGGTGCCTGGTTGTTTGAGCTGAAGGTATCATGGGGAGTCTGTTTGTGCCCAGGTGTTTGCCTGGCTAGTGGTGTGGAGATCTTTCAATCTATCTTGGAAGCCTGCACTCTCAAATAGAAAGAAATAGAAAGCTTCCTAATAGATAACAGCCGTCCTTTCACATGAAGCCAAGCTGCACTGAAAGCCTCCAACACAGGAACAGAGTGTTGCCAGCCAATCAAAGCCACAAAACAGACAGAAGAAACCAGAAACACCAATCAATCAAACTCCAAGTCCAGTGAACACAGACCAAAACTCCCAGCCAATCAGAATAGGCCAGCCTCGAATTTGAAACCAAAAGCTGTGAGACCCACATCCATACAGAAGCCTGAGGATGGCAGATGAGATTCTGCTGAAACGTTGCTACAACTTTAACAGAACTACAATGACGTGGGATAATACCCGAAGGAAGCTAAACAGCACACATGTAAGTACCCGCGAAAGCCTAAAAAAACAAATACACACACATATATATATATACACACATATATATATATACCATATGTAAATATATGATAGCATAAGAACATATGATCTACATTTACATGGATTTTTCAATTCGAGCAACTTTAAAAATGTGTGGAGTTCAACTCCCAGAATTCCGCAGCCACTTATGCTGAGCAGAATTCTGGGAGTTGAAGTCCTCACAGCATAAATTTGCCAAGGATTAAAAACACTTCTATAGACATACAAATATTTAGAATGAAACACACAGCCATCTTGAATTACCTATAACAGCAAGATCTTTGTGTGGTGTAACTGATCTGTAGGTAGGAAATCGGAGTCGATAGGAAATTTCATCTTGAAATATAATTCCAATAGTATCTAAGTTGAACTCCTGGTCTGATTCCATCATGGTCTTCTCATCTTCCACCACTTTTGTATTAATACCTTAAGCATAGAAATGATGTCAGTAAGTAATATCCTATATAGGACAGGGAAAGAGAAATGTCTTTGCATGCTGATGTTTTATTAGCTGTATCAATTAATCATTTCAAGGGTTAATTAATCATTTCAAGGGTTAATTAATCATTTCAAGGGTTATTATCACAAATTTGAGCAAGAGTATCAAAAAAAGCTAGACTGATATTTAATCTTGTAGCCTAAACTTTGTTAGCACCTAAGTTAAATAAAAGGAGAGAGGCAAGCAGAAATGCATGATTGAAGGGTTCCTCCCCCCCAAGCCTTTTCATTCATTTATTTGATAGCTGTCTTGATCTCAAACATATCTTCATGCATAACATATTGGCTGGGTTAATCTCCCCCCCAAAAAAACAAATTGTTGAATTTTTGCTTCTCATATAAGAAAAACAGTGCGATAGCCACATGAAAACAGATTTTGTAGTCAGGTTATACAAAATCAGTTGATCACAATATATAAAGAACATCACAGACAAACCACAGGTAGCCTGATATATGAACTCAGTTATAATTCATACACCAATGGTATTAATTTATTTTTATTCTGTCTTTATTATTTTTATAAATTACTCAAGGCAGCAAACATATCTAATATTCCTTCCTCCTCCTATTTTCCTCACAACAATAACCTGCAAGGTGTGTTGGATTGAGAGAAAGAGTGACTGACTCAGAGTCACCCTGACACTTTTATGCCTAAAGCAGGACTAGAACTCAGTAGTCTCCTGGTTTTTATCCCGGTGCCTTAACCATTAGACTTAACTGGCTCTCTTGCTCACTTTCTCTAAATTGAGGTACACAAAGCTAGAAGAACATTGGAGGATACCTGCAATCATTTTTCTATAGTTACCAAACTCAATCAAAACAAGCCTATTTGAAATTAGCATTTATGGAAGTCTTTGAAAACATTTAAACAGATACTTTATACCTTTTAGAGGAGAGACTATTTCTATTTTCTTCATTATTTCTCTTGACATCTTAGTATTTGGAGCAAACAAAAGTTTAACTTCAGTTATATTAAGTGAAGGTTTTCCAAGGAAAGCATGAGGTATTTCAGCCTTCTCATAAAATGACACAGATGCTGATAACAGTATTATACTGAAGAGAACCAGGGAAGAAAACCATTCCTGGAAATATGAAATAAGTCCAAGTTATTAACATCCATTACAGTATTTTGGAATGATCACAGCAAGGCAATTCTATTCTGAACCATAGGCATATCATTTGGGATCTACAGTAATGAAAATATAACAAAAGAGAATCTAGGAGGGTGGACCTTGCAATGTGCACTGTCACATCATGCATATATGCACCTATATGTGTGCCTAATGGCATCACACCCTTCAGAAATATCTATAAAATATGCATGGGGTGAAGTTGTAATACCAGTGAGGAAGCTCTGCTTATCCACATATTCATTCTTAACCCCAAAAGGCATCTTGAATTCAGCAGTCTGGCATACGGCAGATGGGAGGAAACTTTTAAAAATGCTTTTAGAACCACTCTTATTCCCACAGTGTTACAATTGTAATTTTGAGACTGAAAATATTATTCTTCAAAAAACACCATTTTTCCTATATTGCACAGAAAGGAAAGCAATTAAATGAATGGCATGTACACTCTTTTTGGTTATAACAAGAAATGTTAGCAGCTCCAGAAAGTTGCTAAAATTCTTTTAGCAAATTAAAAACCCTTTAACTTGTCCTTTTTAAAACTTATTTATTGGACTTTTTCACCTTCACATATCCAAACTGATTTTTTTCTTCTTCTGTCTTTGTACCCTGGAAGTCCTCCAAATGTGAGACCAGCCCTGCTATGGCAGTGCACAGTCAAATATTGTTTTCTGTCTCTAAGCTAAAGCTGAACTCATTCTATTTGATTCTCTACCCTTATCTCACATGAAAAGTTCTTGAGACCTCATAGACCCTTAGCAAAGTCAGTTGCTGGCAGAGAATAAAAAAATAGAAGCACATGGGTATCACTCCTTGTTTCCAAAACCAGTTATATTCATCAAGTTGCACAATAAACACAACACAAACTGTCCTTAGTCCAATTTTTGGCATTAGATTTATAACTTTTCATTGTTTAGAAATAGAGAAAGGAAACCAGAAGAAAAGGAATTTCATGGGGACAAGGGGTGGAGAAAGGGGGAGTTTTTTTCACTGAAGTAAAAGTTGCTGCTTGGCACTTGCCTGGAAACTCTGCATTCTCATCCTCCATTTCAGAATGATATTTTTCCACAAGAGTGCAGCAGTCTGTTGACACAAGCTTCTTTTTCGCACATACTCTGTCTGCATGATAAAGTTTGCTTCAAATAAAAAAGAAATCCACTGAGAAATCTTAACATCAAGCAAGCTGTAGTGGGAGGCACAGGTTAAACATTACAATACCCCTCCTTTCCTTGCTTATGGGGTCATGTTCTGTCATCTATTTATTTCCTAAACAGATCAATACAGGTGAAAGCTATGCAGGATGTTGACCTAGAATTATTTGACCAAGAGTATTTGATCATGCCATTTTTTTTCTTAGCTAAATACAATAGAATAGACTGACCAAAAACATAAAACAATCAAATCTCTGTATAGAATTTCCATCAACTCCAAGGCACTTAGAAATATTTCCAGGTGTCCAAGTAGAGGTCCATATTAGCATCCAACAATGCAGAAAGCAATTTATCCATAATCTTTAGACTGCCAATGAAAAAACACACACAATGTTCTCAGAAACTTCAATAAATACCTTTCTTTTAACATATTTTAATCTGACACAGCTTTACTCAGAAGCAGGATCCACTTCAACAAGATAAATCCAGACAAGGCATATATAGATTGAGTCAAACTGTATTTATAGTAGCTTTCAATGTGTTAAATTGCATAATGCTTGAAATGTAAATAGTAAATAAGTAGAAAGTAATAAATAAATCCTTACCTTGAACAATTTGAACAAGAAATGGAGGAAAGAAATTAAAGATAGCTACAGAATCAAACCAATGTTCACCTGGAATGTGATTTCTTTGGGGAAAAAGGGCTATGATAGCTTTTTTTCCCCACGTCTTTATTTCTTCAATTCATTAATCAGCAAAAAAGCCACAGACTTTCACAATACTTTGGTGTTCTTATTTTCCCTCCTCTCATTTCCCCTCTCCCAATCAGCTGAACAGATTTCTTTGTTTTGAAGGATTCATCAGTGTTCACGCAGCTGTATCTCTAAAAAAAGAACTCAAGTTATATTCCAGAGTTTGAGAGAGACAAAGATGATTAACATTTATATTTTTTTCTGCACCTAGCTAAGAAACAGGCATTTTTAAAGATACAAATCTGGAAATGTGATTAAAGCGAGTAGGTATCATTGTCTTTGGAGGTTCAGCCCTAGCATTAGGTAGAGCAATGTTTCTCAAATTTGGCAACTCGGAATTGGGAGAATCCATACACGTTAAAATTGCCAAGTTTGAGAAACACTGAAGTAGAGTGAACAATCTACATAACTTAGCATTTGCAACAAGGCAAATTCCTTGTGTGTCCAATTCCACTTGGCCAATAAAGAATTATATCTATTTATCTAACATAGCTGATGCTGAAAGGAGATTGAGATAGGTATCATATGGGCCATTCTCTTTTCAGTGTGATGAGGATTCTTACATGGCATTAATGTGGTCCAAATGATTGGCTCAATGTTTCACATTGGATAGAACATCTCAATGTTTCACATTGGATAGAACAATCAGTCAGGAAGAGACGAGACATCTTGTGCTAGATGTGTGTTTCAATCTGCATTTGCTTAAACAAACAATAGGGTGGATTTCGGCAAGAAATGAGAGAATGGAGGAAGCTCTGTGTGTGCCATGCAATTCAAAAGGACTTTTTTTCTCAGGTCTGTGTTATTGGCCAGGGTTGAAGAGGGGGCGGGGGGAATCAACTGCTCAGTTTTGTATAAGAAATATCACAATGTCTTTTGCTATCTAGTAGTAGTCTGAGCCAGCCTGTGTTGATTTCAACAACTTTGCAATATTGTTGAAAAATACAACTTACAATAAACAAGACCCTCAAGATTGGTAAAGCAGCTTGACATATTTTCATCCTTTCATGGGGAATAAAATTTTGTTACAATGGATTTCTCATTATTTTAAAGAGTTCTTCTTATAACACTGTTTTTGCAGTCAGGACCATATCCACCTCTCAATAACTTCCAGATTTAGATTTCTGACAGAATTAATAATTTTGTGTTTGCCTATATATTGTTAAAATTACAATGGTAGATGAATGTCGTATTAGACTGAAGCCTCCACAGGGGCTTCAAATGATGAAAGCAGCATTATACCCTTGCATTGTTCCATCCTTTTTGTTGTCACAGCATGGCATCACACTCCTGTACAAATGGGTCAGAGCTTGAATTGCAAGGCTAATTTTGATGAAAGCGTCAGATCCTGCACAGACCCTGATGCTAGAAGACTTCCAAGGTCAATGTGATGAGCATCTCAGTTCTGATTGTGGATCCTTTTCACTGAGTGAAATGGCTTAGATTTGCCCTGGTGAGATGCTTTGTATGACATGGGTAATAGAGGTCAAGAAGGTGTGTTACAAAACCTTGAAGAAGCTATCTATGAGGATGGTCCACTCTTGAGATCCTAACAGGTCCAGCATTGTGTCTTGCAAAAATGATGGGGTTATTTGGTAATTTATGCTGAATTATAATACGGTGTCTCCAATGTGCAGTCACTGTGAACCAAAAATTCTTCCATGATTTTCAAAACAAATTATGAAACAGGATTGGCCAGTGATCTGCAAAATCCCACAAAACAACCAAATTCTCACTTTATAATGGCATCTGAATGAGTATGGCTTTGTATTTTAAAGAAAAGTTTAAATAGTTCAAAGCACAATAAATGTGCGTTTTTACTGTTTGCTGCTAGCCATAATTCTTGGCCATTCATTTTTTACTTTAAATCTGCTAGGATTTGCCAAATGGTTTGGTCTAACAAGACAATAGATTTAGCTCACATAGCAGCACAGCAATGATGGGGAGGAGGGAGAAAGTAGAAGGATTTTATTAAATGGAACACAATTGCAAACATATACGGAGTAAAGGTTACCTTGCATCCTTTCTGCCTTTCAGAAACCTTCAAAAACAACGAAAGTTCTGCCAATAGGCAACGCCATCCAATAGTAAACAGAGAAGTTGAGATAGTGGCAGATTTTATCTTTCAAGGGTGGCTCAATCTTCACAGGGACAATGATTGTAGTTCTGAAATGGTACTTCGGAGAAAGGCTAAGACAAATCACACAAAGGTGGAAACATCACATTGTCATATGACCATGAAAACCCATCCACCAAAAGGCTGAATAAAAGAAAATTATTGATAATAATTGGACCACATTTATTTATGATAATAATTATTCCACATTTATAATTGGACCACATATTCAATACCAGATGAAGTAAATCCAGGTTGCTCACTGGAAGTACTAATATGAAGCTACAGCTTACTTAGTTTGGAGACATCATGTGAATGCAAGAGTCAATGGAGGAAACCTTGATGTTTGGAAAAATTAAATGTAATTGAAGGTAATTTAAAAAAAGAGGCCACAAATGGCACCAGCATGGGCATTCTAGGGCTCAGGTAATTCCTGGCCAATCATCTAGATAAAACAATGTTCATCATATAAAGTGAGAAACAACTGAGTGGCTGAACAGCAGCAAAACATTGTTAGCCAGCCAGAGTCACCATGGTAGGATGGGTGGCCACATTAATTGAATAAATAAGATTAAATGTGACCCTTGACCACTAAGAAAAGGAGGGTCAGATGCACGAGCCTTGAATTGTTGTGCTTAGTCAAAATTACTCTCAGGAAAAATTGAATTAATTTAGGGTAGATATATTGATGAAATAGGAAGTAAGGTATAACTCCACTGATTATTTATCCTTCAGACCAGACAATATCAAAATACTGTAAGGTACTTTTTGATACATTAAGTATGCACACTATAATCAGAATGTCATCATTCCATGTTGCAAGCACAGAAGTGAATGATATGAAGATGCTTCAAAGAAGGCTATGTCCGAGTGACCAGATGGTCAGACAAAGACAACAATCAGTGATTGTTCTAGCATCGGACCTTTGTTAGTTTAAGGCTTTGATGTCTCAGAATCTGCACCTGTGTACATCAGGAAATGATAGTACAGGCAGGCTGTTCAGAAGTCAGAAATCAATTCAAGAGACCCTGTTTAGATTGCTATTCTAGAAAGATGTCAGAAATCTGTTTGGATATATTTAAAAGAATGGGACATTTCAATTTCCATTTCATTAACCTCTCATTTTTTTTCATAAAACATGAAAGAAATGCAAAACCAAATATTTTTCTTGCAATTGCAAAATGTTCATTTGCAGTACAGATCAGTATGCACCATTTTAAGCAGACAGCATTCCCTGCAGAAATGGCAGGGAAGAATCAGTTTCCATATATTTTAAGTTTTAAAAACATTAAGAACTTTGCAGAAAGCCTTTAAAAAGTAACTTAGGCATTTTACAGTAATCCTTAAATCTTTCCAATTTGATTTTCTGGAAGACAGTTTTCACACTATATCATGTTATTAATTAATTCAAATCAGTTGCCTGTTCCAAAGAAAGGCTGTATTGCTCAAGATTGAAGCAGGGTTCTGCTGTATAAATACTTACACCACTTATACCTGCTTGATTTAGGCCTTGCTTGAGAACCAATTTACTTTTCTTTCCCTGTGCATGCACTACCCATGGCATTCTCTATCCATTCCCTTGAGATGATGCTTCCCAGTGATTTTGAAGCTAACTTAGCTCCTTGTCTAAGTGCACATTTTATCATGAAAGATTTTTCTTCTCAAGAGACTCATCAAGAGCTGGGACCAAAATGTTCAAGTTTTAACAGCAGAGCCTCTACTGAATAATCTATGCTTTACTTCTTCGCCCAATGCTAATCATATACGGCAGTGCAAACTATATGGAACTAAAACATCTGCAACAGATAATCTGGGACAACAAAAAATGGGGTGGGAGTAGACAGAGATTCACATGGTTCTAGTCCTACAGCTGTTGCGGAAGTCATTAAAAACATGGAAGTTCTCCCAGCCCTCGGGTTAGCATGGATGCCAAGTCTGTTAGGTTTTGCAGATTTGGATGTTTCTCTCTTCCAGAAGCATATGTGTGTTTTAATTATTTTGTTTTCTGTTTCTTTGTCTCTATTGTAACCTCCCCTAGGAACTTGTGGAAGTTGTGTGGTCTCCAAATGGAATAAGTAAATAAACAGGCTCAAGTAGCTTGTTTAAAGATCTGCTAGGAAAAATGCCAGTGATGGTGAAACATCCTAATTTCTGGAAAGTTCACTGGAAGTCATTGAACATTAGCATTAGAGAGGCTATCAGGTGCTTCAACTCTTGCCGCAATACTTCAAAAGTCATCACTTATGACCTTATTTGCCTATCTCAATCCAATAAAGAAATTAAATCACCAAAAACCATAGAGTTGAGCAAGATAGCAATGAAGATTCTCAGATATCTAGGTAGAGTTGTCTGGAAGTTGAGTCATGGCAACCAGATTTCTTTTCTTGTTGGTTCAAAACATGCTTGCTATTTATCCAAGGAGAACTGAAGAAGCTACTTGGACAAGTAGCAAAACTTTTTGAGCCAACAAGAAAAGAAGTCTAGTGCCATGACTCAACTTCCAGATGATTGACCTTATGGATTAATTTTTGCAAGACCACTGTGAATGAACCTCTATAGATGCCCAGTATTATTACTTTAATTAAAGGGATTCCAGATATTAAAACTGTTAAAATTTAGTACGTGTTATCATCAATGGAACAAAACCAGTATCTTTCTATGGATGATTTTAAGACCCTAAACTGAGCTATAAATCTCAAAAGTGTGTAAAACAATTGGAATAAGATCCCTTCTCTACACAGTACTAAAACCTTTGATCATAGTTATTTAGTTTCTTGAGCTACTGTGCTTTTATAAATGCACTCATTTTTTAGTTCCAAGGGTAAAACTCAGGTACTAGTGAAGTCTAGATCAGAGTTCAGGGAGTTGCAAAATATAACTAAATGATTCAAGATGTTTAGCAAGACTCCATCAATTGAAAAACTCTTAAATATCTCAGTCCTTTGTAATTCTTCACTCAAGGCTTCCCATAGTCTGGTTGCTGAAGGTTAACACAGCCTTCCATCCATTTAAAGTTAGTAAAATGTGGACCCAGATTGTTGGAGGCAATATGCTGACTCTGCAAACTGCTTATAGAGGGCTGTAAAGCACAATTAAGCAGTGTATAATTTCAGGCGCTATTGCTATTGTTATATATTAGCATACTCGAAATACCCCAATCTGATTGGTCTAGAAATACTACAAACTGATTGGTTGAAGGAAGCGCTGTGATTGGCTCACTCTGAATCAACCGTGATTGGCCGGGCTGATCGCGGGAGATTCAGAGAGCCTTCATTGGCCGGCAAGCCGTGAGCAATCCCTATATAAAGGGTTGCCGCAGCTCCGAGGTCCAGCACAGGTCGATATAACAAATAAAGAGCTGAAAAATCACACTGGTCTCGACTCTCTTTTCCCGCGATCCAACACTGGCGACGGAGGTGGGATTCTGAGACAAAGAGACCAGTCGAGCATGTGGCAACCAGAACTGAACAACCGACGAGATGGCCAGCAGCAACTCATCACCCACCTCATTCAATCAGGCATCAATCGATTCCTCATGTTCCTCGAGAGCAACAACCTGAAGGACACCAATGATCATAGGAAGAGAGCCATGTTCCTGACACACTGCAGGCCCACAGTGTTCAAGATGGCCAAGGCGCTGGCCAGACACCAAGACATGAAGGAGATGGCATGGACAGACCTGGACCGGCTGCTAAGGAACCATTATGCACTGGCCGTACCCAACCTCATCCGGAGGCATTAATTTTATAGGAGGGATCAGAAGGAAGGTGAAAGTATCGGAGACTTCATGGTGGCCCTAAGGAACATTGGGGGTGCGTGTGGGTTCTCTGACATGGACGAGGCTATGAGAGACCGCGTGGTTCTCGGATTAAGAGACCCTGTGCTCCAGGGCCAACTGATGGCGCGAATGGACATCACAATCACCGAAGCCATCGCCGAAGCCACCGCAGCCGAGACTGCGAAAAAGTCATAGGCCAAAATACAGCAGATGAACACGCGAGACCAACAACTACCCATGGAAGCCAACCCAGCCCCAGACAAAAGACCAGAGGCAAGCCAGAAGATCACGATCACGCACCATGGGAACATCGATTCCCCTTCTGAGACCGAAGATGAGGATGAGGAAGAGATCCACAGACTTCAGTCAGAACGGGACCGACGGGAGTGGAGAGGTCGTAAATCGGGGTTTCAGTGCGCTGGGTGCAGAGGGAACCACCCCCGTTCAGATTGCTGGTTCCTAGATGCCATATGCCGGCACTGTGACAAAAGGGGGCACATTGCAAAAGTCTGCCAAAACAAGAGGACTTACAGCCCGAGGGGACGTGACAGCAAACCCCCGCCCCCAGAACCAGAGACTGGCATGCAGAGAACTAGTGGACCCACGAAGGCAGGAACAAGCGGCTCAGCGAAAACCACCGGAAGGAGGAGACCCACCAGACGGTCACCATTGGGCACTCGAACACAACCGATGCCCGAAAAGTACACGTGCAGATCAACATTGAAGGCCAGCAGTGCAACATGGAGGTGGATTCCGGATCCTACCTTTCCTTGGTCTCCTGGAAAACAATCAAGTGTCTGGTACCCAGCATACACAGATAGGAGTTGGAAAGCCAGAGACTGACCCTAAAAGATTACCAGGGGAACCGGATCCCCGTGGTCAGAATCGGACATTTTCACGTAAATTTCAAAGGACACGCAAAGGTACTCCCACTGACCATCATGGATAGAGACCGCCCAAGCCTGCTGGAAATGGAATGGTTCACGCCATTAGGGATCGAGGTGACTGGCATTAACCACATCGATGAAATGGACTGGGAGGAGAACTTCATGAAGGACTTCCAGGAGGTCTTCAACGGCGAACTAGGCAAGTACCGGGGGTCCCCAATATCATTCAACTTGAACCCCAATATTGCCCCGATCCGCCTAAAACTGAGGCGAGTCCCATTCACCTTCAAGCCTAAAATCAATGAGCAATTAGACAAGCTCATCGCCCAAGGGGTTCTGGAGCTGACAGACCATGCACGGTGGGAAACCCCAATAGTCACCCCAATAAAACCGGATGGGTCAGTGAGAATCTGCGGTGACGACAAGGCCACCCTCAACCATGCACTGCAGCAGAGTGCTTACCCTGTCCCAGTGGTACAGCACCTCCTAGACTCACTGGGGGAAGGAAAAGTCTTCACAAAGCTTGACCTGGCACAGGCATATCAGCAGCTGCCAGTCAACGCCGAGACTGCTGAAGCGCAAACCATCGTGACCCGCCGGGGGGCATTCCTGTGAAAGAGGCTCCAGTTTGGAGTCAGTGTGGCACCAGGGGTGTTCCAGAGTGTAATGGAATGACTATTGCCAGGAATAAAAGGAGTGGTGTCCTACTTCGATGACGTGCTGGTGTCAGCGAAGAACAAAACCCAATTGAGGAGCCACCTCAGGGAAGTCCTGCAAAAATTTAAAGACACAGGACTAAAAATAAAAAAAGAGAAGTGCCAACTATGCACAGAAAAAGTAGAGTTCCTGGGGTACCTGGTTGACAAAAATGGAATCCACCCCACTGAGAAGAAGGTTAAAGCCATCAAGGAAGCTCCGAAACCACAGAATAAAATGGAACTGCAGCGTTTCCGAGGACTCATTAACTTTTATAATGTTTTCTTGCCCCAGAAGGCAACAACGGTGGAGCCCCTTCATCGACTACTGGACAAGACAGCCACATGTTCCTGGGGCAAGCGGGAAGAAACCGTGTTTCAAAAAATAAAAGACTTACTAACATCGGAATCAGTCCTCATACAGTATAGTGAAACCCTACCGCTAACTGTGACCTGTGATGCTCCACCCTTCGGCGTCGGAGCCATCCTAAGCCACACCCTGCCAGGCGGGAGAGAAGCGCCAATCGCATTCTTCTCCAAGACATTGTCCAGGGCAGAGAGGAATTATAGCCAGCTGGACAAGGAGGTGCTAGCAGCGATCACTGGCGTGAAGCAGTTCCATGAATACCTATACGGTAGGACGTTCTCACTTATCACTGCCCATAAACTGCTCCTAGGAATAGTGGCAGGGAACAAGGCCACCCCAAACATTTTGTCACCCTGGATGACAAGGTGGTCCAAATTCCTTGCTGCCTACAATTATCAATTAATACACTGACCAGGAAAAAACATCTCACACACAGATGCACTGAGCCGCTCCCCCCTACCCGACCAGGAAGACAACCCGGCACCCACCACGTCTATGCTACAGATAGAAACACGACCCAACCCACCCATGAATGCATCAGACATTGCCAGAGAGACTATTAAAGACAGGCAACTGGAGCGAGTTTTGAACTGGGTGGGAAAAGGGTGGCCAGAAACAGATGGTGGCGAACACTTTAAACCCTTCCAGAATCATCAGACTTAACTTTTTACACAAAGGGGTTACATATTATGGGGGGACAGAGTGGTGGTTCCAGAGACATTATGAGCAAGAGTACTGGCTATGCTGCATGAGGGACAACCAAGCATCGTCAGAATGAAAGCCCTGGCCAGGAGATGGACATAAATATTGGTGGCCAGGGATGGACATAAACATTTAGACATGGGTGGCAACATGCAAAAAATGCCAGAAAGCCAGACCAAACCCCCCTTCCGCCCCTCACCTCGAATGGGAGACCCCCAGGGGACCACGGTCAAGGGTCCATATAGATTTTGCCAGACCCACAAAAGGACACACATTCCTAATAGCGGTCGATGCTTACTTGAATTGGCTGGAAATAAGCGTCATGAAATCCACCACCACGGAGGCCGTCATAAAAATACTAACAGAACTGTTTGCCACCCACGGACTACTGGACTTACTAGTGTCAGACAACGGGCTGCAATTCACGGCATCGTCATTTGAAAAATTTCTTGCCGAATGGGGTATACAACATGCATTAACAGCGCCCGCTCACCCGGCGGCAAACGGGCGGGCAGAATGAATGGTTTGCTACACAAAAGACACACTACAAAAGATGGACACCAGCGACATACATGACAAAATAAATAAGATGCTCATGATACAACACATAACACCCAGCACGACCACCAACAAAAGTCCAGCAGAACTACTCATGGGCAGGAAATTATGGTCACAGCTAGACAGACTGCACCCAACATACAACCCCGAGAAACTACCAAACTCATCTAGTAAATACTGAATGTTTGCACTGGGAGACACAGTCTATGCAAAAAATTTTACAGGGGACCCACTCTGGATACCAGCCAAAATAACCCAGGTAACAGGCCCCCGGTCGTACCGGTTAGAGACGGAAGATGGAAGAAGCTGGAAATGGCACATCGACCAACTGAGGTTGAGAACAACCACCGACAACACGGGAAACGCACAAACACCACTAATAGACATGAATAAAAAAACCAGAGGGGGGGAGAAACCCCCAGCAATAACCAAAAGGGAGGAGAAACCCCTCTAAAAAACAACAACAACTCGAACACCCCCAAACAATACCAATGGGCAGAAAAATAAACCAACTCTACTCACCGGCAGACGACTTCAGCAGAAGGGAACCAGCAGCGATCGAGGAACTAGAAGCCTCACCTGGAAGAAGCAGCCAAGCCAGCTCAACCAGCCTGGAAAGACCAGGAGGGAGCAGCGGAACCGACAACTCAACCGGCCTGGATAAACCGGGTGGGAGTTGCGGCAAGAGGAACTCACCCTTCCAGGCGGTTCCAGCGAGAAGGACGGGACCAACAAGGATCCTGTCCGAACCAGTCGAAGACAACACCACAACTGAACCTCGTAGGTCAACTAGAAACATCAAAAGCCCCGCCTACTTACGGGACTATGTTACGTAGGTTGGAATGAATCAAGAGGGGAGGGGTGTTCTATATTAGCATACTCGAAATACCCCAATCCCATTGGTCCAGAAATACTACGAACTGATTGGTTGAAGGAGTGCTGTGATTGGCTCACTCTGAATCAACCGCAATTGGCCGGCCGCGGGAGATTCAGAGAGCCATCATTGGCCGGCAAGCCGCGAGCAATCCCTATATAAAGGGCTGCTGCGGCTCCGAGGTCCAGCACGGATCGATATAACAAATAAAGAGCTGAAAAATCACACTGGTCTCAAGTCTCTTTTCCCGCGATCCAACAGCTATCCTCTTCTTGCCACCTCTCCTAGAAATTTACTTTTAAGCAACACCAACTTGGCCTGGACTTTTATAAAAAAAAAAGGGAAGAGATGAAATGCAAGAATGAAAGGAATCAAATGGCTCAGACAGCCCAACTGTTTTTAATTGTTCTATCAGATATGTACCAACCTTTAACATCCGACTTCAACCTTTAATATCTGACTAACAGAATACTGAACTTACTTTTCTAGTTAATCCAGTTAAGGTCTTTATTATTTTTTTAAAAGACCTTGGAGTTCTACAGCACAAGCTATTCTAAAAACAAAGTAGAAATGACAATGCTTGATGTATTTCTTATACTATAACTGCAAACATATAAAAGAAAATAACAGCATGGTACTGTAACAGCGGATTATATCAAAAAGCCATAAAATATCTTATGGTAGGGATTTCATGATTAAAAGGGTATTTTTGCCTCTACCAATTCATGGCCATAGGAGCAGCATCCAGCATTATCCCTTTCATATCTGAAAAAACACCTGGAGATTTATGCTATCCTTTCTCCTGAGGATAGTAGCCACGAAAGCAGCAGCTTTTTCTTCTGTTACAGCTGTACTAGCTCTCGTAATCTGCTCCTTTCCAAATATGTGTGGTAGAAGAATCCTATTTAATTGTGTCCATTTTAAGAACATTTTTTTAAAGTGTCAGAGATGTGACAAAGAATGTATGTGAAATGCTGGCTGTTCATACCAAATCAGTAAATGATAAGTCAGCCTGAGAAAGATAAGGAGACCTAGCATAATATAAGAAGATGGTTTATAGTATCCACTATCAAACTGCAACTGTTATCTCAAGAAAATATTTCATGGAGGATGACATGTTACAAGAGTGTTTTTTGTTTCCAGTCATTATTTCTATTGGTAAATGAACATCCAGAACATTGGGAAATTTTATAATGCAATAATAAATGGCAGGAAGTGCATGAGATACCAAAACCTACAAAAATTGCTGTGTTGTAATGATTACAGCTTTGGAATAAAATTTAAGGATATGTTTTATTCAACCCACAGATAAAGAGCTCACTGGAAGTTCACTGGATGACTTTTGGCTCCAGTGTAGAGAATTAAACAATGCAGTTAGGGGTCACGATGTCTCCCCAGGGCAGAAAGCACTGCAGTAGAGAGAAACAGCATTCCGCCACAGCGCTTTCCAGATAGGACTTAGAGGAAAGCGGTGGCTCAGGGCTGCTAAATTTCACTTTGCTGTGCTCTCCCAGCAAGAGCAGCAGCTGAGAGAAGCAGCTGCCAACCCAGAGAGCCCATGGAGTGGCTCCGTGAGTGACTGAAGCTTGCCCAACACCAAGGGCTGGAAGAAGCGACTGCAAGGTCTGAGAGACGCTGGAGGTTCAACCCAGCTGCTTCTCTCCACTGCAGTGCTTTCCGGATAGGACTTCCCTGTGCCCACGCCAACCCCCACCCCGTGCCTGTGCTCCCCTCCCCACAGCCTTTGGTCAAGTGCAGCAGGCCCCAGGCCAGATAAATTTCTTCAGCCCGGGGTGGGCATAGTTTGAGGGAAGAGCCAGGTCTGAAAGAAGTGATTGCTGTACTCTACTGTTTGGGGAAATGTGTATTTCATACAGGAAAATAATCTGATTGCTTTTGAGCTTTCTTCACTTTCACTCGGGTTTGAGAAGTGTTATTTGCTTCTCTGGCTCAGGCTCTGACAAATCTTGATCCCATTTCTGATGAACAAAATAACAAAGTTTTCTATGCTTTCTTCTGTTTCTCAGTATTGCTAACAATATGAAGAAGGGGCATCTCTCCCCCTCAAAAAATTCTCTTTTTTTCTCTGCACTGTTGATATTTCTGTGTTCCATTTTTCACTGTTGCAAGTTTAAAAATGTAGGATAAAGGAGAGAAAGAGGGCTAGATATATAGAGTGCAGCAATTTATTTGCCATATAAACCTTTGAGTATACTGTATATATCATATTTATCAGAATTAAGGCACTTACATATTTTAGTCTGAAAAATATATCTGTACACATTTAGGAGAGCAGATCTAAAAGTATATATTTGAAAGTATTATGTATATTTTAATTTACATCCACAATAAAAGGTGAAATTTATGTTCCTGAAACATGAAACAATACAGAAAAAGTCATTTTCTTCTTGGTTGAAATTTTCCGGAACTGTAAATTTTCTAGATGTGGCTAATATAAGGGCTAGTCATAATGCCTTTTCTTTAAAGACTTCCATTCTATGTAGCAGATTATAAGCCCCATTATCTAGAGAATATTGTCTCTTCTAGATCAAGGAATCGGTGCTTGTGTCAGTACTGTTCTTTTTTTAAAAAATGTGTTGACGACTTAGAGATCACCTTCTTGAAGTTTCTTCCAGTCAAAAGTTGTATTCGGAGCAAATCAAAATAATCTCACTCTTGCTCTTTGCAAAGTTCTAGGAAAACCTACATAAAGCAGACAATGTTTAATAAGTTAGTCAATGATGGATGAATGGTATAAGAGATAACAGTTACCTAATATTTATCTTTCCTAGGAAAATATTAGTTTTAGTTCTTTTTGTAAAAGAAGGATCTTTTGGATGATGTAGCTGCATCATAAACATTGTTAGTACTCTGAAATATTTTCAGCCCTTTCTCAGTAAGATGAAGTGCTATCCTATCACTAGAGCAGGGAGGCAAGGCATATTGCAGGTCCCATCCCTAACAAGATACATCTGGTGCTAGAAGAAGGGTCTTCTCTGTGGTGGCTCCCTCCCTCTGGAACATCATCCCTTCAAAAAGTAGACTGCCCCCCACTCTGACACTCTTTCAGAAGGCACTGAAGACATGGTTCTTCCAGTGGGTCTGGGAAACCCAGAATGGGATGAAGCCCATTAAATGGCTGGTATGAGTACATGTTGTCAACAAGGTGGGAGGATGTGGATTATTATTTATTATTATTTCTTTTATATTGTGTTTTTAATCTCCTGTAAACTTCCTTGAGTCACTGTGAATGAGTAGATGGCAATATAATTTAAAAATAAATAAATAGGTAAATCAAGGGGCCTATCTTCCAGCACTATATCATCAGTTGGTTTATCTTGTCTATCCATATGGTTTTCTTGATAAAATACATGAGTGATTCCCCATTGCCTACTAAGAAGCAGTAGGAAGCAGATCTGCTTCCAAACATCTTTCTAGGTCACTATGGCCAGATACAGGGGGCTGCTTTGGAATGCCTTCATGCCTTGAGCAACTCTATGGAGAATACAGGGTCACTCCATAGTAGAACATATATTCTTCCTGTCCATTGCAAGTGTTCTTCACTTGGACCCCTCCCCAGGAGCACCCTTCTGCCATGATAAGGCTGTAAGATCTGGGGGGGGGGGGAGGGAATCCCCACAAATTCTATCAGATAAGGGTATTATTTAAAGGGATTACCTGTTCCAAAGTGTTCAAAGAAAAGCTGTACTCCTCAAGATTCAACAGTTGTTTCGCTATGTAGGGGGGGAAAAAATAGGCTTGGTTGATTTAGGCTTGCATGGAACATTTTTGCTTGTCTTCTGTGCATAGATATTGATTCCTTACTCGACACCCATATAGCAACTACATAATCACTACTAGTGACAATCAGGCTAAAGATTAGAACTGAAATTACTTTTAAATTAATTTGGAACATCTGCCTTAGACCTCACACAACTATGAACACCCAGTTCTGTGCTATTCATTAAAGCAGCCTGGCTTCTTAAGTCTGAAAAAATGCTGTGTCTGATCAAGCATCACATGAATGAGTCGACTCGTGAAAGTAGCAGCATCCTTTTTTTCAGACTTGTGCAGCTCCCTGAAAATAATGGTTTGTTTTAAAGCATTGCAGGGAGCTGCTTTCCTTGTAAGGCCCAGTTTGCAAAACATTTCAAAAGACTAATGGTACTTGAAAATATGATTGGGCTGCTGTAGCATTACTTTGCAATGTTTCATTTCTCTGTCTATTCATTTGTCTTAAACATAATTGTAACATAAACATAATCAATAAATCTAGTCATCCTAAAGGCAAGTTATCAAATAAAGTAAACTGTAAAGGACCGGTCCCACTGCACTTACGGATGCAAAGAGGATGTAAAACGTTAAAAAAAGCTTGCCATCTGTTGGAAAATGCTATGCATCCATTGTGTACTCACTGCATATGTGTTTCATATGCTCTATCCATCGAGCATCTGTCCACTGAGATTTCATCCACGCAAGAAGTTTTGAGCTGCACAAAACTTTATGAACGGATGAACTTTCCGCTGCGTATGATGTACATCCACGACATATATGGGCAACAAATGTTCTTTGTCCGTTATCATCCGTTAAACGTCTGCTGTATCCTCTCTGCATCCTCTGGCCTCAACTTATCATCCTCAACTCACATCCGCTGCAGCTGAAAATGGAAAGAGGGAGGAAACAAAAGGTACACGGAACGTCTACACAGTGTTAGTAGCATGGAAATAGACGGACAAAATGTTTGTATCTGGGATGTATCTCGTATATTTAGGATGTCTGCAGTATGTCTAGAGTATGTAGAAGGACACCTAGCAGACAACCGATATTTTCCATAAAAAGGGGGAGAAAATCATCTGGATCTCTGGGATGGTGGACCATACAGTCCCACTATGGTTGCACTGGAGGTTTATCTATCCCACAACTATCCTTATCTATCCCACAAGCATGCAAAGGCTTAACCATTTTTTCAAAGTTTTCACCAACACTTTATTAAGTAAACAAAATGAACCAAGTAAACTAAGTGTCTTAAGCAAAGATAAACTTTGTTAACTTTCTTAGGTAAACTTTATGACTTTATGAAATAAGCAAAATGAACCAAGTAAACTGTATTAAGAGTCTTAAGCAAAGATAAACTTTATTAAACAAGTAAACAACTCAGTCTCTGAGACTATTCTGAGTCACTCTGAGTCATGTCCATGGTCTCAACTGTGAAGCGGGCAGTGACTGTGGATGTGGATGTGGCTTGAGTGCTGGTCTGAGGTGCCATTGGGGTGCTTGACCCCGAGGATACAACAGGTGGTGGTGTGTTCAGGAAGCTATCCGAGAGCTGACTCAGTCCTGTGAGGTTGAGAGGCCCTTCATCAAGGACTTGAGATGTCAGGCCCAATACTAATGACAGATTGTCCATTGACGGGCTTGGCTGGGGGTGGAGGAAGGGTTGGGAGGAATGTAGTGGGGCTGTCTGGTCTGCAGCTGGATGAGGACTGGTGTCTGTGGTGTCCGATGAACCTGGGCCTGGACTGGGAAGTTCTACTTGTGCTGTGGGAAGTCCTGGTAGTCATAGCCTTGGTAGGTGAGGGGCTGTTGAAAGCCGTAGAAGGGCTGTGACATCGCTTGGG
Source organism: Laticauda colubrina (assembly GCA_015471245.1). NCBI lineage: Eukaryota > Metazoa > Chordata > Lepidosauria > Squamata > Elapidae > Laticauda > Laticauda colubrina. The sequence goes on from BLBF01000033.1 coordinate 21,957,851, forward strand.
GTGGAGGAGCAGACCTGGACTGGGTAGGAGCAGCTTCAGCTGGGCCTTGAGGGTTGTGCAGAAGTGCTGCTATCTTCTGCTTCATCACCTGGTACTCGGCCTCAGGCAGGTCCCTCAGGGTCTGGCTCACATAGGTGATGAAGGACTTCCGGCCCGAGGATGCTCTGTCCAAGTCGACCAGCTGAGAGAGAAGTTCTGTGTTGGTCTTCATTGTGTCCCTGATCTCCAACGGCACACTGTGGTCCTGGCCCTCCAGTCTGCCTCTCTGCCTGCGTCCTGTGGAGCTGGGGGTGGGGGTGGGGGTGGGTTGGCCTCTGGTGGCTGCTGCTTCTTCCTCCATTTGTGACAGCAGGGCATCATCAGCTGTTGAGGGGGTCTCTGCTGTGGGGCCCTCTGAAGACACCTGCCTGGACAGGGTAGCTGGCTCCTGGCTGGAAGAGGACTGGCTGTCTTGGGCTGTCTGAGGGAGAGGGGTCTCAGAGGGGCTGCTCCTCGGTGGTGGATCTTACCCTCCAGGAAACTGCACTTGGCCATGACATACATCTCCTGGTCAGTGAGCTTGACAGCGGCCTGCCCAGATTTCTTGAGGTGTAGCTTGCCATACCAGGTGTGCATGTGCTTCCACTATCCTAGGAGTACTTCTGCAGTGTACCCCAGGCTCTCTGCCTTGTCTCTCCAAGCTGTCTGCTTCTTCTTGGTGTCCCGATACAGTCTGTGGCCCTTTCTCCAGAGGTACTCGTTCTCCCTCAGCCATTCCAGCACCTCCTCCTCATGCTCCTCGGAAACAGTGTACTGTTTCCTCTCTCCCTTCTCCTTCCCATGCCTCTTCCTCCCTCTGGCAGGGGCTTCAGCAGGGCCTTCAGGGGCTTCAGCATCAGGGCCTTCTGGAGATTGTTCAGGGCCTTCAGGGGCTTGAGCAGCAGGGCCTTCAGGGGCTTGAGCAACAGGGCCTTCAGCAGCAGGGCTTTGAGGGGCTTGAGGGCCTTGGGGCTGGTCCACCACAGCAGCAGCATCAGCAGCAGCTTGAGAGTCAGTGCCAAGGGGTGGGATGCTGGTTCTGCCCTTCTTCACCTTGCCAGGGTTTGAATGAGTAGGCACGGACTTCCTCTTCTTGCCTGACTGACGAACCATGGTGTTCCTGCAAGATGTAACCGCCAGCACATCTTTCCCCTGTATGTTGACTGCGTGCATGCTTCATCCTTTTATATTCACGGAGCGGACGCAATTCATACCCCCCGCATGCGCAGTGGATGCTTTGCATCCGATAGACATCCGTGCGACATCCCCTTTGTTTCCTATAGGCATCCATGATGCATCTGCTTCATCCGCTATGCATCCGCCCCTTCCGCTATGCGTCCACTTCGAAATTCTCCCTGGAACCCCTTCAGAGGTGTCATCCACTGTCATCCGCTAGGCTTCCGATGAACATCCATTTAACATCCCCGCTACATGCTACCCACATCTGTTCTTTTCTGTTCTGTTTATGCAAATTTTTGCCAATTTTTGGAGCAGATGAAAACGGATGGAGCCACCCCCGAAATTTTGCTCGTCCACTGTGTCCTTTCTGCATATGTTTTGCATCTATCGGCCAGTGGGACCTAGTCTTAGAGTGTGTGATTCCCCTCAGGGTAAGGGGTATTCCCTAGAATGAACCGCATAGTAGAAACCACATAGTAGCAAAATAGCATAAGATGTTAACAAGGAATGATAAAACATCATGTTAATAAGGAGTGAACCTGGGAGTTTATAGCTGGGTTTACCACAGCAATAAGGACAGAACACCCATATAGAGAGATTCAGTTTCCTAAAAGTTCCAGTTTCAAATCTCTAAAAGGTGGCCCTTCCACTAATGGTGGTCTGTACTGTGTTTATTCACCTTCCTGATTTGCTCCTATTGACTTCTGAAAACTCGCTGAAGGACTGAATTTCTGAAGTAAGATCTGTCATGCAGATCTATTGCTATCATTCCTCTGGACTAAAAAAAAAACTCCAGAAATTTGCAGATTTATTCCTGTTGACTAAAATTACCACTAGGGAGAGAGCTTTGGGCTTGTAATGAAAACTTGCACCTGGTTTGGGAAATCCTACAGAGACTCTAAGCTGCACAAACTGAAAGGTGCTGCAGTAAACAAAATATTTCAGCTGACATCTGACATATTGTACTCAGTTTGCTTCTGTCCTCAAGAAACCTACACATAGTTCAACATGTATATGTTTTCTGGCACATGGACTAGGAGTCATTTATTTCTCTCAGAGTTACCTTGATAGTCCAAAGAGAGACAGGTTTCCATTGAGTAAATCATATAAGAAGATGGGAAGTTTGGGTGGAAAAAATATATGGTTCTTTTAAAATATTATCATCTCTTCTTAATTTTCCATCAGTTTAAACAAATATCATATTCCCGAATGGTGGATGATACGGAATTCATAAATAAGGAGAAAAACAACTAGTTCCTGACTTTGATCATGAATGAATTTAGACCTGCAGTTCTGGACTGCTTCTTAAGTAATTACAGGTCATCCTCAAGTTACAACTATTTGTTTAGTGACCATTTGAAGTTACAATGACATTGCAAAAAATGTGACATAAATGTTTTTCACCCTTTGGACCATTGCAGCATCTTCATGGTCACATGATTAAAATTCAGACATTAACAACTGCCATGTATTTATGATGATTGCAAATAAACAAATTCAAATTTCACACTGTTGATGTATGTCCAGAAATACTATTTTTAAAAAAATACCTGGTAGTGAGAAAATTATTTTCCTTCATGCAAGGAAAGGATCAGATGATGCCATCTAATTTGAAGTTTATGTTTTCACAATTCATAATACTTTGAGACATACCCTTTTCTAGCATGGAAAAAGCTTTAGAGAGAGGCAGTGCATCTTCCATTGGAATCTTGTAGACCAACAAAGTGGACATCCTAAAAATAGGTGAAACCATAAATATCCTAAGGGGAGGAGAAATAATAATACCACCTCCGGGACTGCTTATTCCAACTTGAGTCAGCCCATTCAAACTAATCTTCCTTGGCAAAATTATTGGTGGTTCCCCACTTTCTGGAAATGAGAGGGGTTGAGTCTATTAAAAAGTATATCTTTGTGTGGGCCTCAATATTATAGAATAGCCTGCTCCTGGAAACTACTTTAGCTTTTTCAGGGAATGGGGAAATATCATACTGGAGGAGGTTGATTAATTAAGACCCAATCACATCTCCCCCCCTCTCCAGCTGCATTCTTCTCCATCTTGTAATTACTTTGATTGTACTTTCATTTTATCTCTGATGTTTTTAATGTTTTAATGCTGTAAGATGCCAAGAGTGGCTTTAAAACAAGATGGTGGCAAATAAATTTAACGATCAATAAAAATTTAAACTTTCCAGAAGGCAATTAAAACCAAGATACTATACAATAATAAACAATAATCTGTATCACTGATAATTCTGACCTGTTGACTACTGGGCAGAGCGACCCAATTTGTATATATAGAAACTTTAAAAATAAAAATGCAGTTTGTTCAGGGAGGAGTAACAAAGATTTTATTTATTTGTATCCCACCTTTTTAATTTTAACAAATAACTCAAAGTGTTGAACATAACCAACACACTTTCCTCCTCCTATTTTCTCCACAAAAACAGTGAGGTAGGTTAGGCTGAAAATGAGTGATTGGCCCAAAGTCACTCAGCTGGCGTTTATGGCTAAGGCAGGACTAGAACTCAGTCTTTGACTTTCTAGCCTGAAGACCAAACTGGCTTTCCACATTATATACCGTACATCTCCATCTTTGCCATAATATGGCAATTAATTTTGAGAAGCAACTACATCTACCAGACAAAACATACAGCATGACCATCTGGATCAAGGGTGCAGAAGCAAAATCTTCCAAACAGGAGATTAATTTTTTTAGAAGAGGAATTTTATTCTTCAGTAAAACCATCCTAAAAGCACAAGGATTTCCATTTGAAACAATTTTAAGCATTCAGTCAAGTTGTAGATAAATGTTGCTTTTACCATTCTTGATGAGCTGCTTGTGGGAACATTTTTAGAATCTGAGTATTCACAAGATCTCCTTTTTCTACCCCCTTTACTTTTATTTGCTGCAAATATTTTTTTCCAAATTTGCTTTTCAGGTACTGAATTGAACCCAGACACCTGCCAAAACAAAATATCAGCATACAATGTATGGCATCACATTGTTATTGGGTAGCACTATTCTGATCCATGCCCCCACAGGCTGATTTTAAAAGATATCAGGCCATTGAGCTTCCAATGGCATTGCTAAATTATGTAGAGAGGAGAAAGGATTAAGTGCATGAGAGCACAAAGTGCATGGGACCTTGTGCTCTTCTGTAACCACTGATGATGCAAGAAAACAATAAAGCTCATAGAGCATCAAAAAACCTACAGTTCAAACCTGAACTACAAATATTCTCTTCTATCAGATCTTCTATCATTTGAGCTGTCAAGCAACAATTGCAGTTGGAGAAAGGCTGGGACAGATGCCTTTAAGTCATACCCTATTTTCCATTGCATTCTCACGTGCCTCAATCCATGTTATATCTGATATTTGGAATCTTGCTATATTTTGATATGTTTTTTCCTCACCTTTTCAATCCAATTCACATCTAAGAACTCTGTGTTTTTAGTGACGTGGACTAAATAAGACTGACAGTATGACTGATCAGGGTTGGAAGTAGAGTTTTTGGATAGGAAAGGACATCTGTCTTGAGCAACTTCCCTTTCAGCTGCCTGGAGAGGAAAAAGCTGCCAAGTGAAAAGAATCTACCTGGTCAAAAGAATCTGCCTGATCTTGGGAGAGGGAAGCTGATGCGAGAAACAAACAAGCTGTGGGTTTGCAGCAATTGCCAACTGCAAGCTTAGAAGCTACCCAACTGCGGGTAAGTGTCTCCCCCGGCTCCTTATAGATCAGCGGTGCATTTTTTAGTGGGAGGAAGGAGCAGGTAAAGGGCTCAAAGATTTACTGTGGACAACTTAAAAAATGAAGACTCCAGAGTGGAAGGGGTGAGTGTGGAAATTAAGCGGCAGCGGCTTAATTTATGCTTTTACCCTTTAACTCTGGAAGTTAAATGGCAGCTTGAGAAAAGAATGATCAAAGGATAAAAAATAAGATAAAAAAGGGGAACTAGATGAGAAGAGGTGTGAAGAAGGTTTTTATTCAGGAAAACTGCTTTTTGAAACTGAGATTGATTGTGAATTCTGATGATGGAAGAACTGGAATGATGTCTACAGTCTCCATTTAAATCAAATCACCAAAAATAATTATAAATGGCCACCAATTGGGGAGAACAAAGGATACTCACGGAAAATTGATAGTCTCCGTATAAATCACCCAGCTCCATTGAAACAACCCAGCTGATTAGTCAGTCTGAATTTAAATTCCCACTCAGCTGATTGAACAATCTCTACTAAACTCCTACCCAAATCTCATCCTTTCCAAACTCCAAAGTAGATGATTGGTGTGCTCATTCAAAGCTTCTCGATTCAAATCTATCAAACAGCAACGGTTCCTCTTTAAAACAAAAACAAAACAAAACAAAAACCAAAAAACGTGGCTTTAAGGAAAAACAAAGGAACTTTACATTACAAACCTCCAATACTTCACTCCCTCCACTATTTCAATACCTCAAGACCAAATATTGATAGATAATGCTTTGTCTAAAATCACTGATTTATCATATAATAGTATAATAATTAATTGTTAAATGAACACTAATTACCTGATTCATTGAATTGATTTAATACTATATTATTGATTATCTAGTTGACTGATTGATTGATTCTTAGTAATGAGTTGATTGATTGATTTTTAGTAATAAGTAACCTTACTTTTGATTTGTTCTCTAACTTATCAATTAACATTTATTAATTACCAATATTCATCAAGTAACTGTCTAACACATTAATTAGCTATTGTAATTATTTAGTGCACTATTGTCATTGACCATGCCAGCCAGAAACTCCAGAAACTCCAAATCCTCCACTACCAAACAACAATAAAAAAATAATATCCCTGCCAATGACCTCCCAGACTCCTGTACATGCTTCAGATGTCCTAAAAGCATCAGTGAAAGTGAAAATAACATCAAATGCTACCTATGTGACAGTCAAGCCCACCTTGCCTGCTTAAACTTAAACAAAGACGTAGCTGATCTCCTAAAAGCATCAGATACATTCCCTTGTCTATGTCCATCATGTTTTCCTAAGCTGAACAAACCAAGTACCCTGCCTGACAGAATTGATAGCACAGAATCACTCATACACTCAGTAGAAAAATGCTTAGCAACACGTTTTGAAACAATTATACAAGAAAGCCTAATCTCTCTTGAAAAAAATAATACAGCACTGATAAGCGACTACCTATCATCTCAAAATCAAATTCCAACTCAACACCCACTACCACAATTACTACCTCAACTACAATCACAACTACAACCAAAAATAATCACCAAACCACAGCCACAAATAATTACTATCCCATCAAATAATTTCACAAATGATATCCCCTTACTCATCAGAGAAATCATGGAATGTGATCAGAAATGTCCAAATGCCATCTTATTTGGTCTTGAAGACACCAACAAATCAGACAACACCAAAATTTGCAATATCATAAGAAACTCCAATACAACAAACATCTCTCCTGATGATATCATTGAAATAACCAGAGATGGCCCTGAGTTCAAATACAACAATGGCTTGGTGGCCCCAAAATTTTGTAGAGTTGTATGCAAAAATGAGTCCAGCAAAAGTATATTCATTCATACAATAAATGCCATTGCAAAAACCAATCCCAACCACAAAAAACTTCCCTCAAGACCAGATTTATCCATACTGCAAAGAATCTGCTCCTGAGAACTCTGCACTGGACTCAAAAGATGTCTACACAATGGAGAGAAGGACCTGTACATTGACTACTGCGCTGATTGCATCAAAAGTAAGTCACACAACCCACAACTCCACATCCAACCCTACCTTATCCAACCCACCATCACTCAAAACTAGGCACGTAGGCCCCTTAACTACCTCAATTCCAACTACAACTGGCCTTAAATGCAAGCTACTCAATGCAAGAAGCCTTGTGAATAAAATTCACCTGAATTTCTCCTCTTACTAAATATGGCTAAATTGACATCATGTTTCTCTGTGAAACATGGCTCAATGCATCTCTCCCTAACTCCATTACCACAGTAAGAGACTATCATGTTTACCAATCAGATTGTGAAATCCGTAGAGGAGGTGGTGTTGCTATCTTCTATAAAAAGTCCTTACATCTAAAAAACATCCAAGTTACCCAGGAGCTTGCACTTCCTGAGACCATCATCTGTGAACTGTCTTTAAATATCATATTTCAATTCTTACTATGTTACAGAGCCCCTGATTATGACATCGAACATGTAAACAAGTTAAATTCATGACTAACATGGGCAACATCCTGCCGACACACTTTTATCTTCCTTGATGACTTCAATCTACCTCACATTAACTGGACCCTAAACAAACGTAAAACTGAACCCATACATGCAACCTTCTACAATGCTATAACAAATCTGGGACTGGAACAACTAGTAACCAAGAATACTAGACTTAACAACTGCCTCGATCTCATCTTCTGCAATAGTTTGAATTCAGTTTACAGCATACAAATTAAAGAACCATTTTCCAGCAGTGAGCACAGCATGATTGACTTTTGTCTCAACATACTTCCACACAAAAATCAACACAACAATGTGATCCCCAATTATAACTTCAAAAAAGGCAACTATGATCTTATAGACAGCAATCTCTCATCCCTTGACTGGCAATTTCTATTCACTGGATGCAATACTGTAGAAGATCATTACAACATATTTTTACTTGGAGTCAAAAGAGTCATCAAACTATATGTACCAATAACAGCTCCAAAACCCAGAAAAAACAGATTGCCCATAACAATAAGGAAGCTTCAATCCAAAAAGAGATCACTTTGGTGGAAAAACAAATCTGGTCACGTTGCCAATTTCAAAAGCCGATACAAAAATGTATGCCACTAGATAAAGACTAAATAAACCAATTATCACATTAAACAAGAGGAAAACCTTCTACGCACCAATTTCACCCACGCTTTCTACAATTTTGTAAACAACAAACTAAAAGACTCAAGGTCCATCCCACCCTGAAAGGATCTAATGGTAAAGACTGCAACAATGACACTATTAAAGCCAACCTCTTTAACACATTCTTTGGCTCAGTATTTGTAAACAGCAATGGATCATGACCAGTATTTCCTAGTCGAACCACAGACAACTACAATGATCTAATACATATCGATTTTACAGAAGACAATGTTGAAAAAGCACTACACAATCTAAAACCATCTCTATCTATCGGACCGGATGGAATATGTGCCTACTTCTTAAAAAAGCGAACCTCTACCACAGCCGAACCTCGAAGTATAATCTTCAAAAAATCTTTCAGGACCAGCTCCTTGCCAAAACTATGGTCACAAGCCACAGTCATTACCATCTTCAAAAAGGGAGACCCCAGTTTAGTTGAAAATTACAGACCAATCTCTTTATGCTGCATCACTTGTAAAGTAATGGAATCAGTTATTAACCAATTCATTATCCTCCACTTAGAGACAGACCAATCTCTCCAATAAACCTACTCTCCAATAAACAATTTGGTTTCAGAAAAAAACTATCCTGTAATCTGCAACTCTTACACTGCAAAAACATATGGACCATACAACTCGATCAGGGCAAAGCAATAGACACAATCTACGTAGACTTCTGTAAAGCCTTTGATTCAGTGGTACATGACAAACTACTCCTAAAACTAAAATCTTATGGTATCTCTGGACAACTGCATAACTGGATAGAAGCATTCCTGTCAAACAGACAACAAATGGTCAAAATTGAGAGCCTCCTATCAAATTCTGTACCTGTCAATAGTGGTGTCTCCCCTAGTGTTCTAGGACCAACTCTCTTCATACTCTACATAAATGACCTCTGCGATCATATTTAGAACAACTGTGTTCTCTTTGCTGATGATATAAAGCTATTCAACATCACAAACAATACTGCTACCCTTCAAAAAAACCTCGATTATGTATCAGAATGGTCAAACAAATGGCAACTTCAAATCTCAACAAATTAATGCTCTGTCTTACATATTGGCAAAAAAATCAGAAAATAAAATACAAGCTGAATAGTTAAGACCTTGTTGATGATCTAAAAACTCTGTCAAGGATCTTGGAGTACTCATCTCTAATGATCTAAGTGCTAGTGCCCACTGTAACTACATAACCAAAAAGGCATTAAGAGTTGTTAATCTAATCCTACATAGCTTTTTCTCTGGTAATATCACACTACTAACTAAAGCATGCAAAACATTTGCTAGACCAATATTCAAATACAGCTCATCAGTCTGGAACCCAAATTATGTATCTGATATTAGCATAGTTGAGAAAGTTCTCCACTCCTCTACTCATTGTAGAATACCTTATGCCACCAGACTTGAAATTCTAGACCTAGAAAACCTTGAATTACATTGTCTTCGGTCTGATCTTAGTATGGTATATAAAATCATACATTGCAATATCCTACCTGTCAATGAATACTTCAGCTTCAACCATAACAATACAAGAGCAAACAATAGATACAAACTCAAGGTTAATCGCACCAAACTTGATTGCAGGAAATACGACTTCAGTGGTTTCTTCCCCAAACGCCAAAAACTTTAACCTTAGACTTTCTACTATTGACCTCACCCCTTTCCTAAGAGGTCTGTAGGGGGCGTACATAAGGGCACCAATGTGCCTACATGTCCTATTTTTTCTTTTATCTATTTTTTATATGTATCCATGTATTCATAACGATGTTTTACTTATACCTATTATCTTGTAAGCAATTGACAAACTAAATAAATAAATAAATTTACAAGAATTTCTTAGCTAAAAGATGGTTTGCTGAAAGTTGACAGGCTGGGATTCACTCTTAATACTAAAAGTAGTAAGAACATTCTGAAGCCCCCATTATTATGTGGAAGTGAGAATTAAGAATGTCAAGAGAGATATTCCAGTAAGTGGAATGTCCTGTAGTTTAAGAAATTTTAGTTAAAAAAATATGAGGATTTAAAATAAAACAGATTGAATATATATTTTACTACTAATCATACATGACAAAAGGACATAAACCAACATTATAAACACATTTTTCTGCAGTTATAAATTTGCAGAATAACAACAGAATGCTCCTGTGTGACGCAATGGCAGCTGCAAGAAATTTGGAAGAAGTTGGAGATGTTAAGATTTCATTACAATGACATAAAACAAATAAAAACCTGACTGGAACATGTGCAACGTAACCCGTATAAGTAGCCTCATCATGAGATAACTGGCAAATAAATTTAACAAACAAATAAATGTGTACAGGGGTTATAACGATGGAGTCTACATTGTATAAATAAGAGATGGGAGGAACATGTGGTGTAGGGGCTCTAGTTTCTCCAGATCACAGGAATAGGTTTGCTCTGCAAAAACAGAGGAAAACACCTTCTCTCCAATATCACAAAGGACAAGCCATGAAAGCAGGCCAAAGAAAGAGACTCTACTGTGTGTAGGATAGATAGCACAAAATCAGTGATTTGATGGAGAGAAGGGTTTCCTGTTTACATCCCTCCAGTATTAATTATTTAGATCACTTTGATCTATTTGCAAAGATGTACTGAACATAAGGTGCTGGAATATGACTCTTAATATTCTCGTATCCAACAGAGCTTGACACTAGAAGTTGCATTGGCATAGATCATTGTGGATTCTAGTTTTCCTAGAAAAAGAAAAAGTGTCAAAAAGATTTATGATGGATAGGGAATTACTGGAAAGATGAAGCTTAAGGCAGATATAGAGCTGATTTTCACATTCCAGAATCATCATACCAGTTTCAAAATTGATTGTTAAGGTTGAAGAGCAACACAGAACACAAAACAGCACCCTTAGGAATGTAGACTGGCTTTAGTACTATTGTTAGCCTCATCAGAAATAAATTAAATTTGTTCACACCAGATACCAAAAAGTTAAAATTCTATATCAAGGTATTTGAAGGATGATACTCGGACTATAATGTTATTGTTTATCTGCCACTAAAGTTCATATTGTTCAAGTTGTTTTCTGTAACAACAAATCCCATTATTTTGGTTTTGGTATAGTTTTGTGTCTCTTAACTTCCTACAATGTATCACTAGGGCTTAAAGATTTTTTCTAAGACCAACGTGAGTCAAAGAAAAAATAGTCACATCATCAACATAAAAAAGCACTGCTAAATTGTCCACCATAGAGTTAAAGAAGGTATAATTCTTTTTAGTTATGGCATACACAATTTAGCTACCTAAATATTAAGTGGGAAAGAGACTAGAATATTGCCTTATTTCTTTCTTTTTTTCCTAAATGGGGATATCAGCAGATAGTTGTCACAACAAATTTAACTTTCATAACTCATTTTGGGGCAATGTTCCAATTAAGCAAACTAACATCTGTTTTTCAATAGAACACTTGAAGTTTGTTTTTGATTAATCAGCAAAATAGGAGAAGAGTATCCATCAGACCACACAGCAAGAGATCATCTGTGATAACATATTCTATGTACACTGCTGCACTTTCTACTAACTACAACTTCTGAGTAATCTTCAAAATTAACGTCAGAGGAGAAATACAGTAAAGTCTGTATCCTTTTTTCATGCAGAAATTCTTCGCATATGAGAATCAGTGCACATAGAAGGTTTCTCTTATAAATATCAATTATTAAGTGCATTACCATAACTCTCTTCAAATGCTTCAAAGTGCTGTGGCATTCAAGAATTCCATTATTGCTTACTCTATTTCAGAGTTTGAACTTCATCCATCATAACCAAGAAGAGAAAAAGTACAAGAAAGTCACATGTGCTCAACAAAGAAAGCATGCACTTGAAAACCTACCTGAGCTGCCCAGACACCAAGATAGCTACTCGGTCGTACACTAGCTCTGCTTTCTCCATTTGGTGAGTTGTCAAAATGGCACTTCATCCTTGTTCTGCACCATGGTGTGAATTGCTCTCCAGAGAAACCATTCAGCTGATGAAAATAGAGGAAATCTGAATTCGGCTATGTTTTAGTTGATGAGTGGAACATCGAAGCCAGAACACTAGAATACCTGAATCTAATCCCAATAAATCTAAATGAGCATAATATAAAGAGGGATAAAGAGATGGATGAGAAATCAGGACAAGTGCTTCAGCTTGTGCATCACTCTTATGGAATATGGAAAAACTTGCTGCTTTTCCTTATTGGTTAGATTGTGTATTTTACTATTTCAGTATGCCATGTATTTATGATGATTGCAAATAAACAAATGAATTCAAATTTCACACTGTTGATGGATGTCCAGAGATGCTAAAGAATTTTTTAAAAATACCTGGTAGGTAAGAAAATTATTTTTCCTTCATGCAAGGAAAGGACCACATAATGCCATCTAATTTGAAGTTTATGTTTTCACATTTCATAATACTTTGAGACTTACCTTTTTCTAGCATGGAAAAAGCTTTAGAGAGAGGCAGTGCATTTTCCATTGGAATCTTGTAGACCAACAAAGTGGATATCCTAAAAATAGGTGAAACTATAAATACTCTAAGGGGAGGAGAAATAATAATACCACCTCCGGGGCTGCTTATTCCAACTTGAGTCAGCCCATTCAAACTGATCGTCCTTGGCAAAATTATTGGTGGTTCCCCACTTTTCTGGAAATGAGAGGGGTTGAGTCTACAAAAAATTTGTCTCTGTGGGGGCCTCAACATCATGGAATGGCCTGCTCCTGGAAACCTGTTTAGCTTTTTCAGTGGTAATAAAAAAGTATCACACTGAAGGTGGTTGATTAATTAAGACCCAATCCCACCTCCTCTTTCCTTCCTCATCTTACAATTATGATTTGATTTTGATTGTATTTTCATTTTATCCCTGATGTTATAATGTTTTGATGCAGTAATTTGCTAAGAGTCATTTTGAAATAAGATGGCAACAAATACATTTAATAATAAATAAAAAGTAAAACTTTCCAGAAGGCAATTAAAACCAAGATACAACATAATAATAAATAATAATCTGTATCACTAATAATTCTGACCCACAAGGCTATTGGGTAGAGTAACCCAATTTATATATATATGTGTGTGTGTGTGTGTGTGTGTGTGTGTGTGTGTGTGTGTGTGTGCTGTTCAGCTTCCTTTGGGTATTATCCCACGTCATTGTAGTTCTGTTAAAGTTGTAGCAACGTTTCAGCAGAATCTCATCTGCCATCTTCAGGCTTCTGTGTGGATATGGGTCTTACAGCTCCTGGTTTTAAATTTGAGGCTGGTCCATTCTGATTCGTTGGGAGCCTGGACCTGTTTCATTGGACTTGGAGTTTGATTGATTGGTGTTCCTGGTTTCTTCTGTCTGTTTTGTGGCTTTGATTGGCTGGCAACAGTCTGTTCTTGTGTTGGAGGCTTTTAGTGCAGCTTGGCTCCCT
>BLBF01000033.1:21992859-22005707 GCA_015471245.1 Laticauda colubrina
TGTTGTAGATGGCATAATTTTTACCTCCAGCCAATTAGAGTATGCATCCACAACAATCAGAAACGTATGCCCCTTGGTAGGACCTGCAAAATCGATGTGGATTCGTGACCAGGGGCCTCTTGGGGTTTCCCAGTCTCTTATGGGTGCTTTTGGTGGGGACAGCCTGATTCTTTGGCATTTATTGCACGAGTTTACCCAGTATTCAATGTCCCTATCTATACCCGGCCACCAAACGTAGCTTCTAGCAAGGCTTTTCATTTTAACTATTCCTGGATGGCCTTTGTGAAGCATACCCAGTACCTTGGTTTGTAATTTGTTAGGAATAATTACCCGATCACCCCACAATAAACAACCTTTTTGGATTGAGAGTTCAGTTTGTCTGGTCCAGAAAGGTTTAAAGTTCTCAGTTTTTTGGTTTTCCGGCCAGCCTTTACCTACCCAGTTAAATACGCGGGCAGTCAATGGGTCTTTTGCGGTGGCTCTGGCGACATCATTCGCAGAAATGGGTAGATCGGGGCAAGTCTCTATTTGTAATGCTGTCATTGTTGGTGCCGGGTCTTCCTCTGTTGATGACAATGGTGCTCTGCTCAAAGCGTCTGCATGGGAAATTTGTTTCCCTGGGCGATGTGTCAGAGTATAGGAATAGGCTGTCAGGAACTCTGACCATCTAGTCATTCGTGGGGACAGAATATTCGGTGTAGGTTTGTTTCCCGCCAAAATTCCTAGTAGCGGTTTGTGATCTGTTACGATTTGAAAAGTTCTTCCATATAGGTACTCGTGGAAGCGTTTCACTCCAGCGACAATTGCTAGAGCTTCTCTGTCCAACTGGCTGTAATTACGCTCGGCTTTGGACAGGGTCTTAGAATAGTATGCGACGGGTGCCTCTCTCCCATCAGGCAATTGGTGGCTCAGGATGGCACCGAATCCGAATGGCGAGGCATCGCAGGTCACCGTCAATGGCAGTGTATTGCTAAACTGGATAAGAACGGTGTTTGATGTTAATAAGTCTTTTATTCCTTGGAAAACTTTTTTTTCTCTAAGCCCCCATGTCCAAATTGTTTTCTTGTCCAGTAAGCGATGCAATGGTTCTGCTATTGTGGCTTTTTGGGGTAGAAACACATTACAAAAGTTTATCAGTCCCAAAAATGCCTGCAGCTCAGTTTTATTCTTTGGTTCTGGTGCGTCTTTTATAGCTCTTACTTTTTTTTCGGTGGGATGTATGCCCTCTCCATCAATTAAATATCCTAAAAACTCGACACGATCAATCATTAGGCAGCACTTTTCTTTCTTTACTTTAAGGCCAGATTCTCTGAATTTATTTAGGACCTCTTTGAGTCTTTTCTTTAGTTGTGTTGCATCTTTGGCTGAAATTAGGACGTCGTCAAAGTATGGCACGACCCCTCTTATGCCATTTAACAGGCGTTCCATGAGGCTCTGGAAAACGCCTGGGTCTACGCTTACTCCAAATTGGAGTCTGTTACATTTGAATGCCCCTTTGTGAGTCACTATTGTTTGTGCTTCCACTGTTAAGGGGTCTACTGGGAGCTGTTGGTACGCCTGTGCCAGGTCTAGTTTGGCAAAAACCTTTTCTCCCCCAAGAGAGTGCAGTAGGTGTTGCACAACTGGCACCGGGTACGCACTCTGTTGCAACGCGTGGTTCAGGGTAGCCTTGTAGTCGCCACAGATTCGAACTGACCCGTCTGGCTTAATTGGTGTCACAATTGGTGTTTCCCATTTAGCGTGGTCGACCGGTTCTAAAACCCCTTGATCTATCAATTTATTTAGTTGTTCCTTTATTTTTTCTTTTAAAGCAAAAGGAACCCATCTGGCCTTTAGTCTTTTAGGGGTTATCTGTGGGTCTAGACTAAATGAAATGGGGGTTCCCCGATACCTACCTAGGGAGCCATCGAAGACGTCCTGGAATTCTCGGATCAGGTCTTCTTCCCAGTCAGTTGCGGCCACCTGGTCTACTCCAGTCATCCCGATGCCCAATGGTGCGAACCATTCGATACCCAGGAGGCTTGGTCGATCTCAGTCGACTATTGTTAATGGTAATACTGCGACATGTTGCCTGTAAGCAATTCGAAAATGTCCCAGGCCGATTACAGGAATTCGGTTTCCCTGATAATCTTTGAGGGTTAGTTTTTGTCTCTGGAGTTCCTTAATTTTGATGTCAGGAATTAGTTTTTTGAGGATGTCCCACGACACCATGGATAGGAATGATCCAGAATCAACTTCCATCTCGCAGGGGCTGTCTTCGATTTTTACAACTATTTTTACTTTCTTCCCGCTTTCCGTCTGAGCGCTTCCAATAGTGAAAGTTTGGTATGCTTTCTCCTGGTTAGTGGCTTGCCTGTTTCGCTGCCACTTTCTCTCAGAGAGTCTTGGCTCAGGTTTTGCTGGGGAGTCGTTTTGTCTCTTTGGGCTGTAATTCTTTTTGTTTCTGCAGACTTTCTCGATATGCCCCCTTTTCTTGCATGTTCTGCAAATGGCATCGAGGAATCTGCAATCGGCTCGGGGATGGTTTCCCCTGCAGCCAGCAGATTCCCGCCGATTTCTATTTTCGCGCCCTTTCTTGTTAGCGTATAGGCGGTGGCTTTCGTCATCTTCCTCCCTGGATTCTGACATCTCTTCGAGTTCTTCATAATGAGTGGTTGTGGGAGGTTGTTTTTTTCCTCTGGCCGGGCTTTTTTCATCGTTACTTGCATTCATTTGTTTCATCTTATCTGCCGATTTTTTGGCAGCTTCAGCAGCCGAGGCTTCTGCAATAGCTTCGGCTACTGATATGTTGGGTTTGTTCAGTAGCTTGCTCTGTATGGTTGAGTCTCTTAACCCCAATATCACTCGATCCCACATCGCTTCATCTAAGTTAAGAAACTTGCACGCTCCCCCTATTTGGCATAGTGCGGCTACAAAATCAGCGATGGTTTCGCCTTCTTTCTGGTCTCTCCGATAAAACTCGTACTGCTTTATCAAGTTTGACACCACCGGTGCATAATGGGCCTTTAATGTTCTTTGGAGCTCAGTCCACGTCAGTTGTTTGACATCTCGGGGCTTTGCCAAAGCCTTGGCTAATTTGAAAAATCGCGGGCCCACAGTGTGTCAAGAAGACAGCTCTTTTATATGTTTCTGTCTGCCGGCTTGTAGCCAATGACAAGCATTTGGTTTTGCCGCCCTTGGGCGGCTTCGTGGATTGGTCCCTATTGAACCAATCCCCTTTTAGGTTTTTTTAACCAATCGGAATGAAGTATTTGGAGTCTACTATTATTTATACAGAACACCAACCTAAACACAGGATCTCTTTTCATAACTGGTCCATCATATTTCAATCCCAGGTAGCAAAGTAAAAAAATGAAAATTATACTATGGATGTAAGGCTAAATAAAAACACAAACAGAAAATTATATTGAATGTAAGTATACACATAGAGGGATCTTAATTCAATACAACTAATTCTCTATTTGGTTAAATCTCTCTAGATTTGGGAAACATATATACAACAATAAAATTTTGTGGTAGTCTGAGACATAACTAGAGACATAAGAGATTACTCAACTTTTTTTATAGTATAGTAGAAAAGTATTTATACTGATGTCCTTTCAAGTAGTACCAGGATCAGCCACCTCATAATCCATACTGCTTAGGCAGATGAGAAAAGGATGCCATCTCCTGCCAGCCTTACCAAATACTCCATTTGCCACACTGTGGCCCTCCATTTTAGTTTATTATTTTAACTTATTAGAGTTAGTAGTACAATTGAGTTGCAGGTCTGCTGCAGGTCTGACAGAAATATCTAGTATTTTATGTTGGCTGTATTTATGTGAAGATATACATAGATGTAGAAATTAACTTCTTGGATAATAAGATAGTCTGACTAAATTGATGCTTTTCTAAAAAAGATTTTTTTTAATCTTCTTGTTATAAATAAGAATAATATGTTTGTTTCTCACCATGAGGACAGACATCCAGATCTTATTCATATATGACTTATGTTCTTCATCATCAAATTCATGAAAATGTCTCAGTATCTATATAAAAATGAGGATGAAAAAGCAGTCAATAAAGTCAACAAAAAAGTCAAGCAGTCAATAAAAAATGTAGATAACAAGCAATCAGTAAAGTCCTTGCTTATACAATCCACTCTGAAAGGTTTTTTAAAACTTTTAAAAGAAAGTTACTGTTTTCTGCAGAACCAAAGGATGACCCAGCTACATATCATTTTTTCCAACTGTAAACAAATGGTTTAATAAAATTGTCCTTCAAGACAAAAGAATAGTAATACAACTGTAGTAGTCATTGTGCTTTTTTACAATGTTTTATTGGTACACATTTGCATTGGTGGCATAATTTTGGAATGAACAACACTTGCCATGAATTAATTGAGCAAATGGGAGTAAGAGCAAAGCACCCAGCATCAATATTAGGTCCACAATTTAAAAGTTCATTATTATTCTTACATATCTTGTTATGCCTAGTCCAGTTCCTCAATTCCAGGAATTGGAAGTTCCTTTGTCCCCAATTGTACAAATTTCTGGTTTCATGTTCTTTAGAAAGTGATTGCATGAGGCTTGGTAGTGTTTTGAAGTTTTTGCTTTTATTTGTCAATTGTGTTGCGGATTGGCCGATGATAGAAAACTTACTGGGCTGTTTTACACATGAATGGGAGACTATCAGGAAATGCCAGACTATAGACTAAACAGGGAAGTTAAAAAAAAAATTTCTGCCAAAAAGCGATGGAAATCCCCTTTTGTACTCTTACCAAGAAAACAATATACTTTAGGGTCCTTGATGCTATCCGAACTTAGTTGTTTTCTTCCAGATATATTACTCAATCAATCAATCAATCAATCAATCAATTGGCATAGAGCTAGAAGGCATCTTGGAGGTCTTCTAGTCCAGCCCCTGCTAAAGCTCCAGGAGATCCTATACCATTTCAGACAAATGACTGTCCAGTCTCTTCTTAAAAACCTTCAGTGATGAAGCACTCACAACGACTGAAGGCAAGTTGTACTTATAATGTTACTAATATTATAATGTTACTTGGTGACATTATCATCACCCAACTAAGTAGTATCACCAGTGCATTTATGCTGTTACCTAGTTGGGTAATGAAACCTCTGCAAGAAAACAACTAAGTTCAGAGGACACCAAGGACTCCCATTTCAACCCTGAAGTACAAATATTCTGCTCTATTGAAAACTTCATAGTCAGCACAAAAGGAACTTGTGTCAAGGGATTCTTCCTTTTTCTTATGCAGCTTCCTAAGGGACTTGTGCTGATCTTGATGAAGTTTACATCAGATTTCTCAAAAGGCAAAGAAGCATCCCAAGATGCTTTCAGGACCCCAAATACAAATTTAGGTCCCTTTTACCTTTTGCAAACAACATGTTTCCTTTGGAATGGGACTTTTAGGCTCCTACCATTGGCTTCTCCAAGTTTTCTTTTCTTTTTTTTTTTAAAAAACAATTTTTATTAATTTTACAACTAAAAAACAACAACAACTTGACAACACATACATACATGAAAGAGTAGAAAGAAAAAAAAAAGGGATAGGGAGAAGGAAACAGAGAAAATTTCAAAACATTCTTATTTTCGACAGTTTGTAAGATCTTTTCTTCTCTTAATTATGCCATATCTGCACACCTTGTCTATACAAAACTTTGTACATCACTCATATAAATTTATACTATCTTATGATATAAAGTTTATCGTTGTTCTAACCATTTATACCAATAGTTCCAGCTATTATAATATATTGAATTATCTTTGTTTTTTAAAACTAAAGTTAATCTGTCCATTTCTGTGCAATTTGAAATTTTTGGGATGGTCATCTCCTCTGTAGGTATATGAGGGTGCTTCCAACATTGAGTGAAGGCCAATCTGGCCACTGTTAGTATGTGTATTGTTATGTATTTCATTTTTTTTGATATTTGTTTATTAAAAATCCCTAGCAGAAAGGACTTTGGTTTGTATTCGATCTGTTCTTTTGTTCAATCTGTTCTTCCAACCAATTTCTAATTTTCTTCCAGTATTTTTGGGCTTCTATACAGGACCATCACATGTGAAAAAAGGTTCCCTCTTTTTTTTTACATTTCCAACAGTTTGGACTCATTTGGGGGCACATTTTCGCCAATCTCGAAGGGGAAAGGTGCCATCTATAAAACATTTTATATGTGTTTTCTTTATATGCTGCCGAATTTGTAATCTTATTATTTCTTCCCCAGATTTTTTCCCATTCTATTAAAGTGATGTTACGTCTTACATTCCTACTCCAGGCTATCACATTCCCTTTTACTGTTTTTTCTTCTAATTCTACTTCTAATATACAATTATAAAATTTAGTTATATTTTTTTTACCTGGTCCTAATAAAATTTTGTCTAATTGTTGGGGTTTATTATTAATTCCAAATTCCTTTCTATCTTGTTTATATCTACTATGAATTTGTAGGTATACCCATTGATCTATTTTAAATCCCCACTCTTGAAGTTCTTGTCATGATTTCAATTTTCCTTGTATGTCCAATAAATCTTTGTATTTGATCATTTTAGAAATATCCAAATTGTTTGGGTGGATCATCACCTCCATTGTTGATAACCAGATCGGTTCTTTTAAGAAGTGTTTTTTGCATATTTTTTTCCAATTAATAATGAGTCTCTAATTAAGTGTCTATGGAAATATTTCTGGTCAACTTTCCCTACGTCCCATAAAAAGGTGTGCCACCCCCTTTGTAAATCGTGGCCTTCTAAAAATAAAATTCTCTTATTTTTTAAGTTCACCCAATCACCCAATTAAAAGAAATGACCTCGACAACTACTACAGCTCTGAAAACTGGAAGGAAGGCTACTCCAACACTAACAACTACACTGGCAACAGCTTCACCCATGGCCCAAAAAACTATAGAAGAAACATTACCAGTAGAAAAACAAACCAATATTTTGAATACCAATATTCAATCAATTTTACTAACGCAACAAGAATCAATGGCAAAATTACAAGAAACAATGATAAAAAAACCATAATGAGATAAGAACAGATATTAATGAATTCAAAGAGGAGATGGGGAAAATGAAATTAGAAAAGAAAGCAGATATCTCTAAAGTAGAAGATAAAATTGGAATACTACAACAGGCCTTGGAGAAAAATGAAGCAACAATAAAAGAAGTAGAGAAAAGGACTGAACGAATTGAAAGGACATTTGAAAGGGTAGATGAGGAATTAAAAAATGGAAGTAAAGAAATGGAAGACTCATTGGTCTACCTAGAGATGGACAAGGCAGCTACATACCTGAGATTTCAGAATGTAGAGGAATCTAAGGAAGAAGAAGATCTAGAACAACTGATGGCGGGAATACTGGCTGGATTATTGGATAAAGACAAAGATGATATTTTCAGAGAATTTGATGAAGTTCATAGGGTCAGTACTAACTATGCGAGACTAATTATGCGAGATGCCATAAATACCCGAGAGAAGTCCATATACGCTTTACGAGAAGGAGTGTTCGTGATATTATATTTAGGATGTCCTGGGACAGAACAATTATGTACAAAGGTAAAGAAATTATGATTCTTAAACAAATCCCAAGAAGAGTAAGAGAAACAAAACGAGACTACAAATTTTTAACTGCTTACTCAAATCAAAAAAGAATTGTATTCAAATGGTTAATCCCAGAGGGGATGTTAGTTTCGTGGAAAGAAAGGAAAATTAAAATAGATACTAAGGAAAGAGCCTAATAATTTTATGAACAATTAGTAAGTTCGGAAGACCTGAGCAGTAAGGAGGAATTGGAAATAAATTTACAAGAAGATCAAAACTACTATAGAAACAAAAAAGAAGGAACTTTAAACCAGTAAGCACTAGGAGAGACCGGAGTTATCACGAGACAAAGAGCAAAACAGAATTAAGTAAATGGAAGAAAAAAAGAAACTTCTATCAATTAACATAAATGGCCTAAATTCGATGTTAAAAAGAAAAAGGATATTAACAAAACTAATTAAACAAAATGCTGATATAATATGCCTACAGGAAACTCATATAAGAAAAGAAGACAAAAGTTCTTTAAATTGCCTGAAACCAGGGAAGGTATTTACTGCACCAGCAGACACAGGAAAAAGAAGGGGATTGCAATATATGTTAAAGATGATTTGAAATCAGAATTAGTATGGTCAGACCCTGAGGGAAGAACTTTGGTTTTGCAGATCTGGATTAATGACATTTCAATTTTGTTAATAGTAATGTATGCCCCAAATGAATATCAGAAAGAATTTTTTAAACATCTATACCGAAAAATAATAGGATTTGAAAAAAAAGGAATATCTGTATTATAGGAGATTTTAACTCTATTGCCGATTACCAGAAAGGCCATAGTAATGGGAGGAAGAATAAGAAAGGGAAAATAGAGTTCCCTAAGATATGTAAGGAAATGATGAAAGAATTAAATTTGGTGGATTTATGGAGAAGACTATATCCTGAAAAAAACAATTTACATTTTATTCCAATCCACATCAAATATGGACACGAATTGATATGGCATGGATGAACGGGGAAATAGCAAATGAGACAAAAGAAATTGATATATTACTAAATGAATGGGCAGACCATAACCCAATTCAGATAATATGGAAAGGCAGGAAGAAACTAAATAAAAGATGGACAGTCTTAAATACCCAATTATTAAGAGAAAAAGAATATATTGATAAACTTAAAGAGGAATTAAATTATTTTTAAAAAGAAAATGACAATGGAGTAAATACAAAACAAAATATTTGGGATACAATGAAGGCAGTAATAAGAGGTATAACAATTTCTTACAATGCCAAGAGGAATAAAGAAATATATGCCCAACAAAATAAACTGCAACAACAAATTAAGGAATTAGAAATGCAATTACGGAAGACCCCAAAGAACTCCACATTGCAAAATCAGATAATAATAGCTAAACACAAATTGAATTTAATTGAACAAGAGAAAATGATCATAAATTTGAATATGACCAAACAAACCTTCTTTGAGAATGCTAATAAGCCAGGAAGATGGTTAGCTATAAATTAAAAAAAAGAAAGAAAAGAGACTGATACACCAATTAATAGACAGGAATGGCAACATACAACAAGAGATAGAACACACACAAAAAAAGAAATTGTACATAAATATTTTGAAGAGTTATATAAAAAGGAAGAAATAAATGAGGACAAAATAAGAAAATACTTAGATGAAATTAAAGATAAAGAAATTGAGGAAGGAATGATAGAATTATTTAACAAAGATATATCTTGGTCTGAACTGAAATTGGCAATAGAGAACCAAAAAAATAAAGCCCCAGGCCCAGATGGGATTCCGGGAGAGCTATATAAAGCAATTGCAGAACAAATTGTACCTTTCATGATGGAAATTTTCAATGATGTATTATTGGTGGCCAAGATGCTGGACTCATGGAGGGAAGCACTGATTTTGCTGATCCCAAAGGAGAAATCTGATTCTAGATATATCAATAATTACAGACCACTTTCATTATTAAACACCGACTATAAAATATTTACCTCCATTATAGCTAATAGACTAAAAAGAATTTTAAATTTATATATATATGAAGATCAAAATGGATTTCTCCTAACCACACACATTAGGAATAATTCAAGGCTTCTCCAAGTTTTCAAGTTTTCATCTCCGCGTTATTATCCACCAGCTTTTCTCCTCATCTGGCCCACTCCCATCCTTTCATCCTGGCCAATGGGGCCCCAGCCCCTCCATTACAGGGCCTTTGGCATGCCCTATTCATTGAAGTACAGTTCACCTTGGACGTTTAGATATCTGGGATAGTTCACTGCCAGCCAATCAGCTGACTGCCAATGCTGGCATCCAGAAGCCACGCCGCAATCAGTGCAAGGGCTGGGGGGCTTTGGGGGAGGTGCTGCAGCCAACGGCATCAGGTGCATGTTAGGAGAAGGAAGGGGAGGTGGTGGAAGAGAGGGGGTGGGGGACTTAAATAACCTGGCTTCATCCAAGGGAGTTTTTGTTTTGGGTAGGTATCCTAGCCTTAAAAGGAGAGAGGGAAGGGAGAGACAGAGAGAGGGAGGGAGAGGGAGAGAAGGTGGGAGAAGGTAGCCAAGATAAGAAAGAAAAAAAAGGGAGAGAGAAAGAGAAAGAAATAAAGAAAAGGGAAAGAAATAGGGAGGGAGGGAGGGAAGGAAGGAAGGGGAAGGGAAAGTGAATGAGATACAAATTGATGGATGGAGGGAGGGAGGGAGGGAGGGAGGGAGGGAGAGAGAGAAAAAGGATCACAAACTCTGGCACTGGAATATTGTTAAAGTGAGTTTTGATGCATTTTAACTCAACCCATCCTCCAACAGTGGATGTGAATCACTCTGGACCAGATTGAGAATTTGAGAGCAAAGATGACTGATACACTCATAAGGGAAGGGGAAGGGTACCCCTCGACTTACTGTATGTCCACCATTGAGCCTCAAATCTCTGTTGCTAAACGAGACAGCTCTTTAGTGACCTTTCACCCATTTTATGACCTTTCTTGTCACCAATGTTGAGCAAGTATGGTTGCAGCTCCCAAACACCCAAGGTAAACTGTACTTCGATGAATGGGCTGCGCCAAAGGGCCTGGGACAGAGGGGCCGTGGCCCATTGGCCAGGGCAAAAGGATGGGGGTGGGCCAGCCAAGGAGAAAATCTGGTGGATAATAACGTAGAGACGAAACCCTGGAGAAGCAGGTGTGGCCAACGGTAGGAGCCTAAAAATCCTAGACCTGTTCCTTTCTATCATTTCACACATCAAGATGTGTAAATAGGAATGGAATGGAGTAAACGTATAATCATCAAATTTATGTAGCCCAAGGCTTTGCGGCGAAGTTGGGGAAATGAATGAAGTTGATGCAAACTGGTTGATATTTGCCATAAAACACTACTGTGTGTAAAGTTATTCTTATATGTTTCACTGCAGAAATCTGTAAATCTGTAGGTTTATTGTCCCAGGTAAGTACTATACTGAGTTCTCTTAACACTCAGTTCTGAGTTGAAGTGAGAAAGAAAAGCTCTTCATGGCCAGAAGCCATGGTCATATCAAATTAATCTATATTGTGGTCACAAAGAGCAGCATATCTGATCTTATTTGATCTGTGAAGTGCAGGTGAGAATTTCCGCTTAAAGTGCACTGATGGTTGGGGAATTGGCAGAAAGACTTGTTAATATATTTTAGCTAGAACAAGAAAAGATGGGGACTTCAGAACTGAAAGTTTCACTTGAGGCCAGTTTCTCAAAAAAATTAGTAGTTTTCCATCCAATAACTTTCTCCATAAATATGATGGAGAATTTTGTAAGGCTCTAACCCTGCCCCAATGTTCACAGAAACAGGCTGATGGACAGTACTGCATTTTATCTTACCACTGAAAAGAACATTAAAAAACTCATAGCTGGAAATGTAGGAATCAAAGTGACAAATAGATATATTTATATGGCAAAGTTGATAGAAGTATTTCAAATGAAATAACAGACACCTAAAATGAAATAAGAAAATATATTAATGTTTTTAACTTGCTAAACCTCTTCATTCATGTATCCTTTTTCATAAAGTGTGTTGTTCTTTTACTCCTTAAATTTCCATCCCAGCTAAAACTTCATCTAAGAAATGTCTCTAAACCTGTTTACAGTTGTCTATCACAATTGGTACTCTCAGTTTTCATTTCTTTTCCTTCTGCAATTAAACCTGTGGCAGAAAACTAGATATGAATTCTTTACTTTGCTAATTTTATTGTCCCAGTTGTGAAAAGTTATCACTAATTGTTGTGATAAAGCAACTGCTTAAAAGATGGCAGTTGGAGAGCGTCCAAATTATTGCTTTATCACCTTCTACTAAAAAACACATAAACACACACATAATTCTTATATACATTCTGAAACAGCGGGTAAAGCATACATCTATAAAATAAGTCACAAGGTAATAAAAATAAATCAGAACCATCTCTTTGCAACCATAAAGACTAGGAGAGAGATCCACAGGCATTCACAAACATATGCATTAAGGAGGAGCATCTTTGCACAAGTGCCACTTGCCCTGGGAATGGAGAGATAAATCATCCTCCCCTTGCAAATTATGCACATATAAAACTGAGGGCCCAGGGCAGACTTTTTTTTTTTGAGTTACTAGAAAGGTTACTAGAAAGATCTAATGCTAAGCTTATGCCCATGGTTCTGAATGGCCCAGAATGAATACATAGTTCCAGCAATGTTGCCTGGGCAATTTTTTTCTTGGACAATTATTCATTTATTAAATCTGTTTGCCACCCATCTTGCTTGCAAGGTAACTTCTATTATGATTGCACCAACCATTAGCAGCACAAGTCTACTCTTAACAACAGTTATTGGGACTGGAATTTCTTCTATGAGTGATGAACAGTGTTCATTCCAAACATGTTTAAACTCAGTTACTGGTGATTGATGCACTATCCTAGCCAGAAGTTGGTTCCAGGTTTCCATGACTCTTTCTGCAAAATAATACTTTCTAATCATTAGAGGTAAAGAAAAAATTAGCAATATGTGAAAGCTTTGGGATCTTATGATCTCTAGACATTTTGAATGTATTGGGATTTATTTTCTCCACTTTGCAATCTGTGAGGAAAGAGGTGGAGTTGTCTTATCTGCTTTCCCAGACACCTGCCCTTCACAATCTCTAAAAAAATAAACAACATACTCATTTTGAGCTAAATTACATCATTGTCCTTCAAACACACACGATAGTGTCTCCAATGTTCTCTCTATAATCTATTCCAGATAGATGAGAGATAGATAGATAGATAGATAGATAGATAGATAGATAGATAGATAGATAGATAGATAGATAGATA
>BLBF01000033.1:22012784-22027751 GCA_015471245.1 Laticauda colubrina
GTGTGTGTCTGTCTGTCTCTCTGTCTCTGTCTTTCTCTCCATCTGTCTCTGTGTGTGTTTCTCTGTGTGTGTGTGTCTTTCTGTCTCTCTCTCTGCCTCTGTCTCTCTCTCTCTCTCTCTCTTTCCCTCCCTCCTTCTCCTCGTCCCCTCTCTCTCTCGATGGGTGTATACAGTCACAGTAATTGTTTTCCCTGAAACTAGTACCTCGTACAAATAAGGTTGGGGGCTGCTGCCTTAAAGGGAATAACCTACCCATTTGGGGCCATTTTGGCACCATAAGACCTTTCAAACCCTTCCATGTATAGATGTTTCATGTGAAACAGAAAAGCTGTTCTGTATAAAGAATAGTAGACTCCTAAATACAGGTTTCTGATTGGCTAAAGAACTTGAATGGGGATTGGTTCAAAAGGAACCAATCCACATAGCTGCTCAAAGGCGGCAAATATTAAATACCTGTCATTGGCTACAAGCTGGCAGAGAAAAACCTATAAAAGGCTGCCGCAGCTTGAGCCAATGTTCCATTTTTCAACTGTGTTATAAAATAAAGATTTTGTTGTTGGAACCCGGTCTACCTCGCGTTTTTCCAGACGGTCTACCTCGCGTTTTTCCAGACGGAACAAGGAAAAAGCAGAGGACAGATAACAGTTCCTTCTCACCCAATTTCAGGAATTGCCCTCCAGCAAAAGAGAAATATATATTGAGAAAGTTCAGTAGACATTGAAGCAGTTTAACTATTATGAATTTGAACAGTGCAGGAAAATACACTGAAAAGAAACATGGAGGACTTACACATGGTATGCCATAAAGAAAGAACAGAACAAAGAATGTAGAAATGTTGCTCAATTAAAAATAGAAATGTTACAAAAGAAATGCTAATGCACCAGACACAATCAATATGTACACACCATACAACAAGCCCCAGAAAAGCCAACCAAAAAAAGAGAGAGATATCGTTAACCTTCTTGATAAAATAGATGTCCATATCTCACTGGAAGAACTATAAACACAAAAATAAGAGAACTCCAAAAAGACCGTGTGCCCTGTGTTTCCCTAAAAATTATTTTGTAAAATCACAAATGAAAGAATATTTAGGCGTATTTAACTGCATCACTCTAAGGTACAGGAGCAGCAAGGACATCCACAACTCCATAACAGCACCGTTCACTCAGTTGAATGTTTAATTTGGAGAGAAAACAATACAGAATCACTATTTTCAGCAATAGTTTCAGGTCCAGTGCTTGGCTTACTTAATTCTGTGCTATGTGCCCTGGGTAGCAGTGGATTCCTGCTTTCTTTCTGGCATGAAGTTGCTGGTTTCAGGTGACAGGAAGAAGAAATCATAGTCCACCTCACAACTCACCAGAAAGCTGCATCTCATAGCCCCATCGTCTTCATCACCTCCTTTAATTTCCTTTTCTCTCTTGAAAGAGTTTGTGCCAAGAAATATATAAAGGATGAAAAACATAGTGATAAGAGCCATACGAGTAGACAATTCTCCAGTTCATTTCCTGGCATAATAGAAGGGGATCTCATACGGAGGCCATTCATAGATTGCATTTCTTCCCAAACAGAATGATTGATGATCCACTAAAAATAAAAAACAAAATGTTTCTGAAATCACTGGTAGCTTCCCTAGGAAATGAAAATAGGTGCTTGAGGAAGCATCAAACCTTTATCTCTTTACATTGCTGCAAAATATTATGATCAGTTCACTATCCTAGATAAAGAAACAAGAGTAATAATATATAACATAATGTAAGAGAAGATTATTTAAAAATGAATAAATGAGATTATCTTTCATGCAGTAACCCTCCATAAATACTCACTTACACAACACTACTATATATATATATATACACATACACACACATAGATATTTTTACACTAATATGCAGTGGTAGGATCCAAATTTCTTAACAACCAGTTCTGTGGGTGTGGCCTAATTTGTGGGTGTGGCTTGGTGGTCACGAGACTGGCTGGGCATGGCTTGGTGGTCACATGACTGGCTGAGTGTGGCCAGGTGGCCATGTGACTGGCAAACCAATTACAAGTGGTCCTTGCTTAATAGCAGGTTGCTTAGCAAGTGTTCTAATTTATGACTGGCCTCCCCAGAGCTACTTGACCTGTTTTTGGAGTTTTAACCACCATGCACACAATACACACACACACACACACACACTCCCTTCTAACCCTGCTATTCTATGATTCTGTAAGGATCTCCTGCTAATTCAGAGTCTTCTGAAGCCAAGATTTGTGTCCTTACTTCATCTCCTTTTTTTCTCTCCCTCCTTCCCTCCCTCCATGTATTAATCTATCCATCCATATATTTCATTCACTTTCTCCTCCCTCTTTCTTTCTTTTTCTTTCTTTGTCCCTTCCTTCTATCTCTCCCTTTCTTTGTCTGTCCCTTTTCTTCCTTTCAATTCCTTTCTTTTTTCTCTTTCTTTTCTTTCTTGTCTCTCTCTTCCTCACTCATTCCCTCTTTTTCTCTTTCTCTCTCTCTTTCTTTCCCTCTCCCTCTCCCTCTCTCTGTGTCTCTTGATGGCTCTCTCTCCCCATCTCTCTGTATCTCTTTCTGTCTCTCTCTCTCTCTGCCTCTCTCCCTATCTTTCCATCTCTCTCCCCCACTTTGTGTGTGTGTGTCTCAAAGCCGTGGCTATACCAAGATAGCAAGCTTTCCTTGGCACTCTTCACTACTTCTTTCATTTTTTCTTTTTGGAATCCATACTGGCTGAACAATGATTGCCAGCCACGGTGCAAGCTTCGGGCGATCCTCCTCCTCCTCCTCTTCCTCCTCCTCCTCCTCCTCCTCCTCCTCCTCCTCCTCCTCCTCCTCCTCCTTTCTTCATGACCGGTGGATGTGGCGGGGCTGGGAGGGTGCACACATGAGGAGAGATGATCCTCAAGCAAGTGCCAAAGCACAGCAAAACTGGGCACGGGGCAAGCGGCTGCTCGCTTGAAGAGGGTATCCCCATGTGTGTGCACCCCGCTGCTAATATGTATATTAGTATTGTTCATATTTTTCTCTTAGTTCTTTTGACTCCTTTGCACATTTCATTTTGTCCCATATCTTAACAGATAAATCTACCTTCACCACAGTTGGTAGCCAATTTTGTCTGGGCTAGGAAGCCAAGCAGAGTCATACATGATGGGAAACCTCAGGGAATATTAAGGCTGTAAAGGGAAGTAAGAAATTGTAAAAGGTGTCCCAGAAGGTGGCAATGACAACATGGGTATGTGATTAAAGGGACTAGACTTAAAGCTCAATTTGAAGAAGGCTCAATTTTAATTCAGCCCAGGTTTGTGAAATCAAAATTTTACCTTTTGGTTCATTGCTTTCCTTTACTTCTCTTGCCTCCTTTTTCTTCCCTTTTCCTGTTAAACAGCACCTTCATAAAGCTATGTAAAATGTTGTTGTTTATGGTAACAATGATAATTTATGACCTTAGGTAGCACAAATATAACAAAAATAGAAACTGATTGATCAATTGATTGATTTGCTCATGTTTGAATAAGGCACCAGTCAAAGAAGACTATGAGTAATTTGTCCTAATGGTTAAGGCATCAGGCTCTAAGCCAGGAGACTAAATTTTAGTCCCACCTTAAGGCACAGGACTGGCTGGGTGACTTTGGGCCAGTCACTCACTCTCAGCCAACTCACCTCAGAGGGTAGTTGTTGTAGGCAAAGTAGGAGGAGGAAAGAGTTTTAGCTATGTTTGCTAGTTTGAGTTACTGATAAAAATAATAAAAGAAGGATAATATCAACAAATACATCATTCCTGTATGCAGCCATTATGGCAAATAAAATACAAAGCAATTAATAGCTCTAGCAGAAGTATGAAAGAATAAATAGAAACAGTTGCTGAAACCTGTTGACTTTGTTCGGCTTTTGTTGAATTCTTATGGTATGCTGTGTGGTTCATGGGGAGTTGCAGACTGGAGCCTCAACCGAGACAGAAGATCAGGGATGCTATATTCAATTTCTATTTTTCAGTTTTTTTAAAAAATATCCTGAATCCTGCAACAATTATTTAAGAGTCTAAAACTCTTAAATATTTGTCTGTCTTGCTTGAATTTTAAAGATGACTTTGCCCACTGTAGGAGACTGAGGAGTCCACTGACTAACTAAGGTTTCTTAAGTGAGTTGCCTGCTCTTTCACTGGTGATTTCTAAATATTATGTGACTGTATCATCCACTGTCCTATTCCAGTAAGAAGCAAAGGAAGGGATTCAGGGGGAATTGTTTTACAAATAGATACAGACACACAAAACCAAGCAGGCCAAGCAGATAACAACAAGACCCAGCAACGGCTAAGAGGAAGAAAGTTGAAGAATGAGACCGAGAGGATAATTCTGACTTTTATCCAACTTCCAAAAAGAATGAAAGAAAGTACAGACAGTCCTTGTTTGGCAACTGCCTCATTAGCGACCATTCACAATAACAGCCATAAAAAAGCCCTGTGGCCAATCCTCACATTTATGAACTTCACAGGTCTATAAAAAGAAAAGAAAAACTGAAGTAAAATTATAAAATCATGATGTTTCACTTAGCGACCAAGTTGCTGATCCCAATTGTAATCACTAAATGAGGACTATCTGTACCTGCAATTGACTCTTTCTTCCTTAATAAGGTTAGGTCTCTGCCCATTGACAAGAATATAAAATCTGTATTATAGCTTTGGGCCACTCAGACATCTGAAGATTGTACCTTCATGGATTAATTGGTATGGGAACAGCCTGGCTATACAATTTACAAAATTAAAGTTATCTCACTTACTTCAATAAGTGCACTATCAATGCTAGATTGCAATGATACAACACCTCCAAACCAATAACTTGGATTTTGAGAATTAGATGATGAAAAGTTGTAACAGTAATCTACAAAAGAGAAATATAGAAAGAATGCTATTTTATTATGCATAAAATTTATTTAATACCATATTAATAAGGCTAGACAATGAGCATGATGCATGAACTCTATGTGATTGTTTTTAAAATGTATATCATTTTTATTAAAAAAATTAAATTACAATAGTTTTAGCAGGATGACCACAATCATCTGGGTGCAATCATATGCAGTGAGGCCAAATATGTTACAAGAATTATATTATTTAAATTTGTATCTGTACAACTTATATAAAGAAGAAAGTCCATTTCATATGTTATATTAATGACATATACTACAGAAATGCAAAAGCCGAGAGAAGGCGGACCCTCCTCGCCGATGGACCGTAGATCACGATTCTCTGAGGCTATGGTGCGTGCTCTTTCATTGGAGAGCCCCAGTCATTACAATTAAGGGCTGAAGCTGCCTTGGAGAGGTGATGGAGTAAGGGGAAGCCGCAAGCCAGGTTGAGGGGAGATTTAACTAAATTGGATTAAAATGTTTTGGGAATAAACAGGCATAAAATAAAGCTGGACTTTAGATTGTCAAAAAATAATAATCATAAAGTTTACAAATTGGAGACTGGACTGTGCTGGAATATTGAGGTTCGAAAAATAGGGGGAAAAGGTAAAGACTTTGTATAATGGTGAGTGCCACCTTTTGACAAAAACTTGAGCTCAAACAAAAGGGAAAGCATCCTGTTTCTGAATGAATTTGTGTGGATATCACATTAAAGAAATATTGAAACAAAGTAAGAAATTTAGAAAGTGAAAGCAGAACCAGAATAAAGAAAAAAGCAAGGAAAGACTGACTGTGGGAATGATTGATGGTTTTGGTATAGACCCTCAGCTGGAATAACTGAGAACTTTAAGGCTAGGTCACACTGGCCGAGGGATGCAAAACGTATGCAAAAAGGACACAGTGGACGAGCAAATTTTCCATCTGTTGTTATCCACTCTCAAAAGTGCCCCAAATTTGCATAAACAGAGCGGACAACAACAGAAAGGAACGGACGTGGGGAGGATGTAGCGGGGATGTAAAGCGGATGTTCGTAGGAAGCCTAGCAGATAGAAGCGGATGGAAGCGGATGACACATCCGCAGGGCTTCCGTGGGAGAACAGCGAAGTGGACGTGTAGCGGAAGGAGCGGATGCATAGCGGATGACATGGATGCATCACGGATGCCTATAGGATGCATAGCGGATGTGTAGAGGATGCAAAGCGTTCACTGCACATGCAGGGAGGATGAATTGCGGAAGCTCCGTGGATATAAAAGGATGCAGCTCGCAAGCAGTCAGCATTCAGAGGAAAGACCTGCTGCCAGAGACATCTTGAGAAGTAATCTTGAGCCTGTGCCTACTCCTGCCAGCCCTGGCAAAAAGGACAGAACCACCATCCCACCCCCTGGCGCTGACTCTGAAGCTGCTGGTGGTGGTGGTGCTGGTGGTGGTGCTTCTCCTGCTGCTGGTGCTTCTGGTGCTTCTCCTGCTGGTGTTTCTCCTGCTGCTGCTTATGCTAGTGCTTCTCTTGCTGGTGCTGCTGGTGCTGCTGGTGCTTCTCCTGCTGGTGCTGCTGGTGCTTCTCCTGCTGCTGGTGCTTCTCCTGCTGCTGCTGCTGCTGTGGTGGAGCAGCCCCAAGGCCCTCAAAGCCCTGCTGCTGAAGGCCCTGAAGCCCCTGCCAGAGGGAGGAAGAGGCAAGGCAAGGAGAAGGGGGAAAGGAAACAGTACTCCATTTCCGAAGACCATGAGGAGGTGGTGCTGGAATGGCTGAGGAGAACGAGTACCTGAGGGCCACAGGCTCTATCGCAACACCAAGAGGAAGCAGGCAGTGTGGAGAGACAAGGCAGAGAGCCTGGGCTACACTTCAGATGTACTCCTTGGATGGTGGAAGCACATGCACACCTGGTATGGCAAGCTGCACCTGAAGAAATCTGAGCAGGCCGCTGTCAAGCTCACTGACCGGGAGACCTATGTCATGGCCAGGTGCAGCTTCCTGGAGGGTGAGATCTGCCACCGAGAAGCAGCCCCTCTGTCAACTCTCTCCCTCAGACAGCCCACAGAGAGCCACTCCTCTTCCAGCCAGGAGACAGCTACCATGTCCAGGCAGGTGTCTTTGGAGGGCCCCATGACAGAGACCCCCCTGACAGCTGCACTCCCCATGCCAGAGGACATGGAGGATCCCCTGTCTCAGATGGAGCAAGAAGAAGCAGCCACCAGAGACCAACCCACACCCACCAAAGCTCCACCTCCACAGAAAGCAGGCAGAGAGGCAGACCGGAGGGACAGAGCCACACTGTCCTCTTGGAGATCAGGGGCACAATAAAAGCCAGCACAGATCTCCTCTCCCAGCTGGTCCACTTTGACATACCATCCTTGAACCGCAAGCCCTTCATCACATACGTGGGCCAGACCCTCATGGACATGCCTGAGGCCCAGTACCAGGCAATGAAGGAGAGGATCACAGCTCTTCTGCACCACACTCCAGTCCCAGCTGAACCTGCTCTGATCCACTCCAGGTCTGCTCCTCCACCCCAGGTGATGTCACAGTCCTTCCACGGATTTCAACAGCCCCTCGCCTACCAAACCTACCACTACCAGGACTTCCCACAGCAGAGGCAGCCCTTCCCAGTCCAGACCCAGGTTCCTTGGATGCCACAGGCACCACAGATGCCTCACCTGACCCAGCTGCAGACCAGACAGCCCCACTACACTCCTCCTTCCTCCACCCCACAGCCAAGCCCTTCCTCAGAACATCTGTCATCAGTCTTGGGCCTCACATCCCAGGTACTTGAGGAAGGGCCTCTCAACCTCACGGGACTGAGTCTGCTCTCTGAGAGCTTCCTGCACACACCATCTCTTGTTGTACTCTCAGGGCCAGGCACCCCAATGGCCCCTCAGACCAGCACTTCAGCAACAGCCACCTCCACAGTCCCTGGCCCCTTTACATCTGAGACCATGGGCACGCCTCAGAGTGGCTGAGAAGAATACTAGAGACTGAGTTGTTACCTGTTCACTTTATCTTTGCTTAAGACACTTTACTTGGGTCATTTTGCTTTTTAATAAAGTCATATAGTTTGTTGTTAATAAAGGTTATCTTTGCTTCACACACTTGGTTCATTTTTTTCCTAAATAAAGTGTTGAGGAAAACTTTGAAAAAAGGGTTAAGCCTTTGCATGCTTGTGGGATTGGTAAGGATAGCTGTGGGATGGATAGCTGTTGGATGGGTAAGGATAGCTGTGGGATGGATAGCTGTGGGATGGGTAAGGATAGCTGTGGGATGGATAGCTGTGGGATGGGTAAGGATAGCTGTGGGATTGGTAAGGATAGCTGTGGGATAAGGATAGTTGTGGGATGGGTAAGGATAGTTGTGGGATAGATAAACCTCCAGTGCAAGCATAGTGGGACTGTATGGTCCACCCTCCCAGCTGCCACACATATGGCCCTTTATTATCAATAACAATTTATTCATTGATCAACACATTTCAACATAAACAAAACTCTTTATTAATGCCCTGTTCATTGTAGGGCCACTCAACATACATGGCACAATCTCATCAGTGTGATGAGACAGGCAAAAGGAAGTATCCATTAAGCATCTACCATCCTGTCTTGCCATTCCACTGCTCCAGCTGGGGAGTTGCACCAGTGTTTCAGGAGGTTGCGCTGCTTCTTTCCTTCATGTGAAGCTCTGTTGGGGCCTTGCACATCCACAGTGTCTATCAGGTTTTGTCCTTGCCTCCATTCACCAGGCTCCATGTCCCCATTGCCTTGTTGACGGTCCACAAGCCTGTTCTGCAACATTGGGTAGTGGGTGCACATGAGATTGTGCAGGATGCAGCAAGCTTCCACGATGCTCCTCATGGTCTGTGGGCGAAGTTGCATGGTGGTGAGAAGTACCTGGAACCTGTTGGCCAGGATGCCAAAGGCGTTCTCCACCACCCGTCTTGCCCAGGACAGCCTGTAGTTGAAGATCCTCTCTTCACGGGTGAGGTATCTGGAAGTGTAGGTCTTCATGAGGTAGGTTCTGAGGGAGAAGGCGTCATCACCCACGATGAAGTAGGGCACATCTTGTGTGTTGTTGGGTGGGGGATCTGGATCTGGGAAACCCATGATGAGGTTGCGTTCCAGCCCCTCCTTGAGGTCACTGGCGTGGGCATCTGAAGCTGACCCGTTGCCTGAAGCATCGATGTACATGAACTTGTAGTCAGCATCAACCATGGCAAAGAGGATGATACTGAAGAAGCCCTTGTAGTTGAAATAATTGGACCCTGAGTTGGGTGAAGCTTTGCAGGCCACGTGCTTCCCATCTATGGCTTCAACAGTTTGGGGAAAGTTCCACCTCTGATACCACTGCCTTGCAACTTTCCTCCAGCCTTCTTCAGTGGTGGGACACTGGAGGAGCTCCTCCGCGTATTCTTCGATGATGGCCTGCACCACTTCTCTGACCACAATGTTGATGGTGTTGTGTGGCACCCTCCAGGCATACTGCATGTTTCTGTATGTGGTCCCAGAGGCCAGGTAGCACAGAGTCAGTGCCACCTTCAGTCCAGGGTCCAGGCTGGGACAGGAGTTGTGCTTGGCTTGGTCAACCTGGGTCTCAGACGCTCCACAACTTCGTCAAACATGGCTGGTGGCATCCTCGTAAAGTGCTGGAATGCACGAGGGTCTTCATTCCTCAACTCCACCATCAGCTTGTCATAGAGTCCAAACTCCATTCTTCTCCCAATCCATCTTCGGACCCAGACAGCTCTTGGACGTCTCCTTCTCCTTGCATAGAAAAGGTGAAGCAGTCTGAAGAGGGCTTGGTTCTGGTGTTGAATGATGGCGGCTACCAAAAGGAGTGTGCGATGATCCATGGTGGACATCAATGGAGGATGTGGAAGAGCAAGAGCAAGGCTGAAGAGGTCTGCACACCAGGGCTGCTGGACTGATAGTGAGATCTAGGTGATTTCCTCCCCCTTTTTATAGGAAATGTCGGTTTTCCACTAGATGTCCTTCCATATACTCTTGACATCATCCAGACATCCTAAATATCCGAGATACGTCCCATATATGAACGTTTTGTCCGTTTTAATGCTTTATATCCGAGCTGCATCCGCTTTCATCCTTTCTATGTCCGTGCTACTAACGCTGTGTGGACGTTCTCTGTACCTTTCACTTCCTCCCTCTTTCCGCTGGAGAGGATGTGAGTTGTGCGGATGGCCAGAGGATGCCGAGAGGATACATCGGACATGTAACGGATAACAACAGATGTAGAACGCTTGTTGCCCGTATGTGTCACGGATGTAGATCGTACGGATAGAGCGTATGAAAGACATACGCAGTGAGTACACAATGGATGCATCGCGTTTTCCAACGGATGGCAAGCTTTTTTGTCCATTTTACATCCTCTTTGCATCCATTGGTGCAGTGTGACATGGGCTTTAGAAGATTGAAAGAAGGAAAGTAAAAGTGTTTTTTTTAATTAGGCAACAGGCGTATGAAATAAAGAAATACGGAAATAGTAAAATGTTAAAAAGAAATTGTTTTTTCAGAGATAATGGTTGAGGAATTGAAAAGGGGATTCTGCAGGGTCACAAGGAGTAATAAGAATATTTCTGTAATTAAAAATATTTAGAAAACAGGGTAATATACATATTGATAACTCTTATTAAAAATCAAGGGGGGAAAATATGCTGTGGAATCCGAATGAAAAGATGTAATGATTATTATTGTAACTTCTTAAAAATAATGGTTATTGGGAATCAAGATGAGGTAATAATTGTCCAACACCTGATTGGGTTGGGTCAACAGAGGCATCACCCAACGTGCTGCAGAGCCTGACAACAATCTAATCAAAAATCCCACTTTATCCCAGTCAGTGGGAAAGTCCTCAGACCGAAGGCTCATGTAAAGCTGGCACTGCCCAAAAAATGCTGGAAATTGGGCCAGCAAAACATCAAATTTATCTGGCACTGCCACTGGGCATTTTCAGCATGGCCGGGCAGCTTGCATTTGTGCCACCTGTGCAGTCAAAAGAGCCACTTGCTGGCATAACTGCACAATCTTTGCTCTGAGCTGATCCATGGTCACCCCACAAAAAGCAAAAATAAGTTGAAGGGGTGGCTGGAGTCAAAATGTGATGACACGTAGTCTCTCAAAATAACCCAAAACCCAAAACATACATTATAGTCTGGTATTGCCTTCAACTTAACTTCACTGTTTTATTTGGCACAGTTTAAAGTCACAAAAGTAAATAATGAAGCAAAAGAAAACCAGAACAAACCGTATTGACGAGAAGCAAGCCAAGATAATTAATCATACGTTCCAGGAAGATAACATGGAGAGTCCATGGGAAAAACGCCAACAAAGATAAACCTCTTTCAAAGGAAACACTAAATTTTGACTACAGCAATTTGAACTACGCAGTTGCAAACTTATATACATAGCTCCCAGCTGCAAGCCATGAGGAGGAACATGGTAATCTCCTCCTGAGTAGATCTCGCTTTTCCCTGATCCTCTCCTCCCTGCATGACCTAGGATGGATAGGGGATGGGCCTGGATCCTCCTCTAACTGCTCAGCCGGCCTCTGCCTTTCCCCAGCTTCTTCCACCACCTCTGGAGCCACACTCCTACTCCCTGTTGGCTGTTCCTCCTCTTCCTCAGAGTCAGTGTCCACCAGGGGCATGACAACTATGCGCAGAGAGCTTCAAACAAGCTGTTTCTGGGTTAGACTGAGAAGTCAGCTTCCAGCCCTAGCAAAAGCATTAATTGTATTTACTAAAAACGTTTATTTTAGTAGTATACAGCTACCTGAAGCAGATGCAAACTGCAACTATGCTTATAATCTTACTTTTCCTTTATAGACCCGTGAAGGACATGACTGGGCAGAGGATGAAAAAGTTACATTTTCATCATCATCATAACTGCAAACCATTGCTAAGTATGGCAGTTGCTATGTGAGAACCTGTAATTAAAAGGGAATAGATTACAGATAGGCAAATGAAAACTTCGGAGGAAAAAGGCAATGTGCTTCATTCTTAAACACAATAACGCCAAAATGCAAGGTTCATGCTTGAATCAGTGTCTCAGATAAATATACACAGGTAGTCTTCAACTTACAACCACAATTTGGACCACAATGGCCCAACGTTTCTATTGCTAAGCAAGATAGTTATTAAATGAGTTTTGGCCCATTTTATGACCTTCCTTGCCACAGTTGTTAAGTGAATCACTGTAGCTGTTAAGTTAGCAACATGGTTGTTAAATGAATCAGGTTACCCCATTGACTTGGTTTTCAGAAGGTCGCAAAAGGTGATCCCATGACCCCTGCAACTGTCATAAATACATGCCAGTTGCCAAGCCTCTGAATTTTGATCATGTGATCATGTAGTTGCTGCAATGGTCATGAGTGTGCGAAATGGTCATAAATCACCTTTTTCAGTATCATTGTAACTGTGAATGGTTATTAAACCAACTGCCGTAAGTCAAGGCCCTGTAATACCTGTAATAGGTGGAATTTGAATCACAACACTCGTTGTAACTTGCCATCTCTTGTAACCCCTCTCCAGATACCTACAATTTGGTTCTCAAACATGATCCATTCAGCCATCAAGAGACCTGAAAGACAGTTGTGTATATGTATTTCTCTCTGTCTCTGTGTATGATTTGAGCCAACTGATGGGCCCACTGTTGTTGTTTGGACCTGTTCAGAATGTAACTTGTTAAAACAGGTTGTTAGCAGGGCAAAAAGCATTGAAGTGAGCTTCAAATTACATTAAACTTTGACTGATTGCCCTTTAATTTTGAGACTTGAGAGTCATCAAAAGGAAGAAATTAATATTTTTGAATACGCACAGTTTCAATTACAAATGGAAATATATTCCCAGCACAGTATAATTTGAGTTTAGAACCCTTTCTACTTCACTCAGCTTTATTTCTGGCACAGTTAAGTTGGAATAGAGAAACAATCTTGGAAAATAATGTTTAAAAAAACTAAGTAATTTATACAAACCTTAAATCCTAAGAAAAATGCTGATAGGTTATAATCCGCTTTGAAAATAACTCATTGATAGCAAAATACTTTTCCTGCAGAAACAAATGTCATGAAGAAAAGATAGGCATACCTTTCAGCAGGGGTCCCCAACCACCAGTCCCCGGACCGGTACCGGTCCATGGTCCATTTTTTACTGGGATGCAAAGCTTGGTCGCTGCCATCTTGTTTCGATGGCGCTTCCGGGTTTTCAGTTGCTTCTGGGTTTTCGGTTGCTTCCGGGTTTTCGGTTGGAAAGCGCTTCCAGGTTTTCGGTTGGAAAACCGTGTTTGGGTACTGAAGGAATCCTTGCGCCTTAGTTTCGTCGAAGGGGGGTGGTGGCTTCGAACGAAGAGCCATCCCGATGGCCGTAGAGTCTCGCATTACTCAGGTACCGGTCCGTGGAAGAATGAATAATCGTGAAACCAGTCCCTGGTACAAAAAAGGCTGGGGACCACTGCCTTTCAAGATAGATATTTTTTCTATTTTGTCCATTATTTCTCTTGCAAACATATTTGGAATATAAGCAATTTTAAGTCCAGTAACATTCAAGGAAAGTTTCCCAAGGATGGCTAAAGGTACTTCTTGAGGAGGCTCATTATATATTATCATTGCCATTAATATTATTGTAAAGAGAAGAGCCAATGACAAGAACCTTTCCTAGAGGCCACAAATCAGAAATACATCTTAGTAAAGTAATAATATAATATTATTAATGGGCTTGGAAGCATAATGTTGGGGAATTAATATATAGCATTAACAACTCAGAATGAAAACTTTAGGAGATGACCAGGCTGAGCCCAAGGGAGAGATCAAATCTCAAATGTGACTGGACTTGATTTTATGATGATTTTTATGATGCTTGTAAAAGCAATTCACCACACTCATTCAGCAAATCATGCAGTTGCTAAGCAAATATAGCATAACTGTTGGGAATATAAGTCACCAAACAGCTATTTGGGTTGGAAATATATAAACCAAGATAGACCTTTTAATACTGTATCTTTAAGAAAATGCAAAACTGTAATTGGATGTGGTTTCTCAAACGGCCATAAGATGGAGCCAGAAACCTGGGTTATTTAATCTTAGTCTCAGAAGAGAGTGTGTCTCAGTGAATCTCTGTTTCCTTCTGTTGGAAAGTATTGCCATTCTTCTAATTGACTGATATTCTTGGATTTGATGTAAGTCTGATACTGAACTGTTTTTGACACTAGACTTTGTTACTGGATTATCCCTGGATTAAAAACTGACTGACCTTACCTGTGAATGACTTTGGACTGTGTTTGAACCTTGCTTAACGTTTCTGAAAGTTAAAACCTACATTTACTGTATAGTGTATCTGTGTGATGTGTGTGTATTATTCAAACACTACTCTCAAATACATCTCCCTGTGTGCACTCATTCTCCTCATGGGGAATTACCTCAACACTGATTATGGGCCCAGACCATACCAGGCTCAGATAACTGAGAGTTGGTGTGAATATACAGTACTGTATGCAGACAGCTGTTTACTGTTTAATTGTGGGTTACTATCCTGGTAAAGATGGTACAAGACACTTCAACAAGTCTATCACTGATAATCCGGTTGGATGGAACAAACTATGTTTCCTGGTCTATGAAGTGCAGTCTACTTCTGCATAGAGAAGGGTTATGGAATGTAGTTCAAGACCCACCAGTTGTAAATGCTTGAGATCCGGAAAATGAGGACAACGCCAAGAAGCTTGCTGACTTTGAACAGAACAATGAACGAGCTCTTTGTATAATTGGACTAAGACTGAGTGACCCGCAGCTAGTCCATATTCATGGAGAAGAGTCTGCTGCTAAGTGTTGGGAGAATTTGAAGAAGATTTATGTTTGTAACAATGTAGGTGCACATATACATCTTACACGTAAACTGTTTAGAGCACGTCTTCTGAAAGGTGGAGATATGTTAGCTGATTTAAACTTCATGAAAAGAACTTTTCAAGAGCTACATGAAAAGGAACTGATGTTTTCAGAGCTGCATCAAGTTTGCATCATTCTTTCCTGTTATGCCTGGGTTCCCCAACCAGGGTTAGGGAGACAAGCTAAACA
>BLBF01000033.1:22027761-22040030 GCA_015471245.1 Laticauda colubrina
ACTCCCTTAATTACTATCCCACAGTTAAAGTTGCAGACACTTTAACATACAAAACTATGATTCATAGTTATTATTTTACCTAAACCAGTTAGGGTAAACAATGTTATCCCTAACATTTCCTCATTAGATGAAAGTTATGATGATTGCGTATCTTCACTGGAAGTCCTGCCCAGAGGTAAACTGACATTGACTGACATAACCAGGAGATTGTTAGAAGAAGCAAGAAGACAGCTCGATAGGGACCAATTTAGGAAGGAACAACCACAACAAGAAGATTTGTCTTCAACTGTCTATACTGTAAAGAAATGTTTTTCTTGTGGGGCTTGGGGACATATACCTAGATTCTGTAAGAAAGGAAAAAAACAGAATACAAATAAACACCAGAAGGCTAAGAAGAATGTTAGTTTAGCTATGTCTAGTAATTCAACTGTAAACCATGATTTATGGGTTGTTGATAGTGGAGCATCACAATGCATTACTAAAGATAGAAAAAGATTTGTAAAGATGTCCACGAGTAAACAACATGTATCATTGGCAAATGTATGGAAGATTAAAGCATCAGGTGAAGGAACTGAATATTGTTCTTGCATAAATGAACATTTAACGATGTTATATGTACCGAAACTGAAATTTAATTTGCTATCAGTAAGGGCTTTAGTTAATCTTGGTTGTGTAGTACCCTTTAGGGGAGATAACTGTATAATAGGTAAAGGTAAAAGTGTTGCTGCTACTTTAGAGAATGATTTATATGTGATACATGATGTCCAGTTGCAGATGGCTAACTCAGTTTATAACAATGTTAAGCCACATGATGAATGTATACATTTACTGCATAGATTTCTGCGGCACATTAATTTCAAAATGCTCAAACAAACTGTTGAATTGTCAGAGGGAGTAAAATTGAAACCCTGTAGCAAGTATTTAAACTGTAATGCTTGTAGCCAAGAGAAAAGTAAGATTACTCCTGCAAACAGACAAAATGGGTTTAAGACCACAGAACCTTTAGAGGTTGTTTTTGCTGACATAATTGGTCCTAAAAAACCTAATGTAGGAGGTGCCTGCTATATTTTAAATATTATGGATCATTACTCATGATACGATTTCTGCTATCTTATGAAAAACAAAACAGAAACATTCCAACATTTATTTAACTGGCTAAGGTTTGCTGAGAGAAAAATGAAAAGTAAAGAAATTACTTTAAGCCCCTGTCACACTGCACCAACGGATGGAAAGAGGATGTAAAATGGAGGAAAACACTTGTCATCCGTTGGTTAACGCGATGTATCCGTTCTGTACTCACTGCCTCCGTTTTGCTTCCTCTCTATCCGTCCAGCATCCGTTTATTGATGTTTCATCTGCTCAGAAAGTTTTGAACTGCTCAAAACTTTTGAGCGGAAAATGTATCCAATGCATCCATTCTGCATCCGCTAGGCATCCGTTCTGCATCCGTTACGCATCCGCTATATCCACTAGGCACCTACTTCGCATCCGCGCAACTCCATCTACTCCAGCGGTGAACGGATGCAGGGAGGAAGCAGAACGGACGCAGAACAGATGCAGAACGGATACCTAGCGGATGCAGATGGAAACAAAGCATTTAAAATGGAAAAAACATTCACAGAGGGGACTTATCTCGGATATTAAGGATATCTAGAGGATACCTAGAGGATGCAAAGGGACACCTAGGGGAAAACCTATACTGCCTATAAAAAGGGGGAGCAACTCATCTGGATCTCACTTTCAGACCAGCAGACCAGCTGTGCAGACCTCTGCAGCCTTCATCTGACTCTTGCTCTTCCATAGCATCCAGTCATGTCCACCGTGGATCGTAACAAAGTCCTTTTGGCAGCCACCATCCTTCTGCAACAGTGCGAATCCATCTACAGGCTCTGTGAACTCTACTACGGGAAGAAAAAGAGGCAGCCAAGAAGCGTCTGGGTACGAAGATAGTTCGCCAGAAGAGCAGAGGACGGACTGTACAACAAGCTGATGGTGGAACTCAGGAACGAGGACATTCAGGCATTCCAGAACTTCATGAGGATGCCTCCAGCCATGTTTGACGAAGTTGTGGAGTGGCTGAGACCCAGGTTGACCAAGGCAAACACCAACCTCCGGCCCAGCCTGGACTGACTCTGCGCCACCTGGTCTCAGGGACCACCTACAGGAGCATGCAGTACGGCTGGAAGGTGCCACACAACACCATCAGCATTGTGGTCAGAGAAGTGGTGCAGGCCATCATCGAAGAATACATGGAGGAGCTCCTCCAGTGCCCCACCACTGAAGAAGGATGGAAGAAAGTTGCAG
The DNA here is from genome assembly GCA_015471245.1 of Laticauda colubrina. Lineage (NCBI taxonomy): Eukaryota > Metazoa > Chordata > Lepidosauria > Squamata > Elapidae > Laticauda > Laticauda colubrina. The sequence continues at coordinate 22,030,066 of BLBF01000033.1, forward strand.
AGCAGTGGTATCAGAGGTGGAACTTCCCACACACCATTGGAACCATAGATGGCAAGCACGTGGCCTGCAAAGCACCACCCAAGTCAGGGTCCACTTATTTCAACTCCAAGGGCTTCTTCAGCATCATCCTCTTCACCATGGTCGATGCTGACTACAAGTTCATGTACATCGATGCTTCAGGCAATGGCTCATCTTCAGATGCCCAGGTATACAATGCCAGTCACCTCAAGGAGGAGCTGGAACGCAACCTCATCGTGGGCTTCCCAGATCCAGAACCCCTGCCCTACTTCATCGTGGGAGATGACGCCTTCTCCCTCACAACCTACCTCATGAAGCCCTACACTTCCAGACTCCTCACCTGTGAAGAGAGGATCTTCAACTACAGGCTGTCCAGGGCAAGGCGGGTGGTGGAGAATGCCTTTGGCATCCTGGCCAACAGGTTCCAGGTACTTCTCACCACCATGCAGCATCGCCCAGAGACCGTGAGGGGGATCGTGGAAGCTTGCTGCATCCTGCACAATCTCATGCGCACCCACTACCCAGTGTTTCAGAACAGGCTCGTGGACCTCCAACAAGGCAATGGGGACATGGAGCCTGGGGAATGGAGGCAAGGGCAAAACCTGATCGACACTGAGGATATGCAAGGCCCCAACAGAGCCTCACGTGAAGGGAAGGAGCAGCGCAACCTCCTGAAACACTGGTGCAAATCCCCAGCTAGAGCGGTGGAGTGGCAAGACAGGATGATAGATGCTTAATGGATGCTTCCTTCAGCCTGTCTCATCACACGGATGAGATTGGGCCATGTATGTTGAGTGGGCCTACAATGAACAGGGCATTTAATAAAGAGTTGTGTTTGTGTTGACATGTGTGGATGATTATTACATTATTATTGATAATAAAGGGCCATAGGTGTAGCAGCTGGGAGGGTGGACCATAGAGTCCCACTATGCTTGCACTGGAGGTTTATTTATCCCACAGCTATTACCCATCCCAAAGGTATCCCTGCCCACCCCACTGCTATCTTAACCCATCCCACAAGCATGCAAAGGCTTAAACCATTTCTAAAAGTTTCCACCAAGACTTTTTTAAAAAAATTAATGAAGCAAGTGTGTGTATCAAAGATAAACTTTATTGAACAACAAGCTGTAAAAGAAAATGACCCAAGTCAAGTGTCCAAATAAAGTCCACAGGTAGCCAGCCAGCCAGTCTCTGGCACTCCTCTTGGTCACTCGGAGGTGTGCACAGTCTCAGGGGTGAAGGGTCCAGGTGCTGTGGAGGTGGGTGGTGCTGGAGTGCTTGTCTGAAGCGCCATTGGGGTGCCTGGCCCCGAGAGGACAACAGGTGATGGTGTGTTGAGAAAGCTCTCAGACAGCTGGCTCAGACCCGTGATGTTGAGAGCTCCTTCCTCCATGCCATGTGGTGTCAGCCCCAGTACCGAGGACAGATGTATTGAGGCCAGGCTTGGCTGTGGGGTGGAGGAAGGAGCAGTGTAGTGGGGCTGTCTGGTCTGCAGCTGGGTGAGGACTGGCATGGGTGGCATCAGTGTCGTGGGTGGCATCGGTGGCATGGGTGGCCTCAGTGTCATGGGTGGCATCATTGGCATCGGTGGCATCAGTTTCGTGGGTGGCATCGGTGGCATCAGTGGAACCAGTGGCAACGGTGGCATCCGATGACTCTTTGGCTGGACTGGGAAGGGCTGCTGCCTGTGCTGCTGGACCTCCTGGTAGCTGTAGCCCTGGTAGGTGAGGGGCTGTGGAAAGCCTTGGAATGTGAGGGACATCACCTGGGGTGGAGGAGCAGACCTGGACTGGGTGGGAGCAGGTTCTTCTGGATCTGGAGGGTTGTGAAGTACCACCTGGTACTGGGGTTCCTCCATGTCCGTGAGGGTCTGGTTGACATAGGTGAGGAAGGGCTTGCGGTTGGAGGATGAGGAGTCGGTGTGGACCAGCTGAGAGGGGAGATCTATGCTGGTCCGGATGGTGTCTCTGATCTCCAGCAGGACAGTGTGGCTCTGCCCCTCCTGCTGTCTGGCTCTCTGCCTTTCTGTGGAGGTGGAGCTGGGGGAGGATTCGGGTAGGGCTGTGGTGGACGCACCGTCTCCTTTCTCTCACCGCACCAGGGAGTCCTCCACATGCTCCACCACAGTTACAACACCTGTCCGTGAGTTCTCCACCGTGGCACGCTCCACAGAAACCTGCCTGGAGACAGGAGTTGACTCTCGGCCGGAAGAGGACTGACTCTCAGCAGGCTGCTGGAGAGAGAGGGTTGTGAGAGGGGCTGCTGGTGCTCCTCGGTGGTGGATCTCACCCTCCAGGAAGCTGCACCTGGCCATGACGTAGGTCTCTCTGTCCGTCAGCTTAACCGTGGCCTGGCCAGATTTCTTCAGGTGCAGCTTCCGGTACCAGGTGTGCATGTGCTTCCACCAGCCGAGGAGCACCTCCGAAGTGTAGCCCATACTCTCCGCCTTCTCTCTCCAAGCAGCCTGCTTCCTTTTGGTGTCCCTGTACAGCCGGTGTCCCTTCCACCACAGATAGTCATTCTCTCTCAGCCACTCCAGCACCTCATCCTCGTGTTCCTCCTCAATGGAGTATTGCCTCCTCTCCCATCCCCGCATACGCCTCTTCCTCCCTTTGGCAGGACCAGATGGGCCCTCATCAGAGGGGCTCCCAGGTAGTAGGGGCTGCTCCTCCACACCAGCAGCAGCAGCAGCACCAGCAGGATCATCATCATCAGCAGCAGCAGCAGCAGCAGGATCATCATCATCATCATCATCAGCAGCAGCAGCAGCAGCAGGATCAGCACCAGCAGCAGCACCAGCAGCACCAGCAGCAGCACCAGCAGCACCAGCAGCACCAGCAGCACCAGGATCAGCAGCAGCACCAGCAGCACCAGCAGCGCCAGCAAGACCAGGAGCACGAGGAGGACCAGGAGCACGAGCAGGATGAGCAAGTCCAGGAGCACGAGCAGGACCAGCAGGACCAGCAGGATGAGGAGCAGCTTCAGCAGAGTACACAGCAGCAGAAGCACCACCGCCAGGAGCAGCTTCAGCAGAGTAAGCACGAGCAGAAGCACCACCACCAGGAGCAGCTTCAGCAGACTAAGCACGAGCAGAAGCACCACCGCCAGGAGCAGCACCAGCAGAGTAAGCGCCAGCAGAAGCTCCAGCACCAGAAGAGCGAGCCCAAGCAGCAGAAGCCCCAGCAGAAGCAGAGTTAGGGACAGGGGGCGGGAGGGTGGCCCTGTCCCTCTTGCCAGGGATGGCGGCAGGTTGCTGAGGCTTTCGCTTCTTCCCCATGGTTGTGGGGTTGCTGGCTGGCAGGGAGGCTGGCAGGGAGGTTGGCAGGCACCAAGACTGGCAGGAAGCCTGGCAGGCAGCCAGGCACGAAGGCTGGCAGGCAGGCATGCACCAAGGCTTGCAGGAAGGCTTGCACCAAGGCTTGCAGGAAGGCTGCCAGGAAGCCTGGCAAGAAGGCAGGCAGGCAGGCAGGCACCAAGGCTGGCAGGCAGACTGGCTGGTAGGGAGGCTGGAAGGCAGGCTGGCAGGCAGGCAGAGAGCAAGTCTGGTAGGGAGGCTGGCCAGGAGGCTGGGAGGCAGGCTGGGAGGCAGGCTTGGAGGCTGGCTGGCAGGAAGGCTGGCAGCAAGGCTTGCAGCAAGGATTGCAGGCAGGCATGCAGGCAGGGCAGGCAAGGACTCGATGTATCCGGCAGCAGGTCTTTCTCGAATGGTGACCTGCTTCCGAGCTGCTTCCCTTTATATCTGCGGGGCTTACACAATGCATCCCCCCCGCATGCGCAATTAACGCTCGGCATCCATTCGGCTTCCGCTGTGCATCCGCTTCATCTGCTGTGCATCTGCTGTGCATCTGCTTCATCCGCTGTGCATCCGCTCTGCATCCGCTGTATCCGTTCCGCGTCTGCTTTGCTGAGGCCCCCCGGAAGCCTAGTGGATGTGCCATCCACTCTCATCCGCTTCCATCCGCTGGGCTTCCGTTCCGCATCCGCTTTCCATCCGCTCTGCATCCTCCCCGCGTCCATTCCTTTCTGTGTTATCCGCTCTGGTTATGCAAATTTTTTGCCCCTTTTGAGAGTGGATAACAACGGATGGAACATTTTTCTTGTCCGTTGTGTCCTTTTTAAAAACGTTTTGCATCCGTTAGGCAGTGTGACAGGGCCTTTAGTTACTGATAATGGGACTGGGTTTGTTAGCAAGAGATTCCAAACTATGTTAAAATTGTCTGGTGTTGAGCATAAATGTTCTGCACCTTACAGACCACAACATAACTTGTTTGTAGAACAAAGAGGGCAAACATTACAAGCCATGGCTCGCACTATGTTATCTGATTCAGGTTTACCTGAAACACTGTGAAGTGAGGCCCTAATGTGTAGCAACTATGTGTTGAACAATGTGGTTAATACAATAACTGGTGAATTGCCATTCGCTCGTTGGCATGGCAGAAAGTCAAATTTAAGTTACCTACACACATTTGGAGCTCCAGCATGGGTGCATATTCCCTCACAAGTAAGACTGAAAGGGCAACATGGAGCTAAAAAGTTATTTTTTGTGGGTTATGAGGCCAACCATAGATCATTTAGATTCTGGGATCAAGGCACAGCTCATGTTTATTGTAGTACTAATGCAAAATTTCTTGAGCACATTGGGTGGGATAAACTGGAACAGGAATCCAGCAATGATATTATTATTGACACCCAAATAGTCTCTGAAGTTAAAATAAGTAAACCACAAATAACCATTAAAGAGGAAGAACAGGAGGAAGTAGGAGAACAGGCACAGGAGGACGTAGAAGAACAGGAGCAAATGGCACAGGTGAGTCCACCAGTTAGCTCTGTATTACCAAGACGTTCAACCCGAGTAACATGACCACCTGATAGATATCAAGCTAGTGTTGTATGCCAAGTAAACACAGTTCCAAGTAATTATAGTGAACTAAAACTGTATCCTGCTAAGGATCAGGCTGCTTGGCAGGAAGCAATGGATAAGGAACTAGAATCATTAAAAAGACTGGAGGTATATGAAAATGTTAAGTTACCATGAGGTAAACTTAGGGTGTAAATGGATTTATAAACTAAAGACAGGTGTAGATGGCACTGTTACCCATAAAGCCAGGTTAGTAGCACAAGGATTCAATCAGACAGCAAATGACTATGATAAGGTGTTTGCACCTAGTCTGGAGGCAACTACATGAAGGGCAGCATTAGTGTGGGCAACTAAGGAGAAATACATTGTAAATCATTTGGATGTAGAGATGGCACATCTGCATGCACCGTTGCAACACACTATATATTTAAAGAAACCTTTAGGTTTCAAAAATGATAATACAACTGATTGCTGAAGATTAAAAAAGAGTTTTTATGGTTTAAAGCAATCAGTATATGAATGGAACCAATGTATAGTTAAAGAATTAACTAGGATAGGTTTTGTAGCTCACTTGGCTGATCCATGTTTGTTTAAAAAAGAAAATAATGGTGTAATGTCATTATTGCTTTTATTTACTGATGACATAACATTAATCACCGAAACTGAACAAGAAGCTACTAAAATAATCTCACTGTTAGAGAAGAAATTTAAGATAAAACAGTTAGGAGAAATCAAACAATATCTTGATTTAAAGATAGATAGAACTAGGGAAGGATACAAAATCTCACAGGCAGATAAAATTAACCAATTACTGAAAAGTTTTAAAATGGAACTTTGTAAACCAGCTAAAACACCAATGAGCCAGGAGTTTAGCAATAGTGATGTTCAAAGTCCTATTTTTGATAAGAACATTTATCAGTCTTTGATTGGTAGTTTATCTTATCTCAGTAATTGGTCAAGGCCAGATATCGCATACAGTGTTAATCAGTTAGTGAGATTTAACACTGAGCCAACTGAAAGGTACTGGAAAGCTGCTAAACGTGTATTAAGATCTCTGAAACAAACAATGCATTATGCATTGTATTTGGAGCCAAAAGATGAACTGAGTTTAACTGCATATGCTGATGCAAGTTTTGCTACAGACATAAATACACAAAAATCTACATCGGGTACTGTAGTATGATTGGGAAAAGCATTGATTGGATGGAGGTCTAATTGACAGAGATATCTAAGTTTGTCAACAATGGAGGCGGAATTCTCATGTTTGTCTTTACTATGTACAGATTTAGTCTTGTATAAGCAATTATTAATTGATATGGGAATTAATGTAACAGATTCTATTGTTGTTTACAAAGATAACCAATCAGCAATAAAGATGGCTTCAAATATTGCTGTTAAGACAAGAACAAAACCCACAGATTTAAGATATTTAAATGTGAGACAATGTGTGCAAAGTAAGATGATTAAGCTGGAATACTGCATGTCAGAAAACAATACAGCAGATCATTTTACAAAGGCCCAAGGCTCTATAAAGCATAAGGCTAGCTGTGAAGATTATGGACTTTGAATATAAGGTTGTATATATTGTCCTACCCAAAAGGGGAGAATGTTAGAAATGTAAGTCACCAAACAGCTATTTGGGTTGGAAATATATAAACCAGGATAGACATTTTAATTCTGTATCTTTAAGAAAATGCAAAACTGTAATTGGGTGTGGTTTCTCAAACGGCCATAAGATGGAGCCAGAAATCTGGGTTGTTTAATCTTAATCTCAGAAGAGAGTGTGTCTCAGTGAATCTGTTTCCTTCTGTTGGAAAGTATTGCCATTCTTCTACTTGACTGATATTCTTGGATTTGATGTATGTCTGATACTGAACTGTTTTTGACACTGGACTTTGTAATTGGATTTTCCCTGGACTAAAAATTGACTGATTTTACCTGTGAATGACTTTGGACTGTGTTTGAATAGTAAACCTACATTTACTGTACAGTGTACCTGTGTGCTGTGTGTGTATTATTCAAACACTACTCTCAAATACATCTCCCTGTATGCGCTCATTCTCCTAACAGGGAATTACCTCAACAATAACCAATGATCATTTTCTGTCAGCAAGAAACATTGCAAGTTGTGGTCATATGACTGTAGGGCACTGCAAATGGTCATAAAATGGGGGGTCATTGCCAAGCACCCTAAATGCAATCACTTAGATCATAGAATAACAGAATTGGAGGGAGAGTCTATTCCAAATATCTACCTAGGATCAAACTCACAGCTTGACAGTAGGATATCAGCAGTAATTGCAATTTTAAGGATGCATGATAAGTATCTTTTTTGAAGCTCATTGCAACTTTGAATGGTCATTAAGTGACTAGTTGTAAATTCAGGATTATCTGTACTCTTTTTATCCATATATTAAGGCCTGCATAAACAGAAAAGGGCAGGAAGAAAATAGGATGCTTTCCCATAAATTGTTGACACTTTGCACTTCTGTGTAACTGTTTTGAACTAGAATCTCTCTTGTTTGGAATAAAATAAAGCACCAAAGGATAAACAGATGGATAACTCTAAAGAAACCCAAACAAAGCCTTTTAATAACCATGTAGAGCAATGAATACAAAGAGAGGTATTCTTATTCCCACTGTAGCCATTTTCTTGACTTTCTCTTTAAAATGCCAGGGAGAAAACCAGAAGAGAACAAACAGAACTGGAGGTCCTTTTAAAACCTCATTTAATGGTGTATACTTGCTTGAAAACTCTGCACTCTCATTTTCCACTTCAACATTACATTTTTCTATAAGAGCACAGCAGTTTGCTGGCACACGCTTCTTTGCCTTATGCGGGGTTTCTACATTTTAAAATTCAATTGAAATCAGAAAGGGGCCTGCAGAGAGATCTGAGCACACTGCGGTGGATGCACAAGTTAAACACAGCAATTCCCCTTCCCTTTCTGTTTTATCATGCAGTGCTCTGTGTTAATAGAGCTATGCAAGAAAGATACTGTAAACCATTTCATTTTAACAGAATGAAGCAATGATCTATGCTTGTATACAGTATATTTCTCTAAACTGATGAAATTATACTGCTAGAGTTAGAAGTCATGCAGGCTTTTATTATTTTGTTTCTTAGCTAGACAGCAGTGAGAAGAAACAGTAAAAATTTTCTGAGATGTCCTATCCCTGATATCATTCGTATTTCACCCAATAGTCAACTGAGTGACAGGCAATAAAGCAAAGAAAAAAGTATAGATCCAAGGATACAGAGAATCAAAGAGTTCAAGTAGCTCTTCAATGAATCAAGAGATACCTGCCTAGCATAAGGCAACTCTATCCATTTATGACATTGGATGTTTAAATGCTCCACTTGAGCATTTCTTGGATCAATAATCCCGTTACTTTGCTTCAGGAACCAACAGGTCAGAAGGACAAGTCAGGAATAGAAACTTATTCCCAAGTGAATTGTTACTCAAAATAATTGGGAGTTCAAAAAGTGCTTTGTAAAGCATGTTTGTACATTGAAGCACCTTTCTCTGATGATTAAAATAGCCAGCATGACACTGTTTAAAAAATTGTATCCAGAAAGCCATGTATCTATTACAATTCTCTCATTTGTAGGTTCTCCTTCTCAAAATTAATCATGGAAGTAGATGTTTTATTCTATTATTCTAACTTCTATAAAAAACTTGTTCATTGTTTACATCATAAATTTCAAACTCAACATCAAAAATGAACACACAATCCTCCTTCAAGATGTAACAAGAGAATACTGGGGAAATTCACCCAGTGTTTTCAAACTTGTCAGTCTGAAAGTCTCTAAGGCTTTAGAAGTAGGCAATGAACAATTTCCAAAAATGATTCCAAAGTGAGTTTTGCAAATTTAAAAGCCATTAGCAAAATAGATAATCCCATTTTTCCCTCAGACTCAAATTTGCAGAAAAGAACTGTGCTGCTACAGGAACTGTACAGTTCTTGTACAGGTTATAGGAGCTGGGCTTGGCTAGTTAGTGAAGAGAAGAACCAGGGAAGACATGATAGCGGTCTTCCAATATTTGAGGGGCTGCCACAGAGAGGAGGGGGTCAAGCTATTTTCTAAAGCACCTGTAGGCCAGACAAGGAATAATGGATGGAAACTGAACAAGGAGAGATTTAACCTGGAAATAAGGAGAAACTTTCTGACAGTGAGAACAATCAACCAATGGAACAGCTTGGCCTCGGAAGTTGTGGGAGCGCCATCACTTGAGACCTTCAAGATGAGATTGGACTGCCATTTGTCAGAAATAGTGTCGGGTCTCCTGCTTGGACAGGGGGTTGGACTAGATGATCTACAAGGTCCCTTCCAACTTTGATTATCTGTTATCTGTTGTTGTCTTATGAGAAGCACCTGTCTGGAGTACATGTGGGTAATTTCAGCCATCTCCTTAACTAGAGATGTTCTAAAGAACTGGTCTATTAACCGGGTCCTTGGCCTTTGCTGCAATCATTGATTCTGCTTTCATTACTGTCTTCAATTTGCCATATCTCTCCCAGAAGTCCCTAACCCAAAATCTGAATCCTGTAACTCTACTAAGTATTGTGCAAAACCTTGGAAGTTGTCTCTGCTATTCCTGGGCTCTAGTTATGGCTAGCTATGGTGCTACAGTCTAAAATATGTCTTTTGTTGAAACAAGCAGTTAAATTATTAGAACAATGAGTCACAATCTCTAATATCTATGCTGAATCAAGTAATAAGTCAGGACTCTCCAGCAAACCACAAATAAGTAAAACATGCCTTAGAGCAAAGTGTAGCCTTCTTCGTCACAGTTGCCTTTCAACATTACACTTTGTGTTTCCTTCTCAAACAAATAATGGTTCACTCTCCACCTCTACCATTAGATTGGTATGTTCTCCCTTCCTCATTAAATAATAGGTTATAGTAGTAGGTGATAGATGGAATATGGGTATTGGGAGATAGTGTGTATGATCTCATGTTCGTTACTCTGATTTGACTGTGGTATACTATTATATATATATACCCGAAGGAAGCTAAACAGCACACATGTAAGTACCCACGAAAGCCTAACAAAACATATATATATATATATATATATATATA
>BLBF01000033.1:22045030-22060311 GCA_015471245.1 Laticauda colubrina
GAACTACAATGACGTGGGATAATACCCGAAGGAAGCTGAACAGCACATATATATATGTATGTATGTATGTATGTATGTATGTATGTATGTATGTATGTATATATATATATCAACAGCCCTTAGACTCATATCCCACTGCACAATGCTTTACAGTCCATTCTAAGCAGTTAAAGAATCAACCTATTCCGCCAACAACTGGGTCCTCATCTTACCGATCTTGGAAAGATGGAAGGCTGAGTCAACTTTGAACCGATGAGACTCAAATTGTCAAACTGCTGGCGGCTGGCAGTCAGCAGAAATAGCCTGCAGTGCTGGATTCTCACCACTGAGTCACTACTGCTATGTATGTATGTATGCATGTATGTCTGTATATACCAGGTGTGGTATTCAGCAGGTTCTGACCAGTTCTGGAGAACCGGTCGTGGAAATTTTGAGTAGTTTGGAGAACCAGCAAATACCACCTCTGATTGGAGATTTTACAGTATCCTTCAACTGCCATGCCCAACAAACCATGCACACAGAACCGATAATAAAAAAAAAAAAAATGAATCCCACCCCTGGTAAATGTATGTATATGCAGTATTTAAATGTGGCTACCATGCCTATTCTGGAAAATAAACAGAATTCCATAAAAACGTGTGTTTTCTTTTGGAAGTTGTCTGTTCCTGTATTAAAGGGAACATCTGACTCTACTGAAAGTTTCTTATATTGAGAATAATGGAAGGATTTTATTCTCTGCCTTGTGTTCTCTTTCAAGCTTCTGGATATTGGCAAAATGTAAAAGCACCCTCTAAAAGAGGCCTTAAATGATGGCCAAAAGAGATGAGGAGAGGGAAAGGACAACCAAGACTCTATTGTACATTGATTAACCTGTTAGGTATTTATTGTTTTTTAAATCATTGCCAAGCTATTAATAAAAAATTGGCATGGATAGATAGGTGTCCAAGGAGAACATAAGTTATTGAGTTACTACCATAATTGAGCCTGGAATTATGGATGTAAACTGTGCTGGTCATTGAGCCAATGACTATGTGATGGCACTTGATTTTAGAAATTTTTTTGCAGTAGTCATTAAGTGAATGCAACAGTTGTTAAGGGAATACAGCAATCATTAAGCTCAACCAATTTCTTTAATTAGCGTTTTTGGCAAACATTGGGAACCAGCCCAAACTGCTAAAAATTGTGATCATGGAATATTGTAAATGGCCATAAACGAGGAATCAATTACCAGGTACCCTCAATGCAATCACATAGCCAATGGAAGTGTGACTGTCAGAACTCCAGAACCAGGTCAGAAATAGCTCTGGAGAACTCTGGTGTGACTTTGAATGATTAAGCGATGGCGACTTGTCCTTCATGATACAAAACCTGAAACTTTGCTACTTGCATCAGAAATGGAAGCCTAAGCACCAGACAGCCCAGTCGGCATCATCCACCCACATGTAACTTTTTTTAACCATAATTTTGATTTATACTGGATGTTGCAGTACAGGAAGAAATATAACTTTGATATGATAGTTTGAACTAGTGTGAAGTGCCAACAAAATATGTGTCAGTTGTTTGCTTTTGAAACATGTGCAAACCTCAAAGTTAGATTAAGTAAAAATAATGAACGTTCCACAAATGCATATGGTACAGTTTTTTTCTCCAACATTTTCTTCCCACCCCTACCTAATCACCGAATCCTTTACTTCAAATGTACAATAAACCCCTTTTTTAAAAAAGTAGGCATCCAAATAATCTAGGAGTGCATTTGTTCATGCATCTTCAGTAGATAGTTCAGTAGTAGTATGTCTGAATGGATAAATATAGATATTACTAAGTTGATTGGAAGAATAAGTAGTCTCCCCTAATTATTTATGTATTAATTAATGTATTTATTTGTTACATTTATTTGTGCCCATGTCACCAGATAGACAGCCAATCCAGACAGCTTATAACAATAAGAGGAAAAAATATCAAAAATGTAACAATAACAATACAATAAAAATAAACACTATAAAACATATTTTATTTTTATATATTTTATTTTTATATTTATATAAAATATGAAATTAAAAGGATAGGTGGAGGGGAACCAGGAAGGTAAGGTATAGCACTGACTCCTGGTACAAGCCCTTTTGAAATTGCAACTGATCTCTTCTCTATTTTTATAAACACTCTTTAAATTTACCCTTCAAAATGGCTTTAATACTGATATGTACAGGTAATCCTTGACTTATAACAGTTCATTTATTGACAATTCAAAGTTAAAACAGCACTGAAAAAAGTGACTTATGACTGTTTTTCACAGTTATGACTCTGAAAGTAATAAATATCCCCATGATCGTATGATCAAAATTTGGATGCTTGGCAACTGCTTCATATTTATGATGGTGGCAATATCCCAGGGTCATTTGATCAACTTTTGTGAACTTCGGATGAACAAAGTCAATGGGGAAGTCAGATTCACTTAACAACCAGGTTCCGACCTTATCAACTGCATTGATTCACTTAACAACAGCAGCAAGAAAAGTCATAAAATGGGATAAAACTCAACAAATGTCTCACTTAGCAACATAAATTTTGGGCTCAATTACGATCATAAATCAAGGACTACCTGTAATGTCCATCAATTTTACTGTAAGATTATATATCTTAAATTATATTATTTATAATTTCTTAACTACGCTTTCAACTATAGTGCTGGCACGATAAAGCACAATTAAGACCTGACTGTGCAAGCTTATCCGTATATGTGGTTCAAGGCATGACACCATTGGTTTCCTGTAAATGGACTGTGCATCTCTTTGGAAGTCCAGAGTGGTCGTTAGCAGTCCATTTGAAATTGCAAAGTCATAATTATCTGCATTGTCCATATGAGAAAAGAAATGTTTGACTCAAAGGAAAAATAGCTCCTGTACAAATCCCTGGAATTGACCACCTGAGCTTAAATCCTGCTCAGGAAAGAGCTGAACCTCACTCAAGTTGCAACAAAAGCTATTGCCTTCCTGCACAGTTGACATATTGTGCTATTTTGGAACAACTCAGTCTGGCCAGAACTTTATCTCAAATTACTTTGATGTTGTGGGGGAGGAGACTTTTCCATTAGCTTTTTATTCTTCCTTTCCTGCTTTTGGAGATAAAACTACTGAACAGTTAGTTCAATTCAGAAGTCACACAAAGGGTTTCTGATGAATGATTTCTCTTCAAAAAGGGACGTCAAGAAGAGAAGGAACAGAAAAATAATTTAGATGGGGTTAGGAACTTCATTGTTTTGCTGTACTACTTGAAAGGTTATATAGAAAGAATGTTCTGTCCAAAAGTTTAGACCAGTTCCCTAGTGCACACATATGAATAAACCAGTGTTTCTCCAATTGTCCTTGGATAACACATTCATTCTTGAAAAACTGCATTTATTTTTAATGGAAGGCAAAAATTCCCCAAAAAATCATAAGAGATTTGTTCATTTCTTAAGTTACTTGGAAGAGGAACAATTTCTAATATTATATAAAATTGGCTGTTGCTACTGGGTTTTGCACAACTTCATAAAGTCTGAGCAATAAGGTTGCATTTTCAAAGTCTTTTCATAGTCTGACCCCTACCGATGATATTTGGACAGTGGATGGAAAAACACTATTTGTTCATTTAAATGATTTATAACCAGCCTTTCTTTTGTGATTTCCAGCAGTATGAAAACAAAATAACATCAAAACACTCAGCTGAAGTTTTGTCATGTTGCCTTTAGATTGTGCAGTAAGTTTCAGTGTATAAATTATATTTATAGATGTATTTGTGATTTTAAAAACCATACTGGGAATCTATTTGAAGGTCTGGACAAAGATTGCCAAAGTAAAAAATAGCATCCCTGAATAAAATACATGCACTTTCATATAATTTTTCTTTCTGTCAATTTTTAAAAAAAAAATGTACTCAGGGATGTTCTGAGTTTTCTGTAATGGGCAGGGCTGTTATATAAATTTTCTAAATGGACCAGCTTTAACATAGTTTACACTTTAAAAAACTGTGATTGGCACAAAAGAGAATTCCTCCAAGTGGTGGGATTCAAATAATTTAACAACTGGTTGGAGGCATGGCCCAACCTGACCCTGGGTGAATTGGTTGTTAAATTATTTGAATCCTTGGGTGAACCCACCCTCCCCACCACCACTATCAAAGTGGATCCTGGGCATTGCGCTGCAATGGTGGAATGGGCAATGAAGTGGCCAGTTCAAGGGAAGGAGGAAGAGCAGGTGAGAACAAAGAGGGAAAGCAGCCTTCTTCTTTCTTTGTGCCAACTGCTCCGTTGCCCATTTCTCCATTGCAGCACAGTGCCCAGAATTCACTTTGATAGTGGGGGGGGGGAGTTAATTTAACAAACCAGCTGGATCCCACTGTGCAAACCAGCTGGATCCCATCACTGATTCCTCCCATATACTCCACTGCCTTTCCAGTTCAACAAGATGGTGCAGATTGAAAACACTAAGAGTAGGATATAGTGGTACCTCAGTAGTCATTGTTAATTGGTTCTGGGAAGCACCAAAAATGATGGATGCCAAACACATTTTTCCCATAAGGAATAATATAGTGGTGTGTCACAAGGCAGATGACATCAACAAGTTCTAGCTTGTACATTGAGTACCAAACAAACAATGAATACCAGAACAAAATTTTCATGTCAAAACATGTTGAATACCAAATCTGATGAGTTTCAAAGTAAACTGTACTACTGTACTAGCAGTCATCTGTGTTCTTCTGATTCTCATAGGAGCAAATTCCAGGATTAGAGGTTAGATAGTTTTCTTCCCCCTTTTTTCATAAGGCACAGTTATGGATGAAAATGGATTCTGAATAATTAAGTCCTTGGAGAAAGAAAAACCACTCCTAAACTTCTCAGACTGCACACGTAATTTGTAGCCCTAATTATAATATTGCTCTAAAGCATAATTAAAGGAATATGAGGAAGCAACAAAAAGAAAGTAATCAATAAATTCTTGCTAGCTTACTAAACTTCCTTCTTGCTAGGTTTCTAAGAATGTTCCTCTGCATAGGAGTCAACTATAAAATCACAACAGTACTACTGAGCTATATTAGATGGTTAGATGTAAATGGTATGTTAAAGGACTTAGATCAGTGGGGTCCATGGTATTCTCTGAGCTTGGTTGTTTTCTTGCAGATGTTTGATTATCCTACCAGATAACATCCTCAGTGCTAGAAGGGAGTGGGGTATCCTATCCATCTTTACTTCTGAATGAATCGCACTTAATCAGATAGAACTGTTCAAGGCCCCTCCTGAATGCTCAGCTTCTTAATGAGGAAGAAGTGGCAGCTGTAGCCAGGAAAGCTTTGCACAGATTCTTCTTGTGCATCAATAGTTCTTATTTGTTGGAGCAATCATCCACACCGTGGGAAGTTTGTGGATTTTTCTCATGTGTTCTCTGTGGGGCTGTCCTTGAAGGCCCCTTGGAATCTTCAGTTGGTCCAGAATGTGGCAATATGTGCAGTTATGGGCATGCCACAATATATTCCTGTTACACCTCCACTTTGTGAGTCACATTAGTGAACTGTTGTTGCCTTACCACTACAATGCCCTGGTAAGCCTATATGACCTCTCTGCTGTGTGAGATGCACACAATGCAGTGTGATCTTCTGGGAGCAATTCAAGGTGCTGATGTATGTAAAGCCTTTTCTTTGCATTGTGCTTGGTTACCTAATGGACTATTGGTCTCCTGTAGCTTCTTCCCATCAGCTGTTGGCATTGTTCATTGTCAGGTTTAATATTTTCCAATATATATATTTTGATTTAGATTTTTTTGTTTGTTTATTTTGTCCTTTAAAATTTTTAAGTAATTCCTTATATTGGAGCTCCCTCTTCTGGTTAGAAGTATAAATAGTCAATATTATATAATTTTTTTTCTGAACACCAGGGGCTCTTTAAGTTATGAAATATGTTCCTGCCACAGTACATACCGTCAACAAGTACATGTCAAATATGTAAAACAGTGCAGATCCAGTTTAATCAAAAAGTAAAATCCAAATTAGAATGTTTTAACCATAATAAAGTACAATAAACCTACTTCAACTTATAAGTGTGTTTTTGATGCCCTCTTAAAACTAAATGCAATTAGATTTTATGGTGATTTAAAATGAACTATAAAAAGGCATATTCTTCATATCAACTTTTCTTGTCAAGCCTAAAATCCAGCAATATGCTGTCTCTTTGGTATACATATCCAATATATCCTTTGTGAAATTAGAAAGAGATGCAATTTCCACTATCCAGATTTTCTTATCAACAGTTGTTAAGTCGGGAGTGTTATGTGGCAAATGCTTGTTTGTTTAAATTCTAAAGTACCAGAGCAATTTAGCTTCTTCATTTTCTGTGACTTTCTCTATTATATGATCTCACCTGTTCTTGTTTGCAGACAAACAATGCATCATTATTGCTACTTTGTTATGCCATTGTTTATAGCCAACTTGTGCAATCTTCTTGCAGCAGCTTACTAGGGGGTCCGCTATTTCATTTGCTGTCTGTTACTGTCTTCTCAATTCTGGCTTTGTATACATTTATTCTTAAGGTCTGGTCTTGTGCAACCAGAAATAGCTCCTCTATCCCTATCTTCAACTTTCCTACTTTTAGCCATTGTCAGGGTTTGTTGTTATCTGCTTTGTCTGCTATTTTTTATGTACTGATCATGTAATACTTTGTCTTGCCATGTCTCTTTTCTATTCTTCATCTGGTCTTTCTTGTAGCAATAGCACTTAGACTTATATACTGCTTTACAGTGCTTTTCAGCCTTCTCTAAGCAGTTTACAGAATCAGTCTATTGCCCCCAACAATCTGGGTCCTCATTTTACCGACCTCGGAAAGATGGAAGGCTCAGTCAATCTTGAGCCTGGTGGGATTTGATCTGCCATATTGCAGGCAGCCAGCAGGCAGCAGAATTAGCCTGTAGCACTACACTCTAACCACTGCATTGACCTTAAAGGCCAGTTTGGTCTCTCCAAGAAACCTTCATAGTGTACCAGCTTCCATGCATCCCCTTCACAGGACTTCAGCTATCCTTCTAATGCCTCTTTTTCAACAACACTGTGTGGATGAAGCACATGATTCATTTTTATTATTTTTCTTCTCACGCTTCTCACTATCTTAGTTCAAAACCTCAATCAGTGCACTGTGCTGGCTCGTCATTTAAAAAGCAAGGATTGCTCAAGTGTTTTGCATATTCTGTCTCAAAAGAGTGAAACAACTCTAAAAAAAATTTTATTGGACCTCCTGTATATTTCAGAGAGGAAAGACTTTTTGCGTTTGATTAGTATATCTCAGGCATACTCAGACCTATGACTTCATTTTTTTACTCTATACTTACCATAGAAGGCATGTACAGTGATATTATTTATCCTCAACAGTCATGTGTAATAATTTAGGATGAAAGATCAAAAATGTGACCCAAAGTCCATTGGTATATGACCCCAGAGAAGTTATCTAAGATGTATAAAGGTTGAAAATGATTATTAACCTGAAGAATCATTTTACCATGCATGGTGGGCTTGAGAAAAAACAACAAAATATTGAATAAAATACATATGATAGAAAGAATTTTAAATATTAATATTCAGATGAAACTAGAACTTCTTATTGGGACTTATGGATAGCCAATTAGAAAATACTAGAAAAGAAAAATCATAACTAAAGGACTACCTGTAGTGAATTGGGGGGTTATATTGAATGCATCTAAAACTTCCTACAGCTAACACATTTTTCTCTTTCTCTTGCTTCCATTTGTTATATGCTAAAGCCCATGTCCCACTGCACGAACGGATACAAAGAGGATGTAAAACGGACAAAAAAGCTTGCCATCTGTTGGAAAACGCGATGCATCCATTGTGTACTCATTGCATATGTGTTTCATACGCTCTATCCGTCGAGCATCTGTCCACTGAGATTTCATCCGCGCAAGAAGTTTTGAGCTGCACAAAACTTTTTGAGCGGATGAACTTTCCGCCGCGTACGATGTACATCCACGGCATATATGGGCAACAAACGTTCTATGTCCGTTATCATCTGTTAAACGTCCGCTGTATCCACTCTGCATCCTCTGGCCATCCCCTCAACTCACATCCACTCCAGCTGAAAATGGAAAGAAGGAGGAAACGAAAGGTGCACGGAGTGTCCACACAGCGTTAGTAGCATGGAAATAGAAAGGATGTAAGCGTATGCATCTCGTAGAAAAAGGATTAAAACGGACAAAACGTTTGTATATGGGATGTATCTTGGATATTTACGATGTCTGCAGTATGCCAAGAGTATGTGGAAGGACACCTAGCAGAAAACCAATATTTCCTATAAAAAGGGGGAGGAAATCACCTGGATCTCAGTATGAGTCCATTAGCTGTGGTGTACAGACCTCTTCACCCTTGGTCTTGCTCTTCCATTGTTCTCCACCATGGATCATCACACAGTCCTTATGGTAGCTGCGATCATTCAACACCAGAATCAAGCCCTCTTCAGACTGTTTCACCTTTTCTACATAAGGAGAAGAAGGAGATGTTCAAGAGCTGTGTGGGTCCGAAGATGGATCAGGAGAAGAATGGAGTTTGGACTGTATGACAAGCTGATGGTGGAGCTGAGGAATGAAGACCCTCAAACATTCCAACACTTCATGAGGATGCCACCAGCCATGTTTGACAAAATTGTAGAGCATCTGAGACCCAGGTTGACCAAGCCGAGCACCAACTTCTATCCCAACCTGAACCCTGGACTGAAGGTGGCACTGACTCTGCGCCACCTGGCCTCTGGAACCACATACAGAAACATGCAGTATGCCTGGAGGGCGCCACACAACACCATCAGCATTGTGGTCAGAGAAGTGGTGCAGGCCATCATCGAAGAATACGTGGAGGAGCTCCTCCATTGTCCCACCACTGAAGAAAGATGGAGGAAAGTTGCAGAGCAGTGGTATCAGAGGTGGAACTTTCCCCACACCGTTGGAGCCATAGATGGGAAGCACGTGGCCTGCAAAGCTCCACCCAACTCAGGGTCCAATTATTTCAACTACAAGGGCTTCTTCAGCATCATCCTCTTTGCCATGGTTGATGCTGACTACAAGTTCATGAACATCGATGCTTCAGGCAACGGGTCAGCTTCAGATAGCCAGGTATACAAATGCCAGTGACCTCAAGGAGGGGTTGGAACGCAACCTCATCATGGGTTTTCCAGATCCAGACCCCTTATCCAACGACACACAAGATGTGCCCTACTTCATCGTGGGTGATGACACCTTCTCCCTCAGAACCTACCTCATGAAGCCCTACACTTCAAGATACCTCACCTGTAAAGAGAGCGTCTTCAACTACAGGCTGTCCAGGGCAAGATGGGTGGTAGAGAACGCCTTTGCCATCCTGGCCAACAGGTTTCAGGTACTTCTCACCACCATGCAGCATGACCCAGAGACTGTGAGGAGCATCGTGGAAGCTTGCTGCATCCTGCACAATCTCATGCGCACCCGCTACCCAGTGTTGCAGAACAGGCTTGTGGACCATCAACAAGGCAATGGAGACATGGAGCCTGGTGAATGGAGGCAAGGACGAAACCTGATAGACACTGTGGATGTACAAGGCCCCAACAGAGCTTCACATGAAGGGAAGAAGCAGCGCAACCTACTGAGATACTGGTGCAACTCCCCAGCTGGAGCAGTGGAGTGGGAAGACAGGATGATAGATGGTTAATGGATGCTTCCTTGAGCCTGTCTCATAACACTGATGAGATTGTGCCATGTATGTTGAGTGGCCCTACAATGAATAGGGCATTAATAAAGAGCTTTGTTTATTTTGAAATGTGTTGATCAATGAATAAATGAATAAATTGTTATTGATACAAAAGGTCCATGTGTTTGGCAGCTGGGAGGGTGGACCATACAGTCCCACTATGCTTGCACTGGAGGTTTATCTATCCCACAGCTATCCTTACCTATCCCACAACTATCCTTACCCATCCCACAAGCATGCAAAGGATTAACCATTTTTTCAAAGTTTTCACCAACACTTTATTAAGTAAAAAAAATGAACCAAGTGTCTTAAGCAAAGATAACCTTTATTAATAACTGTCTTAAGTAAACTGTATGACTTTATTAAATAAGAAAAATGAACCAAGTAAAGTGTCTTAAGCAAAGATAAAGTGAACAGGTAACAACTCAGTCTCTGGCACTCTTCTCAGTCACTCTGAGGCATGTGGCTGGACTGCTGGTCTGAGGCACCATTGGGGTGCTTGGCCCCGAGAGTACAACAGGGGATGGTGTGTTCAGGAAGCTCTCAGAGAGCAGACTCAGTCCCATGAGGTTGAGAGGCCCTTCATCAAGTACCTGGGATGTCAGACACAAGACTGATGACAGATTGTCCATTGACGGGCTTGGCTGTGGGGTAGAGGAAGGAGGAGTGTAGTGGGGCTGTCTGGTCTGCAGCTGGGCGAGGTGTAGCATCTGTGGCATGCAATGAACCTGGGCCTGGACTGGGAAGGGCTGTTTCTGCTGTGGGAAGTCCTGGTAGTCGTAGCCTTGGTAGGTGAAGGGCTGTTGAAAGCTGTGGAAAGGCGGTGACATCACCTGGGGTGGAGGAGCAGACCTGGACTGGGTCGGAGCAGGTTCAGCTGGGCCTTGAGGGTTGTGCAGAAGTGCTGTGATCTTCTGCTTCATCACCTGGTACTGGGCCTCGGGCATGTCCATGAGGGTCTGGCTCACGTAGGTGATGAAGGGCTTCCAGTCCGAGGATGGTATGTTGCTGTGGACCAGCTGAGAGAGAAGTTCTGTGCTGGTCTTGATTGTGTCCCTGATCTCCAACAGGACAGTGTGGCTCTGGCCCTCCAGTCTGCCTCTCTGCCTGCATCCTCTGGAGCTGGGGGTGGGGGTGGGGGTGGGTTGGTCTCTGGTGGCTACCGCTTCTTGCTCTATTTGTGACAGGGGATCCTCGAAGTCCTCCGGCATGGGGAGTGCAGCTGTCGGGGGGGTCTCTGCCGTGGGGCCCTCCGAAGACACCTGCCTGGACAGGGCAGCTGTCTCCTGGCTGGAAGAGGACCGGCTGTCTGTGGGTTGTCTGAGGGAGAGGGGTGTCAGAGGGGCTGCTCCTTGGTGGTGGACCTCATCCTCCAAGAAACTGCACTTGGCCATGACGTACATCTCCCGGTCAGTGAGCTTGACAGCGGCCTGCCCAGATTTCTTGAGGTGTAGCTTGCCATACCAGGTGTGCATGTGCACACCTGGAGTACATCACAGGAGTACATCTGCAGTGTAGCCCAGGCTCTCTGCCTTGTCTCTCCAAGTTGCCTGCTTCTTCTTGGTGTCGCGATAGAGTCTGTGGCCCTTTCTCCACAGGAACTCTTTCTCCCTCAGCCATTCCAGCACCCCCTCCTCATGGTCCTCGGAAACGGTGTACTGTTTCCTCTCTCCCTTCTCCTTCCCTTGCCTCTTCCTCCCTCTGGCAGGGGCTTCAGCAGCAGGACCTTCAGGGGCTTGAGCAGCAGGGCTTTGAGGGCCTTGGGGCTGGTCCACCACAGCAGCAGCAGCTGTAGCAGTAGCAGCAGCACCAGCAGCAGCAGCAGGAGAAGCACCAGCAGCACCAGCAGCAGGAGAAGCAGCACCAGCAGCACCAGCAGCACCAGCAGCACCAGCAGCACCAGCAGCTTCAGAGTCAGTGCCAGGGGGTGGGATGGTGGTTCTGTCCTTCTTGCCAGGGCTGGCAGGAATAGGCACAGGCTTTCTCTTCTTCCCTGACTGACGAACCATGGTGTTATTCGAAGATGTCTGTGGCAGCACGTCTTTCCTTTGAATGCTGACTGCTTGTGAGCTGCATCCTTTTATATCTGTGGAGCTGATGCAATTCATACTCCCCGGAAGTGCAGTGAACGCTTTGCATCCGCTATGTATCCGCTATGCATCCGCTTTGCTTCCTATAGGTATCTGTGATGCATCCGCGTCATCCGCTATGCATCTGCCCCTTCCGGTATGCGTCCGCTTCGCAATTCTCCCCCGGAAGCCCTTCGGATGTGTCATCCGCTTCCATCTGCTTCCATCCGCTAGGCTTCCTACGAACATCCGTTTAACATCCCCGCTACATACTACCCCCGTCCATTCCTTTCCATTCTTTTCCGTTCTGTTTATGCAAATTTTTGCCACTTTTTGGAGCGGATAACAATGGATGGAGCCACCCCCGAAATTTTGCTCGTCTGCTGTGTCCTTTTTGCATATGTTTTGCATCTGTCGGCCAGTGTGACCTAGCCTTAATAGCCAATATATTTGCATTTTATTTGATATGTACAGCTAATTCCCAGGTTCTGAGTGTTTCTTTAGCGAATGCTCGAACTTACACAATAAGCGCTCCTTACCAATCTTGCAGCACCACAGCAGTTATTAACCCTTACAAACAACCACAAACGCTCTGCAACATTCATCCTGCACTTTGCCAGTTGAAATGGAGCTTCTGATGGGTTGAGCTGGCCCTCCGAGCTCCATTCAGCCCTCCACAGGCCTTCCCTGGCTCGTTACAGGCCAATTGGTGTTTCCAGGGACTGGGAGAGGCCTGCAGTGGACTGAACAGTGCATTAGAGGACTGGATTCGCCCCTCAGAAGCTTCATTTCAGCCAGCAACTTGCTGGGCAAGGCCTGCGAAGACCTGAATGGAACTGCAGAGGGTCGCATGTGACTGAGAGGCTGGAGAGGAGACTGCTTGCTAGATCTTCACAAAGTTAATGACCTGGCACAGTAGGTTATGAAAGGAAACCAATTGTGGGTATTTCAGTGGGTTGGGAAAGTCTTGGATGGTCTTAGGTAGGTGGCCTGTTCCATCAGTAGGCCCCCCATGGCCTTTCCTATCCTGAAATACCTCATGTGCACTTAAAGAACCTCACATTCGATTAGTGAATGTGCGGGTAAAAGGATGCAGTGATCCCGTTCAAGATATGAATACTCCCATGAATCCTTGGGTTACGAATGGAATGGGCAGACTCTATTACATTCATAACTCGAAGACTACGTGTACTGTATGTACCTAAATTTCTAAAATATCATGAAACTTTAACATAAGACCTGGGAGGTCACAAATTTGTCAGTCTTTTATTTGTCATTATTTGCTGGAGATTAATTTTGTGGTCCTTGCACAATCTTAATTAGTGTCTGTTCATTTTTTATGTATCTCCCACCTGGCTGAATGGAGTCCGTCATCCCTTTGAAATCTACCTCAGAAGGCAAAACATTTCAAATTTATTGACAGATATCTGGCCTTTTTTGGCATGAAGTAGGACATTTGATTCACAGCTATCCTTTCCTTTCAATGAAAACACAACATTTGTTTGCTGCCAATTCATCCAGATGTTAAATTAGGGCACCATATTAAAATCCTCCTTTTTTTTTTTCTTCAAGTTACTGAGTTCAAGCTGTGGTTTGGTTTTATACCATGTCGTGTTTGGCTACACTGGGCACGCCCATTTCTTATTTTATGGATGTGGGGTTGGAGGGTTGGCAGGAGGACAAGAAATACTGAGGAGATTCTCAGAAATCCAAGGGGAGAATTTCTCATTGGGTAGGAAAAAGATGACTTTGCATTGAGGTCATGATGAATGCGTCAGAAACTTTCAAGGCCAATAATCTACAATTTAACACTTCTATCTCAGCCAGTGTCAGACCTGCCTCAGCTTGAACCTCAAAGTAAGAACGATCCTTAATTCCATTTATCGAGAAAGGTATAGTTTACTAGTGAATTACAATAATGCATAGCCAGAACTGAGAATCATGCATCAAAACCCCCAAGTCTAACTTTTCCCTACCTTAGTCGCCCCCCATTATTGGACCCTCAATCAAATTCAAACAAGATGTTTTCAGAAAGGTCACTTCCGGTGTTGGTTTGTAACTGCTTGTCCTTGAAGCTCATCTTGGAGAGATATTGTGAATTTTCATTTTCCTCAAAGCATCCCCCTCCCATCCAGTTCCCCTTGGGTTCATGGCAGCTCAAACTGCAAAGCACAAGTGTGAGGTGGCAGCTGACAGGGGTGCTCTCCCCCTCACCTAGCCAAAATATAAACCCTGCTGTTTATATTACTTAATTGTCACTATTCTTTTTCACATCTCCTTTTCTTAGATTTTAATGCAATCTCTCTCTCTCTTACTTGGCCAATCCATGTACTATGGCTGTAACAGAGCAGATCAAGCTTATTTTGATATCATGCTCTGCACCAATAGATGTGGCTATCCATTGACTCACTGTTCCATTTTCACACTCATCCAAAGCATTGTTTAGTGCCAAGGTTCTTTACCATGGTCAAACACATGATTTTCATTAGCAGTGGAAAATGTGTGGAGAGTGAATAGGAGCATAGTGTTATTTAAAACGTGGGCAGCAATGGGAATACACTTTAATTTCACGATGTCAAAGGTTTTTATAGCCTGATGGTTTTCCTGGATTTGATTCTTCAATATACAGCATAAACATAAATGCTGCAATCTATTCTCTGAAATGTTAAAAACATCAACGCTGGGGGAAATAACTTCCACAATGGGATAGGTCATGCTAGAACAGCCAAAGACAACAGCAGATTAACATTGCTTTTGAGGTTGATGTGAGCATTCAACTGGCCTGGATGCAGAGTTTTGGTCTCCAATTTTTATTTTTATTTTTTATGGGGAGGCCATTTTTGTTACAGGAAGAAGAGTAACAAAAGACAAACAGAAGGGGGGAAGTTTAAGGTGTTGTCAAGAGATGAAAAAGAACAGGGGGAAATTAGTCTTCTCACGAAGAGATAGGAGGCAAATAAATTAGTCATTCAACAAATTATCAAATATCATGAAGTTCACAAGATACCACTTTGCCTAGCTTTCATCACCTTTGAAAAATTGACTCTGTTAAATTGAGCATTATATTTAATGTCCTACTGTCAGGTCTAAAAACCAAGAATGACATATGGTGACTCTTCCAAGCTGAGTTCTTCACATCCATAGATAAAATCTTGTCAGATTAAAGGCTAGACAACCTGCATCTGAATCTACAATATTCTTTGTGAACTACAAGGGAGGTACCGTCTTTGCCCTCTTTCTCTCACACATAACATCTGGACTGAGTTGCCTCTTACTCCTCTGGAATGCAGCCCCTTCCTCCTGGGAATCCCCCTTCTCAACTGCAGTCCATCACACCTGCAGAGACAAGATATGGAGAAATCTTGCAGCAGCATCTTGAAATAGAGAGAGAGAGAGAGAGAGAGAGAGAGAGAGACAGACAGACAGACAGACAGACAGACAGACAGACAGACAGACAGACAGACA
>BLBF01000033.1:22060849-22101942 GCA_015471245.1 Laticauda colubrina
ATGATGATGATGATGATGATGATGATGATGATGATGATGATGATGATTGATCCATCAAGAGAAAGAGAAAGATAGTTTTACTGGGTGAAAGTGGTTGTCAGATGAATTTCCTAATAAAGAGTATTGCATAGAAAAATCAGTACATGTAAAAAGACTGGTGTGGTGTGAAGAAGCTGGATGAGAAACTGGGAAGTTATGGGTAGTACTGGATTTAGATTTGTAAGGCTCCTTCAAAATACAAGAAGAAATGCAGAAGTGGCCATCAACATACCAACATATGATTCCAGGCATCTACACATCACATGTTTAATAGAGCCACTTAATCGCTTGAAAAGAGTTTTAATGGAATTAATCTTAAAAGATGGTACTACAGTAAGTTCAGAATTGAAGAAATTTTGCTTTCCTTAGATTTCAGGATCAGAGGGCATTGCAAACTGATTTCATGAAATATCTACAGCCTTGCACATATCTTCTTTTCAGCTTCAAATCATTTTACAACTTTCATTATGTTTGCAAAGATGGAAATACATTGGCAAAATAATTAGTATTTATCCTACATGCTGAGATGCTGTCTGAAAATGAAAAAGAAAAGACTGTTTAGCATAAGACATACATCTTTTACAAATGTAGCAATAAAAATGGGAAATAAATCCTGACAGTATCATAGTATTTGAACCTATTAAATACAATATATGCAGAGTATTGAGCTTTGCATGCAATATATGCTAATGTTTTTAAATACCGAATATCAAAATGAATTGTTCCTTTCTTGCAGATTTCTACAACTACCCAGCCTTAGAATCCAAGCCTTACCAAAACTGACAAAGCAATTCATGGTTGATCTATAATTTTAACTGCACACTTGTATACAGTATACATGCTATAACCAGATTTTAAATGCAAACATGCAAATCTAAAAACAGCCACAAGAGTTCCCACTTTTCCCCATATTTATAGCATGATATTGTGGTTTATGGCTGATTAAATCTTTATATTAAATCAATAGTGTAGGCTCTACTGTGTTATGAGACTTTAAAAGAGCAAAGCAACCTGAAACAGCAGGGTACCTTTTCATAGGGTCTAGTTTGATAAATGCAGTTGATGAAACACAAGTGTGCTTTCATATGTCCTTTATTTGTTACGAAATTTTAAATCACACTGAGCATATCAAAATTGTTGTATTATAATCAGTGGTGGTATTCAGCAAGTTCTGACCAGTTCTAGAGAATCGGTAGCGGAAATTTTGAGTAGTTTGGAATACCACCTCTGACTGGCCCTACCTGCCAAGTCCCAGCTGATCAGCTGGGTCTTCTTTTGTTGCCCTGCACAGGAGAATGGAGCTGTAAAGCAGATTAGTGGGGTGGAGAGGGAATGGTGATTTTGCAGCATCCTTCCCCTGGAGTGGGATGGGAAAGAAGATTTTGGAGTATCCTTCCCCTGTCATGCCCACCAAGCCACGGCCACCAAACTACACCATGCCCACCAAGCCACGCTAACAGAACTGGTAGTAAAAAAATTTGAATCCCCACCACTGATTATAATGCCAGTGTATTTTGAGCTTTGTTTCTTAGCATAGCTCCACCAAATAGCTATTAGGTTCCTAAAAAAATAAAATAACAAATAAAATAAAATCTTGGCATAAGGGAGAAACTATTCCAGAATACCTCTCACTCAAGACATCATGTTCTCTGGTCTGTGTCACTGTTTGGTGAAAAAGTTGTTACTTTCAAGAAAAGAATTGAACTTTCCTACCGCAATGAAGCCAACTTGATTAGAATTTAGAGTATCTTTTTATATGCTATTCTTAGGCCTAGAGAAAAGATACATGGCCCTCCAAGACTGCAAACAACTTTATGCTTATTGAGAAACTTGAAAGGTGGATAGAGCACAAATCAATACTCTACTCATGGTTATTGGTATGAACAAGTGATGATATATCTATTATATCATTGTTGTACCAATGATGCAAATTGTATATTTCACATAATTTGAGCAATGATGACATATTTTCCATCATCATGGTTTCTAGGTGAACATTTGTAAATTAAAGGCCCGGTCCCACTGCACTTACGGATGCAAAGAGGATGTAAAACGTTAAAAAAAGCTTGCCATCCATTGGAAAACGCTATGCATCCGTTGTGTACTCATTGCATACGTGTTTCATATGCTCTATCCGTCGAGCATCCGTCCACTGAGATTTCATCCACACAAGAAGTTTTGAGCTGCACAAAACTTTGTGAACGGATGAACTTTCCACCACATACGATGTACATACGCGATATATACGGGCAACAAACGTTCTATGTCCGTTATCATCCGTTAAACGTCCGCTGTATCCTCTCTGCATCCTCTGGGCATCCTCGCAACTCACATCTGCTGCAGCTGAAAACGGAAAGAGGGAGGAAACAAAAGGTACACGGAACGTCTACACAGCGTTAGTAGCACAGAAATAGAAAGGATGTAAGCATATGCATCTCGTATATAAAGTATTCAAAACGGACAAAACGTTTGTATCTGGGATGTATGTCGTATATTTAGGATGCCTGCAGTATGTCTAGGGTATGTAGAAGGACACCTCGCGGTCAACTGATATTTTCTATAAAAAGGGGGAGAAAATCATCTGGATCGCTGGGATGGTGGACTATACAGTCCCACTATGGTTGCACTGGAGGTTTATCTATCCCAAAACTATCCTTATTTATCCCACAAACATGCAAAGGCTTAACCATTTTTTCAAGGTTTTCACCAACACTTTATTAAGGTAAAAAAATGAACCAAGTGTCTTAAGCAAAGATAACCTTTATTAACTTTCTTAACTTTATGACTTTATTAAATAAGCAAAATGAACCAAGTTAAGTGTCTTAAGCAAAGATAAACTTAACAAGTAAACAATTCAGTCTCTGACACTATTCTCAGTCACTCTGAGTCATGTCCATGATCTCAGCTGTTAAGCAGGCAGGGACTATGGAAGTGGCTGTGGCTTGAGTGCTGGTCTGAGGCACCATTGGGGTGCTTGGCCCCAAGGGTAGAACAGGGGATGGTGTGTTCAGGAAGCTGTCCGAGAGCTGACTCAGTCCGTGAGGTTGAGAGGCCCTTCATGAAGGACTTGAGATGTCAGGCCCAATACTGATGACAGATTGTCCGTTGACGGGCTTGGCTGTTGGTGGAGGAAGGAGGAGTGTAGTGGGACTGTCTGGTCTGCAGCTGGATGAGGACTGGCATCTGTGGTGTGCAATGAACCTGGGCCTGGACTGGGAAGATCTGCTTCTGCTGTGGGAAGTCCTGGTAGTCATAGCCTTGGTAGGTGAAGGGCTGTTGAAAGCCATGGAAGGGCTGTGACATCGCCTGGGGTGGAGGAGCAGACCTGGACTGGGTAGGAGCAGCTTCATCTGGGCCTTGAGGGTTGTGCAGAAGTGCTGTGATCTTCTGCTTCATCACCTGGTACTGGGCCTCGGGCATGTCCATGAGGGTCTGGCTCACATAGGTGATGAAGGGCTTCCAGTCCGAGGATGGTATGTCACTGTGGACCAGCTGAGAGAGAAGTTCTGTGCTGGTCTTCATTGTGTCCCTGATCTCCAACAATACACTGTGGTCCTGGCCCTCCACTCTGCCTCTCTGCCTGCATCCTCTGGAGCTGGGGATGGGGGTGGGGGTGGGTTGGCCTCTGGTGGCTGCTGTTTCTTCCTCCATTTGTGATAGGAGGGCATCATCCTCCACGGGTTCCTCCAAGTCTGCCGGCATGGGGAGTGCAGCTGTCGGGCTGGGGGGGTCACTGCCGTGGGGCCCTCTGAAGACACCTGCCTGGACAGGGTAGCTGGCTCCTGGCTGGAAGAGGACTGGCTGTCTGTGGGCTGTCTGAGGGAGAGGGGTCTCAGAGGGGCTGCTCCTCGATGGCGGATCTCACCCTCCAGGAAACTGCACTTGGCCATGACGTACATCTCCCAGTCAGTGAGCTTGACAGCGGCCTGCCCGGATTTCTTGAGGTGTAGCTTGCCATACCAGGTGTGCATGTGCTTCCACCATCCTAGGAGTACTTCTGCAGTGTACTCCAGGCTCTCTGCCTTGTCTCTCCAAGCTGCCTGCTTCTTCTTGGTGTCACAATACAGTCTGTGGCCCTTTCTCCAGAGGTACTCGTTCTCCCTCAGCCATTCCAGCACCTCCTCCTCATGGTCCTCGGAAATGCTGTACTGTTTACTCTCTCCCTTATGCTTCCCTTGCCTCTTCCTCCCTCTGGCAGGGGCTTCAGCAGGGCCTTCAGGGGCTTGAGCAGCAGGGCCTTCAAGGGCTTGAGCAGCAGGGCCTTCAGCAGCAGGGCTTTGAGAGCCTTGGGGCTGGTCCACCACAGCAGCAGCAGTAGCTTCAGAGTCAGTGCCAGGGGGTGGGATGCTGCTTCTGGCCTTCTTGCCAGGGCTGGAACGAGTAGGCATGGGCTTCCTCTTCTTGCCTGACTGACGAACCATGGTGTTCCTGCTAGATGTATGTGGCAGCACGTCTTTCCCCTGTATGCTGACTGCATGCATGATGCATCCTTTTATATCCGCGGAGCTGATACAATTCATACTCCCCGCATGCGCAGTGAACGCTTTGCATCCAATATACATTCGTGCGGCATACCCTTTGTTTCTGATAGGCGTCCGTGATGCATCTGCTTCATCTGCTATGCATCCGCCCTTCCGCTATGCATCCGCTTCGAAATTCTCCCCTGGAACCCCTTCGGATGTGTCATCAACTTCCATCCGCTGTCATCCGCTAGGCTTCCTATGAACATCCGTTTAACGTCCCCACTACATACTACCCACATCCATTCTTTTCCGTTCTGTTTATGCAAATTTTTGCCACTTTTGGAGCGGATGACAATGGATGGAGCCACCCCCGAAATTTTGTTCATCTGCTGTGTCCTTTGTGCATACGTTTTGTGTCCGTCGGCCAGTGGGACTGGGCCTTTACCCTCATAATTATCTAAGAATTTCCATTTTTGCTTCTCAGAGTCACATATTAGGCTTGTGGGGCTTTCCAACCTATTGTTCCTTTGACTGTGATAATTTCCAATAGCATCCCTACTAACCTCAGTAACATTATAGCTTTGAAAATTTCCTTCATTCTGGGGAAAGTTTCAGATAGATATTTGTGTACATAATTTTTTTACCCACCCAAAACCTACCAGCTGTTTATTCTACAGCATCTAGTAATACAATTTCACTAATATTGGCCGTATTAATCAGTATTATTCACATACTACAGACAAGACATTTTGGAGCTCTACACCACTTTTGCAAGGTCACGTGTCAGTGCAAGTTGATATAGTTAGTATAATATTCTGTATGTAGCTGAGTAAAACAGATGTACATTTGGCTTGTCAGACATGTTGAAAGAGAACGTATAGCATATATTTAGATACCTCAAACTGGAATATAAACAAAAAAAATTGGCACTAAGAGATAAACTATATTCAGAAACGGCTTTTCAGTAGTAAGAGGTTTTTTTAAAAATATGTGCTTTAGCACCCACATTTATGTTGTATGTTCATATCTGCATTGAACTACAAAATTATAGAGGCATGGTAGAAGAATACATCATGCTTATATGCTACATCACAGAAGCTTGTTGGGAAGGTTCCGGAAGGTTTCAGCCAGTTGTCTGATATACTAGAAAGTGTCCGTTGGTCCAGAGGCTCAAGTTTGTAGAAACTGGAAAGAAATTGATATATCTTTGCAGTACCTCTTCCATTAATGATCATCAGAGCTTACTCTTATGGAGATTTTCAACTGAATCCAGTTATTATTGAAAAATCTGGTGAGTCCAATGCACAACAATAGCCCAGCAAATTCCAGAATTTTTTTAAAAAAATCTTTGGATCCTGCAACGGTGCCATGAGGAGAAAATAGGAAATGAGTGAAGAGAACATTTTGTTTCATTTTTTCAATCACTCTTGTTTAAAAATTTAAATTTGGAGGGGAAAAGTTTAGGGAAATCAGTCATTGTCATGGAGATGAAGTGACAGAGCTCCTGATATTATACACTCTAAAAAAAGAATTATCGCTGAGATTGGCATTTCTGCATTCCTTAGGACTAGGTAGTATAACATACATATAATTAAACATTTAAAAGAGAATATTTGTAACTCAAGATAGAAATGCTCTCTGAGCTTGGTGGTTTTCTTGCTGATATTTCATTACCAAACTACAGTAGGTAACATCATCAATGCTAATATGCATATTGTATATTCTAGATATACATTTCTATTAATATTTATATTAATATTCTAGACCTAGAATATAAAATGGGAGCAAACCCCACTCCTTATTAGCTATCTTGGTAATGAAATATCTGTAAGAAAACCACCAAGCTCAGAGAACATCAAGCACCTCATGATTAAAATTTTAACACGAGAAAGTAAACCAAATAGTAGAAAGTTAGAAAGAAAAAAAGAAAGCAAAGAAAAAGCAAAAGATGCACAGGAAGGTGGGGAAACAAAAGAAAGAAAAAGGTATAAAGAAATAGCTTCTGATAAGCATCATACCAGTTATAAACATAAATATATTTTAACCTCCCTAGAGAGAGTGGTTACATCATGTTACTCTTTTTTCCTATAATCTGTCTGACCATCAAAACTATAAGTCACAAGTTCATTTTCTTCATTTTTATACAAAAATTCACAAGAGGCTTCCAATCAGCAATAAATGTAGGTAATGTCTTTCCTCTAATCAAAAAAGTTAATTTATCCATTTCAGCAAAATCTGTCAACTTCACCATTTCAGTGGGTAGAGTTGGGTCTTTTAATCTCCAGGCATGCAGTAATCTTGCTGTTGTAATCAAATTCTAAAATAATTTTCCACAGCTCTTTTCTAGCTCTTTATCCATTAATCCTGAAAGGAAAAGTTCTAACTTCAATTAAATATTGATCAGGACTAAGTATTTTCCTAGTGCTGCACCTTAAAAACAATAATTCTGCCACCCATACTGTACAAGCAATAGCTTTTCAAAAGTTATTTTCTTCTTTCTCTCCTCTGATAGATGCTGACATAATGCAATTTTGCCTGATGGATGTTGAATTATTCCATTAAAAACAAACAACAGTCCTGTTTAATGACTTACTATGTTGCGTTAATCAAATATTTTATATATCAAAACATAGTCTACTCAGTTTGTATCTTCCTCTACCAAGCATGGTTATTGCTATTTTGAAGCCTATTTGTCAGTTTCATTGGATAAGTAAATCAACAATTGAATACACAGTGCTCTCTATTTAAACCCATTTTGAAAAGTTGTACAACACCTCAGAAAATTTTAAAACCCTGTGTTCCTCGATGTCTTGAGATTCACAATACAAATGTGAATTCTGGAGCTGGAACAACACAGATCTGGAGAAGCCTAGATCAGGGAAAGTTGACAAATATGATTATTTGTGTCAAATATCATTTAAAGAAATTTACCATGTTGACTTTAGACATTTTAAAAAAAACAGCCCATGGAAATAAATCGGCCATCAGTTGCACTGCATTTTTTTATTTCAAGTTTGTTTTGCTTTAATTGTAACAACTTTTGATTGATTGGATCAATAGAATTCAAACCAAGTTCAAATTTCCACCATAAATTTCAGTTCTTAAATAAATCCCATATTGGATATATAAAATACATATTCACATTGCTCCTTAAACATAGGATTCCTTTCTTCTTAGAGATTGAATAAATTACAAGAAGATGATGACTCTCATGAACTCTTGTATAAAAGCACAGTGATTTTGAAAGTTCTGCTGTGTTGTTTTGTCATTTTAAGTTTTATGGCAACTAAAAACATTTGGTTTAGTGATGTTTTTTTAAAAAATTTAATTAATTTTCTAGGTTCTTTACTAAGATCTAGTAGGAAAAAAAGATTTCCCTCTTTTTCTCCAAAACAGTTGCCATTAGTGAAATGTCTTTGGCTGATAGTTATGGTTTAAATTTAAAACTGCTTATATCTTACTAAGTTTATACTATCTTTTATATTAAAGTTCTGCTACAGGCTGTCAGCATTTTGCACAGAATGGTGGAAAAAATCTAATTCTATAAATTATTATAGAATAATTATATTATAGTATATCATATATATACTAATTATATTATAGTCCATCACATAGCCAGATGTTTAGATTGGATTTGGCATTTTTATCTACCTACCAAGTCCTTCACAATGACCTGGAATAGGTAGATGTTATTATTTATTCAGGGTATTAGCACAGGATATAACGTTTTCCAAGTAAAGCTACCTTTTGCAATTGACTGATGGTGATTTTTTTTTCAGTGCCAATGGTGTTCAATGGTGCTCCAGATGTTTAGGGATTGCACTATTACTATTGATACTATCTTTGCTTTGTTTTGACACAATCATTCTACTTCTATTTTCAAGTCTTTATATATTGTGATTTTCTTTTCTATTCTACTGTCTCCAGATTCAACATTATTATTATTATTATTATTATTATTATTATTATTATTGTTGTTGTTGTTGTTGTTGTTGTTGTTGTTGTTGTTGTTGTTCATAAAAATGACAGTATACACAGCAAATGAGATAACTATACTGGTTTTGTATCACAAATCACTAGTCGAACACTAGTCGAACACTATCCAAGTGTTTAGGTCTGTGTGATATATTAGCGGATTATGTGAACAGATCCCAGTAAGGTGACCAATGGTCTGCAGGTGACCAATGGTGATCTTGTCAGCACCAATTGTTTTTAAGTGCTTGCCTAGGTCTTTAGGCACAGCCCCCAGTTTGCCGAGTTCCACTGGAACCACCTGCACTGATTTATGCCAGAGTCTCTGCAGTTCGAATCTCAAGTCCTGATATCTGGAGATTTTTTTTCAAGTTGTTTCTCATTGATTCTGCTGTCACCAGGTATGGCAATGTCAACGATCTTTTTTCTTCTTCATAATCATGATATCCGGGGTGTTGTGTTCCAAAACTTTATCAGTCTGTATTTGGAAGTCCCACAGTAGTTTTTCATGCTCTTTTTCAACCACTTTTTCAGGCTTATGATCCCACCAGTTCTTTGTTACATATGATGATGATGATGATCATCATCATCATCATCATCATCACCTCTTTTATTCATTAAACATAAAACTCAGTCAATGGAACATTTAAAAATGTATCACAAATATTATTGACTGGCGCTGATGGTTGATAAGGGATGTTGCAAGTGTCCTAGATATCAACCAAGTACCTTCTTAAGATATACGATGTTCTGAGTAGCACAGTTTTTTTTCAGTTCCGCTGTTATTGCAGGAAGCTGCAATTTCTTGATGTGTTTTGTAAAATTCTTGGACTTGGTACCAAGTGCCCCAATGACAATGGGTGCCACTGTTACATATTTCACTGTTGTTGCTGTTGCTGTTGTTATTATTATTAACTTATTATTAATTATTCTTATTAATTAAGGTTGGTCGCACAATCAGCCAGATGTTCAGATTGGATTTGGCATACAGAGCAATTTTAAAAGAAAGTAAGCAAATCTGTCCTCATATTAAAAACCAGGTTTTTAAGATACCTAAGACATCTTCATCTGTGTGCTCTTCTTTCCTGGAAATACAGGTGAAGCTTCCTTTACTTTTGCAAAAAGTGTTATTTTGATGTTAAATACCTCATGTTTGGGTCGGATTCCTTCATCTTCAATGATCCATCTGACCGAAAGGCCAAACTCTGCACCACAGAAGCGAAAGTAGCGAGGACCTTTGGGCAGGAAAAGAGATGGAATTTAAAACATCCACCAGCATTTCCACATTTCAAGTATGTTTACTTTCCCTGGAGGTTTCTTCAGATATCAATTCCATTATTGCATGCCTTGGATTGGATCCAGAGATACTTGACATGAGCAGAAAAACATTTTTTTCTTCTTTTGTAAGATTACTACCATGTCTCTATTCTGTTATATCCATTAGCCTTCAGGGGAAGCTTTTGGGAGATTGCAGAAGGTCCCAAAAAGAATATTGCCAGGAAATCCCATATTGCTAGAAAAATTCCCAGCAAAATTCAACCATCTTCTATGTTAAATTCCTTTTACTGTATGGCTGCTATATTTTCATCACAGGGCAGACCCAGTGAAGAATTATGTAACAGGAGGATGACTCTTCTATTTTGACAGGGATAGTATTCTCATGAGTACCATGAAAATTTATGACTATTAGATTCATAATGCATAAGAAAACTGCAGAAATAAATTGCCCTTAGCTGTGATTGGTCACTTATATTAAATTAATTCTGTTCACCACCATCTCTAAATCCATGCTTAGTAACTGGAAATGATATAGAATAAATCCAGTCATGATAGCTAAGAGAAAAATACATCTGAATCCAGCAAAACAACATTATTTAGGTTGTAGAATATTTTAACCAAGTATATGCGCTAAGAATGGCTTTTTAAATTCTTAACAGAAGTATTCCTCTATTTCTTAACTTCATTTGACTCAGAGGGGAAGCTCCAAATGGACTATCAAGTTGCTTCAGAAACATTTTGAACATCTGTATTTTGCTGATGTTTAAGCCCAAGTTCCAATTCCAACTTGTTTATTTACATAAGAGTATTCTGTTTTTGAAAGCAAACAAAATGTTACATTTGTAGTGTCAGTAAACTAAGACCTATTATTCTAACATATTTTATGTTCTTTTCCACAAAATTAATAATTGAGGAGAAATAGCATCATATGTTCACAAAGTAAAAAGTTAGTATAAGGAAGAGAACCAGAGAGGGAGGGAGGAAGGGAGAAGGAAGTAAGGAAGGGAGGGAGGGGGGGAGGGAGGAAAGGCAGAGAGAAATCAATTCTTTTTTTCATTGAAGTTTCTTTGGCACATTAAAGTTTTGTTCAATTCCTATTCCTTCCTTATATGAGGATAAGAAGAAGATACATTTTACAGACGTGTCCAAAGCCAATCTGAGTTCTTTAAATCTGCCCATATAACAGGCAGCAAGTTCTCTCTGGATATAATGATTTCAAAATCTGCTGCCAGATAAACTTAATAAATCTTGCAGCATCATGTTCGCAGATCATGAATCATATTTTCAATTTTTTTTTCTCAAGGAAAGCAATCAAGATATATATCTTTAAGAAATTTAGAGACATGGAGATTATTTCACTGATTTATATCATTCTGTGGTGTTACAATTTATATTTCATTTTCATTTGCCCAAATGTCTTTCCATACTTTAGGATAATGTTAGACCACACTAATAATTATGTTTTTATTTTTTCATAAACACACAAATAAAAATTAAATAGGAAATGAATTCAAATTCCAAATGTCATTTATTTCATTACTCAATACTCCAGTGTTACTATAAACGGAAGAGTTTAATGTTTTACATATTTTACTCCATGACAATTATTATCCACTATAGACCCCAGCACTCCATGTCTCTGTACAATTCATCTTCACAAAATGCCTTTAAACTAGACCATAATTATTCCCATTTGATAGATTGGTAATTGAGACTGAAAAATGATGACATGGGCAGCATTATCAAGTGACTCTGTAATTGAACTGGGATTTAACCTCAAGTCTCTGCTGTCCAATGCATTTATCAATTTGTGCTCACAGCAACTTTCTCCCTGAATAACATTTTGAGCTGAGTACAGAAACAATTATTTATGAAATGAAACCTATTCCATGTGTTACATTCTGCATGATCAAAACTCAATTAGGACGCTTCAATGTATAATTCATAATTCAACTGATGAAACATACAGTACCTGCATACATATTTCAGTACTTTTCCACATTATAAGACGCTCACCTTAAGACATGACTGTGTGTCATTCTATAGGGAAAGCAACCCACAGTTTTAAAAAATGGGGATTACAGTTCTTCATATCTTGTTGAGATCAAATGTGTAGCATCTCTTGCCATTGACAATGTTGATTGGGAAAATGAGAGCTCCCATTTTGGGAATATCTTGAGGAACACAAGTTTCTGACCTCTGCTCTGTTTTAACTTATGCTCAACTATAACTTTAAATATGAGTAAAAGAGCCACAAGAAAAGCTGTTGTTCCTTGTCAGCAGCAAACATACAGATCATCCTTTCTCTTTATAGTGACATATATCATATTTCTATTAAAATTACAGTTCTCTCAAAATGTATGTTTTATTTGTTTATTAAACTGCCAAATTTCATAAGGAGGTATAGTAGTATTCAGTAAAACAGAAGATTTAATAACACCAAACTGATTTTAACTACTAGTGTTAAACATTAAAAGGTATTGTGCAATTATTCCATCTTTTCCTGCTTAATAGATTTGAAGGATCCAGATTGTTGGGGGCAATATGCTGACTCTGTTAACTGCTTAGAGAGCACTATAAAGTGGTATTTAAGTCTAAGTGCTATTACTATTAATAAATTTGAAGGAAAAGTTGAAAAAGCAGGGTAGGAGCATAAGCAGAATATGAAGTCATGACCTTCTATAAATTTTCTTGAATGAGGCAGAGCAACTGTACAGTTAAAGTGTCTATAATTTGTCTATCTTATTTTTAATAACCCAAAAACTCAGGCTATGATATCTGATTTTAATACAAGAAAACCATCTGGACCTAGCTTATATAAATTAGGAGAAACTATATGATAGAAAAGAGGGAAAAAATCTCTCATTTTTAATCTCCTGCCAGAAGCTCAAATCATAAAGTACCAAAGAGAAACTACAAATTTCCTCCAAAATTTATAACTGTATTATGGAACCAAACTAACCACCACAAGAGAGGATGGTTTGCTAAAACCCAACTGAATTCAGTGGCACTGTGCCAGTTTGGCTCCATCTTAAGTGATTATATTACAGAAACAAAGAAGGAGAAGGAAAAAAAATCCACTGACTGGGTGGAACTGAATTTGTTTGAGGCTGAAGAAAAGATGTAAATAATGCTGACTTTTCAAACACATGCAAAGATTGTCCAAGGGATTAAAAAGGAAAAGGACTGACAAACATTGCTCTTTTTAAAAAAAAGTTGTGCTCAGAATAACATAATACTGTATAAGGCTCAATCAATGTTTTAATTTTTTGATGCCAGGTCAGATCAAATATTTAATTATTTCATATATCTATTCAAAAATTAGACTAAAACTATAGTAGAGGGAGACATGTTAAAAAGATAAGCATTACAAGCAAACAAAAAGTATAAAAAACAGAAATGTACAAAACTGATAATTAAAATGCATCATCTTGAACCACAAAATAGCTGAAATCTATATGCTACTAAAACTCTCTAGTTTGTCTGCTTGTAATCTTCAGTTAACAGAACAGGCTAACAGGATAACGATTTTTGAATCATCACACATCACATGGGCTAACTTACATCTACACATTACATGGGCTAACCACATCACACATCCTAACCTGCATCTAGAATGTATCCAAAATTTAGGCCATGGAATTGAAATTTGGCAAAGTTATGGCCACTGCCATGCAGCCATGCTGCCACACCCCCATGTTGCCATACTCAGCCACAATCTTGTGTTTATTATTGCCAATGCTCCCTGCCAGCTTCCCACAAGGAAAATCAATTAGGAAGGCAGCAGAAATTAGAAGTTGCTCCTGCTCCCGGTGCTTTTTTGCTCTCCTGTGGATATTCTTTTCTTAGTTTAGGTAAGAAAATATCTCTGAAATGATGAGCCAACAGGTCAGGTGTTGTCTAATAGTTCAAATTTCATCCTGTTGGCTAGGGCTATGAGAGAATGGATCATTCCTATGGCATTTTTGTTAAAATAGTTTTGTTTTTGCAATTTTTTTTTGCTTCTCTTAAAATGCAGTGCTACAAAAAATTGTTAAAAGCATTTGTTATGTTGCTTTTACTAGATTCTCCACTTTTACAATTAGTTTGATTCTGACTCTTAGCTAAAGACCCATTTCTTTCATGGCATTCACATTTAACTGTAGTCAAGGTTGGGCTGCTGGGGGTTTGCAGGGGTTTGTGAGAGCCCCTAGCTAAGATTCTATGCAGTTTGGAGAACCCCCAAATCCCACTCCTGGCTGGCCCTGCCCATTCTGCCCCTCCCCTGCCAGGAGTCCCCACATGGTCCATTGTGGATGCAGGTAAGTGCAGGGTGCGCACTGAGGCTCAGGAAGGGCAAAAAATGGTCCTCTGGAAGTTTGGGAAGGCCGGAAATGGGCCCATTTCCAGCTTCAAGAGAATCTCCAGAGCCTGGGGAAGCCATTTTCACCTTCCCAGAAGCTTGAGGAAAGCCTCCACAGCCTGGGGAGGGCAAAACCACCACACCCGGCTGTGGTACAGGAAGCTGACTAGGCCATGCCCACCATGGCCACGCCCACCCAGCAACCAGGCAGAGAACCCATACTAACATTTTTGAAGCCCACCCCTGACTGAATTCTTTGTACCCAAGTTCATTCAAACAAACCAGTAGTTTTCATACTTCTAGTCTTCAAATAATTTTTGGAATGCTTATATAGATTTCTGGTGTCACCTTTACTTATTTAGACTCTCTGAGATGTTTTATTTTATATTTCCTACTTTTCAGCTAGTATAGTAAGTAAATCATAGGAGCTGTAATCTTCGACTTTTAGAGATCACTAGGTTTGAGAATGGATGCTGAGGAATAACAAAATTCCCAAAAATAAAATTCTTATTACCATTTGTGAATATATTTCTCATTGAATTAGAAACTTGCGGAATCATATCCGAGGAGAAAGAAAAGAGAATGCAAAGAAGAAGGTGTCAGCCAAGCAGACATGGGTTGAGAAAGATCAACCCTTCAATCCCAGTGAACCTCTCAAAAGTACAAAGCAGGAGACTGTTGAGACAGCAAAGCACAAAAGTAGTGGTGATAGAATACAAGACAACATTGTGCAATCAAAGGACCAGCCACAACAGGGTAAGTAAACACTCATGTCTAAAGTCTTTCCCAGGAGATTAAGAACATTCACTAACTTGGTTTCTTCTATATCTGCAGTCAGCATGCCAATGGTTGTTTTTAAATTCTCTGGGGAGCATCAGATATAGGAAGACTGAGTTACGGCTCTTTAGTATGCATAAGATTTATTGTCCTCCAACCATCACTGAGTCAGCATCAAATTACAGCAGATAAATTTTGCTGTCCCCATTGCCAAACGCTACTCTGCCCTAGTCTACAAAAGGTGACTGGGTTTCCCCATCTTTGTTTCCCTTCCCTCCTACCAAATATCATCAGTTGCTGGGGAAATATTCCCCAATAATTTATCTAAACATGGCATGAAGTTCAAGGAGGGGGCAAGCTTTAACAGTGGCAGACCTCCAAGGCAGCTGATCAGCTTGGTATGTGAAGACTGGTAAATAAAACCTAGGAGAGTTTTCAGGCTGCTTTTGAACATGGCTTTCCTGCTTTTTCAGAGTTCATCTGAATCCCTGTTTAAAAGTAGCCTGAGAAAGAGCTAATACCTAGGACATTTGCACAATATAGCAGGGAAATTTCCCTCCTCTTCACCATTCAACTTCAGACACCTATGCCCATCAGATGTTTTGCAAGTTATTTTTAAGCACAGGTTTGAAGGCAGATTTTCTGTCCTTTCCCTCACACTAAATTTATTTTTTTATTTATTAAACACATTTATATGGTATAAGTAGAAGAGAATATTAGTGGCTTGGGATTGAACAGTGGGGTCCTTGGTGCTCTCTGAGCTTGGTGGTTTTGTAGACATTTCATTACCAATTTAGGTAACATCATCAGTGCTAGTGTTATAACTAACAGTAAACAACAACCTAATCACAGAACCACCAAAAACACTTCTACTAACACTGACAGAGCAAGCCATTGGTATTAAAATAACAGTCAACTCCATTTCCTTCTAGTACTAATGATGTTACCTAGCTAGGTAATGAAACATTTGCAAAAAAAACAACACCCACCCAGCTCACAGAACATCGAGGACCCTTCATTTATGTGGTTACCCAACTGGTAAGTGTGACTCTACAACATTACAATATATTTTTAAAACCTTAATGCCCTCCACTCCTACCTATTAGCCAGTATGAAAATATCTACCAGTGGATGCAAAACATGTTGCAGAGACAGAGAAAAGCAAAAAAAGCATTTGATAATATACACTTCATTAATCAGAGAACTGAAAACTTTATATCAAAGAAACAATGATTCACTGAAACTACAAATAGAATTTACAAACTGACTTCTTGAATGAAGACAAAAACAAGTATTATAAGCAAAAGGTTTATAATACCTACAATAGGTTTTACATCTTTTAAAAAGTTTATGTTGAACCCTGCTATATTTTTGGAGTTTTGATGAGAAACTGTTGTTTTCCATAATCACCATGCATACCTTATAGCATGTAGTCTCTATGAACAATATAATAAAATATTTTGTGTACAAATTGATCAAATTCCATAAACAATTTGTTCAATTTCTTCATTTGAAGTAGCACCCAACTTCAAACTGACTCTGAATAGTGCACAATAAAATCAAGCATAATAAAAAATACAATATAATAAACTCATGAAACAAAAGAAATAACAGAAGGAATAATTATTTCATTTGAATGATTCAAATACATTTCTCAGGTGGAAAAATAAATGTTACCCAGCCCAAATGTTGCTTCAATTTTTTTCCACATTAGAAAAATAGCTGTTCTGACAAGAGCCTTAAAAAAAACAAAACAGGAAGTGGCAGCTCCCAATGACATCAAGATTAAAGAATGCAAATCCACATACAACCAACAGGCAAATATTTGAAATATTAGACATATTAAACGATAGGATTTCAGACCAGGATGGGAGTTAGCAACAGATGGTTCCCACAGGCAGTCAGCTTCATGCTTTATGCCAAACCCTTCAATGGACTGCAAAGCACTGACATATTGGTAATATCAAAAGGCAAACTGGAGCTAGACTTCCAATTTCACTTAAGGAATGCACAGCTGCAGGAAAAAATGGGAGGTTGGGGGTCACTTGGCACAATGAAATCTCCAGAAATGCAAATTTCATGTGAAGCACCATAGTCATCAATTACTGGATGCTCCACTTATAATATTCATACATAATCGAAATTTCCATGTGTGCTGCCAAAGCCTTCTGGCCAATCCAATTAAACAAACATCAAGGAACAAAGAAAAACTGCTCAGTAAAATTCCTAACCAGGAGATGTAGAGGGCAAATATTCATCTTTACATAGCAGCTAGGAGAAAAGGGGAAATCCAGCATTCTGAAATCCTCCAGGCAAAATCCTAAGAGGGTGTATAAATTAGTAATTGAGTAGCCATCTGTGCATACCTGTGCAAATGGTTCTAGGCCTTAGAAGTAAACTCACTTCTATCCCTATTTTCAATTATTTTTATTGGATTAATTAAAGGCTCTCTACAGAGCAGAAGCAGAGAAGTTTTTCATGGGTTTGACAGAGCAAAGGTAAGCTTCAGAAATGCTCAAATGGCATCTTGCCACCAAATTATCAGATAAATAAATAAACATGAAATTAAACAAGGAATTAAACATTTGTTATAAAAGAAAATCACATAAAACTCTATCATACTAGCTACTAAGTAAGCAATGATGTCACTTAGCCACTTCAGTTTCAAAAAAAAAAACCTATTTGAAATAAAACTTGTTTAATACTTGGATGTGAGATACCAGGATCTGTAGAATAGATTGGGAAGTTGGAAAAAATGTAGAGAAGAAAGGAAAGTCACTGCTAAGAATACTACACGGGCATATCATGTAGCCATTATTTTTAAGACAATGATGAGCCTGAAGAGGTGAAGAGCTAAATTGGGCATTAAAAGGAGAGCTAGGTGAGGAAAGAAAAGAGCAGAGTTAAGCAGTTTATTTGAAGATGGGCATGAAGTAAAGAACACAGATGGTGATCTGCATTTGATATTCATGAAAACGAGAAAATGTTCTCCCTTTTCCTAATGTGATTTTTTTAATTGAAGTAATGCATCCGTTTAGAACTTGCATATGTCATAATTTAGAACATAATGGGGGACACAGCTGTTCCAAATGCAAATAAAATATCTCTGCCTCTCTCAGTATTTAATCTTAATGTGGTAATTCTTAACATGGCAATTCACTTTTTTATGCTTATAGTGAAAGAGTGTATACTTGAGTGATAAATTAGAGTTATTAAGAATTAAATGGTCAGACCTTTCTGCTGCTCAGTCAAAGTTATTACAGTGCAAAAGGTTTTCCAAATGTTATCAAATAGCAGCATCTAGACCTTTGGTTATGTTGGTCAAGGATGGTGGGAATTGTAATCCAAGAAATCTAGCTCCATTCTTGCATTGTAAAGGAATTAGAAACCTCAAAATGCCTCTTTGCAAAGTTGTCTGCTGAGTGTGATTCTCTTATGATACGAGAGGGAAATAAAATCCAAAGAGAATTATTAGTGAACTCTCAAACTGTTGAACATCTTTCATCGACAGTAAAGAATTGAGTTGAGGGAGCTTGTGGGTTAAATAAAAAGAAAAAGAGAGCTGTGCTTTCAGAATCTTAACAAGAAGCTCATGAAAACTCACTGAATGACAGGATTATTGTATTTCTGTACAGACTATTCAAAGGCAGCAGAAACCTCAGACCAAAGTGATACATGGGGTGTAAATATGTCCTACCAGCTTTTATCAATTCTATGCCAATTTATTTATTTCAGAGCATGGCTTCCCGCTGAAAAAGCCTGGAAACTTTTCTTTAGAAACTCTCCTGCAGAAAATCCCTGCTAAGAGAGATTCAACTAGTTTTAAAGTTTTGGCTTTTTTTTAGTTGAAAATGGTTGAA
Organism: Laticauda colubrina; assembly: GCA_015471245.1. Taxonomy (NCBI): domain Eukaryota; kingdom Metazoa; phylum Chordata; class Lepidosauria; order Squamata; family Elapidae; genus Laticauda; species Laticauda colubrina. The sequence goes on from BLBF01000033.1 coordinate 22,079,581, forward strand.
GCTTGAAAGTTTTATAAAAAAGTTAAGTGTTTAAAGTTTTATTCCCAGGATAGCTGAGAAGCTAGAAATAAAAGTTTCTTAGATTTTCTTAAGGCAGGATTCTCCAAAGTGGCCAACCTGGACTCCCCCCCCCCCCCCAAGGATTGACTATCCAAGAAGTCAGAGTTGGGCTGTTGTTCAGAGCAGTTTTAGTTGAAATAGTATTTATTAAATTAAATAATTAAATTATTTTCATAGAATACACATTTGGGGGATGATGAACAATCTGAAATTTCATGAGGTGGTTGATGAGCTGAAGCGTTTGGCCTATGTTAATGGTGAAACAATCCTGAGGCGTTCACATTTTGGCTTGGAAGGGATTGATCATTAAAATTTTTATTCTGTTGTGCAGTTGAGCTGTGCATTTGGTGCCAATGCATGTTAGCTGCTGAACAGCATAGAAATGAAATGAAATAAGATATGAATAGAACACCATCACTTTCAATTTACTGGGGGATGAAGCACCTAAATCCAGAGAATACCCAGATAGGATAAACTTGAACTCTTGTATCCCCCTCCTCATACTCCGCAAATTATAATCATAATTCTCAGCAGAACATATTTCTGTTTAATTTATTTGTTTGTTGAATTTATATAACTGCCCATCTCATAGGCAAGAAACAATCCAAGAATTAAAAAAGCTGAGTTCTAGGAAATACGTGAAAGGTATTTTTAGCAAGCATGCATACATTTTATACAAAAGCAGAGGCCAAGTTCTTCTTTTCTTTTCTTTTCTCTTCTCCTTTCCAGCCCACTCCCTAGCTAAAACTTTCCAAGCCTCTGAGTCACCTGGCTCTAGTTCATATTTAGAATCCTGGCCAGAAATGCAGACCTAGTACACATATTTAAAATACAAAGTAGCGTAACATCCACAGTGCTGTTTGGAGGGATATCAACCAGGTCTTCCCTCTTCTACTTTCAGAAGCAAATTGTGCTGGCTGTACAATTGACACACCTTTTCCATGTCTGGCTTTGCATGATGGGAGTTAGCAAATTGTATTGTAAAATGTTTCTGTTGTGCTCAGCTGTTCCTCTCCTATCATTTTGAACATTAAAGGGCTAATCCAAGTCTGAATTTGTTTTCCTAACAGAAACTATTCCAAAACATTCAGTATGATGAGTTTTTGGGGTTGTTTTTTTTTAAATGTCTCCTATCCTTAAAAGAATGTCAGTCAAACTGAGATGGATAGTCATTTTTCCATTGGTGTCATGACTTCATAACAAAATAAAAGATATAAAAAGTTATTAACTTGTATGTTTTGGTTTCTGAAGAGAACTCTTACTGGAATAAAATAATGGTTTGGAAGAGAAATAGATTTTTTTTTAACCACTGCAATACAAAACAGGACTAAAGAAAATGTTGGCAATTCCATCATGTGGAATGGGAGAAATGATGCTCTGTTCTTCTTGCCTTTGTAACACACACACACACACACACACACACACACACACACATACACAAATGCTCTTTCAGGAAAGAGCTGATACAAGTAGTCTTCAACTTACACTCTTTCGTTTAATGACCATTCAAAGTTACAATAGCACTGAAAAAAAAGTGAATTATGACCATTGCTTTTTTTTACACTGCAGCATCCCTGTGGTCATGTGATCAAAATTCAGGTGCTTGGCAACTGGCTCATATTTATGATGGTTGCAATGTCCTAGGGGTCATGTGCTCACCTTTTGCAACCTTCTGACAAGCAAAGTCAACAGGGAAGCCAGATTCACTTTAAAACCATGTTACTGACTTAAAAACTGCAGTGAGGTACGGTTCACTTAACTGTCTTACTTAGCACCATAATTTTTGGCCTCAATTGTGGTCCTAAATTGAAGACTACCCATTCAATTAACTAGAATGCTGTGTTGTGCTTTTTATTATGTACATAGCAACAACCAGGAAGGTCAATTTTCTTTTAAGATGTACGTAGAATCTCTTGGGAGATGATTTATGTTGAAACTCCAATAGGCAAAAAACCACAAACAACCCAGTTAAATATTCCCTTCGTTCCCCTTTTCATTACCCTACAGCTGTTGAGTTTTCCCAAAGGGTGTTATTTACAATCAAGTAAAGCAGGCACATGTTTTGCATTTGTGCTGCTAAAACGTCTAGTCTGGCCTCAAAAGTAACTGATGACTCAGATTGTCTACATGACAGAGTCAGAGATGAGAGGGGGTCATTACAAGCAAATGTATTTTCATATCTATTGGGAGTGAGCTTAGACAACCAGCAGTTGGTTCAGTAGTGCAAGTGAACAGAACTTTGGGGTTAATTATGGTCATAAGTCAAGGACTATCTGTGTATTTAAATCAGAGAAGAAGCAAAGATTGAAGCTTTGCATATCCTTTCCCAGATTATTAATTTTGTGATCTTCAAAGCAGCCAGATGAAGTTTCCAATTAATTCCTAGAGAAGAGAATCCAGGAAGCTTATGTTGAATTGTGCATGCCAGGCTCACTTTGGCCTTAAATTTCAGGTATAAGATAGCAAATTAAGCAAGCATAACCTAGATGATCAAGCCTTTGATTGCTCAGAAAACATTCCTGCACAAGAGACATTTCATTCATTTTCCAAACTGGTTACAGTACTCTGGGGCTTGACCTCAAAGGAGAGGAAAACGTAAGCATTATGCTTTGTGGCTGTTTATATGAAACCCACAGCGGTGAAAAGGCAACAATTAAGAGAGCAAACTCATCCATTTTGGTGAACACAGAATTGCAAAGTTACTTAAGTATATACAGGTTTGAAAGTCAAAGATTCCTTAACATGTAGTTAAGAAACAAGAAAAGACATCTAAGTAGCAGGCAATAGGTAATTTCTAAAATGTAATCTCAAAATCATTATCATAATCTTTTTCATGGGTGAGGGAGGAGATATTTTGCAGGGGGGTGGCAATATGAATAAGTCATCTATCCAAATTGTAAAGAGTACAGGGTTAACAGGGGTGGGATTCTATCAATTCGGACTGATTCTATAGAACCAGTTGTTATGATTCTGCGCAGTTTGGAGAACCAAAAAATCATGCCTCTGGCTGGGGTGCATTGGGGGAAGTGTACAGGGGGGAGCTGCACCCCCCTCTGCGCTCCATTTTTTGCCTTCCTGGGCCTCAGGAAAGCCTTCTGGGAGCAAACATGCCCCCCAGGAGGCTTTCCTGAGGCCCAAGAGGTCAAAAAACCAGGGGGGCTACAAAAAAGAAGAAGCCATGCCCATCCAGTCACATGGCCATGCCCACCTAGCCACGCTCACCTAGCCACACCCACAGAACTGGCTGTTAAAAAATTTGAATCCCACCCCTGGGTTAACATTAAATTTAACAATCCCAGACAATAAGATTAGCATTGCAAATATGGCTAGGTTATATGAAGGACCATCTGCTTACATCCACTCATTCTATCAGATCCGGGGAGTTTCCTCACTCTATGGAACATTGTTCCCCTGAGATGAAATTAGCCCCATTACTTTTTGCCTTCTGGAAAGCCCTCAGGATGTGCTTTTTCCATCAACCTTGAGCTGACAAGAATTATTTATTTATTATTTCTTATATATATCCACGTAGCTGTCTACCTTATAACAAATGCTAGCCAGCTCCCAATCAAAACTTAAAACAGCGTAAAATACTGTAATCGAACTATAAAAGCCAAATGCATTAAAAAACAGAATCTGGCACCAAGTCAAGCATCTGACAGGCAGTTTCTTCATCCTATCCTAGGGCTAGGGCAAGGGGAAGCCAGGACTTCAGTGTATTTGGGGAGGCTAGGTGGGCAAAGTAACTTTCTACTGTGGGCTAACTGGTAGTTTCCTGCATTAGAGCTGTGGTGATGCAGTTAGAATGCAGTATTGCTCACTGCCAGGAGTTCGATCCTGACCAGCTCAAGGTCGTCTCAGCCTTCCATCATTCCGAGGTGGGTAAAATGAGGACCCAGATTGTTGGGGGCAATAGGCTGACTCTGTAAACCGCTAAGAGAGGGCTGTAAAGCACTGTGAAGCGGTATATAAGTCTATTGCTATTGCTATTGCTATTAGAAACTCCAAAATCTGCAAGCAGGGTTGCAAGCATGGGGAAGAACTATTTCATGTCCTCTTTTCTAGTAAGGTTTTGTGAAGGATTTCTGAAAAGAATAGCAAAATAACAGAGTCAGAAGGCAAAATTAAAACTGGAGGGCAATGAAGGTAGTGTAGTTTTGCATTATGTGTGAATGGATATGAATGCTAGATGTGTATATATGAGCTAAAGTGTATGCATGTGACCCTCAGCTTCCAAATTAACACTCAGTGCAGTACTTGAGGTTCATGAAACTGTGCATGAAATTGGCATATATTGTGTAGATTAATATCAAGCATAGAGAAACTAATTAATATTACATTTGAAGGAGCTGCTTTCAATCATGACCAGAATGGATAAACCAGTTTGATCTTCGTGGTATTAATTCAAAAAAAGAAAAGAAGCCTCTCTTGGTGCCCAAGGACATTTTCTTCCTAGGTTAATAGTGAGTCATTACTGTTTCTAGAGCAATTCCTATTACTTTTTTGTCCATTGGCATGAAATAATTGGATTTGAATATGTTCCATCATGAACACCTGCCGTGTGCTTTAAAATTCTATAATTCAACTATAGTTTAAAAATTTCACAGTACCACAATACTCTCTTATTATATATATTATATATTATTATATAAAAACCTCAACGGAATTTCAGGTAGTCCTCAACTTAAAACCTTCATTTAGTGCTGTTCCAAGTTACAACGGCACTGAAAAAAGTGTCTTATGACCATTTTTCACACTTACGATTGCTGCAGCTTCACTGTGGTCACACGAACAAAGATTGGATGCTTGGTTACTGGCTCATATTTATGACATTTGTAGTGTCCCAGGGTGAAGTGACCTTTGGTGACCTTCTGACAAGCAAAGTCAATGGGGAAGCCAGATTCACCTTACATCTGTGTCACTAACTTAATAACTGCAGTGATTCTCTTAACAACTGTGACAAGAAAGGTCGTAAAATGGGGCAAAATGTACTTAATAAGCCCTTAGCAGCAAAAGTGATGTTGCTCAAATGTGTCAAAAGTCAAGGGCTACCTGTATAGTCTATAGCCGTAAGAGACTAGTGTATAGTCTATAGCACGCAGAGCCACTTCTGCCAGCATGCGAGAGGTCACCTGGGAGAGCTCTGCTGTGCATGCATGCACGTCCCTGCCAGCCGATTGTTAGGTACCTGCTGTGCATGTGCATGGGGCGACACACACGTGGGAGATGCACGCACATGCACAGAGGTGTGCAGTGCAGGGGACATGCACGCATGTGCAGAGGTGCATTATGAAAATGCAGGTCACATGCGCAGGCGCAGGGGGGCGGGGGCAGTTGTGCATGCACATTTGGCACACAACATGGAAAAGGTTAGCCATCACTGGTCTACAGACTTTGATTCTGAAGAGATGTTATACCTCTTTCGTTTCAGTTCAGAAGTTCCATAGAAAGCATCATGGAAAATGATAGGGCTACTTTCATAAGTTCCTGGCAGGCTACTCTTGCATGCTACTATAGATTAACACAGCTGCCCTGCTGCAATTCATTTTGTGTCTTCAGAATGTAGGGAAAATATTGCATGGCATTATTGCTTTGTTTAAAAACTGGAAACACAAGCTTTCAGTTTCTGGCAAGATAATGGAAAAGGGTCAAGGCATGCATCTGAAGTCGTTGCATGTTTGTAATTAAAAAACATGTACGAACCGGACTCTGTCTTGACTTTTGGTGTTTTGCAGAATGTCTGTCATCTTGATATTGTGCTCCATATTTCAAACATGTCGAGTGAACACTGCCAGTTCAGTGGCTCAGTTGAACAAACTGCTACATGCAACAAAAACCAGGGTTGTTGGCATAATTACATCATTAGCAAAATCTATGCTGCTCAAAGAAATATTATGGCAAAATTTTTAATGAACCATATTTGATGCTGCTGGTGAATTGCATGTGCAAACAGATACGTTCCTTTCCTCCCTAGTAAGCACACTTTTTTATATTCCTTTCATATTGGAAACGTCTGAAATGAAAAATGAAAAGGAATATATTTAATAATTTTGTTCAAACAGATACACTGCATAATTTTCTCTCTCAAAATCTCATCTTCAAACATCACTTAGGGAATGAGTTGCTGCTTGTCTTTCAAAAAAAAGGGGAGGGGGAATGATAGTATGAGTCATCTATTCACAGTTTGCCTATCTTTGACAGCCAGACATTTATTTCCATGATGATCTTTTTTTTTACTGACTAAAATAATCAAATAATTTGAATGCTAGCTAAGTATCCAGACCATAGATTTAGTCTTACAGGTCTCCCAGAAAAAACTATGATGAACATCCTTAAATAGGTTGATCCATAATCCAGTCAAATTGCTCAAAGCTGTTGAGCGAAAAGCTCATTGCCTTTATCCAACAGTTCTGCCTGTGTGAGGCAGGCCTTGTGGGTTGCAATGTACCAGGTATGAAGCTCTGTTTGGTACTAATGTTCTTTTTATTCCATTTAAAATTTATAAAATTTAAAAAATTTAAAAAAGAAAAAAAGAGATAGATCAGGGAAGTGGTGGGATTCAATTTTTTTTTACTACTGGTTCTGAGGGCGTGGCTTGGTGGGTGTGGCAGAGGAAGGATCCTGTCAAATGTCCATTCTCACCCCACTCCTAGGGGAAGGTTACTGCAAAATCCCATTCCCTACTCACCCCACTAACTTGCTTTCCAGCTCTGTTCTCCTGTGCAGGGCCACAAAAGAAGACCCAGCCGATCAGCTACAACTTGGGAGGCAGAGATTAGGTTGGAGCGGGGCCAGTCAGAGGCAGTAATGGGATTCAATTTTTTTTACTACCGGTTCTGTGGGCGTGGCTTGGGGGCGTGGCAGGGGAAGGATACTGTAAAATCTCCAGTCAGAGGTGGTATTTGCTGGTTCTCTGAACGACTCAAAATTTCCGCTACCGGTTCTCCAGAATTGGTCAGAACCTGCTGAATACCACCTCTCATAAGAGGTGGTATTTACCGGTTCTCCGAACTACTCAAAATATCCACTACTCCATGTACCACCTAAATACCACCTCTGGATCAGGAGTATCCAACCTCAGCAACTTTTGTGACTTGTGGATTTCAATTCCCAGAATTCCCCAGCCAACCATTCTGAGAGTTGAAGTCCACAAATCCTAATCAATCCTGGTTGCCAAGATTGGACACCTCTGATATAATATAAATGAAACTCACATTGCTCTTCCAATATTAATAGCTCTTCCCAAGATTCACAGAATCACAACTTCCTATACTCCGGTTTCTATAAAACGAACTGTGAAAGTAGTAACAGCCATGAGAAAATAATAATTAAGCCAAGAAACTTTATGACCAACCAAACGGCCAAGAAAAACTTCTATAATGGATAGGATCAGCCAGGTAGAAAACCATCCGTAGTAAACAACAACAACAACAAAAACAACATGATGCCCACTCCCCACTCCTCACAACTGTTCAGTTCACTAAAAACCATGATCTTTATTATCTTCTCAACAACTCGGCAAGCATATATTCAAACCTCCTTGCAATTTAGAATGCCTGAAATTAATTGGAATGACTCCAAAATTTCTGTTTTCATGGTCTCACAGACATTGTATGAGCACCTCTTCAAACCACAGCGGTCTCTTCAGTGCCATCATTGCATTTCAACCTCTCTTGAGAGTTTTCATCAGAGTCTTGAATGTTTCAGTCTGCTACCCAAACACTCTCTATGGTTGGAAAGTTTTAAAACCCCAGCTGTTTCTGCTTATGTTTCAGTATCTTTAAAGCAGATGTTGGTTTATAATATACATAGGACTGTTTTCTGTAAATTAGGCATTTGGGTAACCTAAAATAAAAACCCACATTAGAGATTTCCTTTTATGCCACTGGTCAACAAGGAGCATAACAATTACATCTGCCAAATGCCTAATATCTATCCACGGATATTACAGCTCAAAGCCTTGGATTTTATGACAGAAGCAATTCCATGCCATGGTGGCTCCACATCTTAAATAATTTAGGATTGGTACAACATAGGCCAATGAAGCTTAAGAGTGGTTAGGTTAAGGTTAAGAATCTGGTGGCTCAGTGGTTAGAATGCTAGATTGCAGGCAAACTGCCCAGTGCCAGGAGTTCGATCCTGATGGGGCTGCAGGTTGACTTAGCCTTCCATCCTTCGGAGGTCAATAAAATGAGGACCCAGATTGTTGGGGGGCAATAATCCTGACATTTGTAAACACCTCAGAGAGTACTGTAAAGCACTATAAAGCGGCATATAAAGCCCATGTCACACTGTCCAACGGATGCAAAAAGGACACAACGGACGAGCAAAATGTTCCATCCGTTGTTATCCGCTCTCAAAAGGGGCAAAAATTTGCATAACCGGAGTGGATAAAATGGACAGGGGGAGGATACAAGGAGGATGCAAAGTGGATGCGGAATGGAACCCAGTGGATGGAAGCGGATGGGAACGGATGGCACGTCCGCTAGGTTTCCGGGGGACCTCAGCAAAGCAGATGTGGAATGGATACAGCGGATGCACAGCGGATGCACAGCGGATGAAGCGGATGCACAGCGGGTGCACAGCGGATGAAGCGGATGCACAGCGGAAGCCTAATGGTTGCCTGGCGTTAATTGCGCATGCGGGGAGGATGCATTGCCTCAGCCCTGCGGATATAACGGAAGCAGCTCGGAAGCAGGTCGCCATTCAGAGGAAAGACCTGCTACCGGACGGATTGGCTGCCTTGCCTGCCCTGCCTGCATGTCTGCCTGCCAGCCTTGCTGCCACCCTTGCTGCCAGCCTTGCTGCCAGCCTCCCTGCAAGCCTCCCTGCAAGCCTTGCTGCCAGACCGGTCTGCCTGCCAGCCTTGCTGCCTGCCTTCCTGCCAACCTTGGTTCATGTCTGCCTGCCAGCCTTGGTGCCTGCCTGCCTGCCAGCCTTCCTGCCAGCCTTGGTGCCTGCCTCCCTGCAAGCCTGGGTGCCAGCCTCCCTGCCAGCCTCCCTGCCAGCCTCCCTGCCAGCCAGCAACCATGCAGAAGCACAGCAAGCCTCAGCCATCTTCTGCCAGCCCTGGCAAGAGGGACAGGGCTACCATCCCGCCCCCTGGCCCTCACTCTGGTTCTCCTGGGGCTTCTGCAGCACGGGCTCACTCTTCTGGGGCTGGGGCTTCTGCTGCTTCTGCTTCTGGAGGAGCTGATGACAAGCACTCCAGCACCAGCCACCTCCACAGCACCTGGACCCTTCACCCCTGAGACTGAGCGACCAAGAGGAGTGCCAGAGACTCTTTTTTGTTTTATAGCTTGTTGTTAAGAAAGTATATTTATGATTCACACACTTGCTTCATTTCTCTTTTTTAATAAAGTCTTCATGGAAACTTTTAGAAATGGTTTAAGCCTTTGCATGCTTGTGGGATGGGTAAGGATAGCTTTGGGATGGGTAAGGATACCTGTGGGATGGGTAATAGCTATTGGATGGGTTAGGATAGCAGTGGGATAGATAAACCTCCAGTGCAAGCATAGTGGGACTGTATGGTTCACCCTCCCAGGTGCCATACCTATGGCCCTTTATTATCAATAATAATGTAATAATTATCCACACATGTCAACATAAACACAACTCTTTATTAAATGCCCTGTTCATTGTAGGCCAACCAAACATACATGGCCCAATCTCATCCGTGTGATGAGACAGGCTGAAGGAAGCATCAATTAAGCATCTACCATCCTGTCTTGCCACTCCACCACTCCAGCTGGGAAGTTGCACCAGTGTTTCAGGAGGTTGCGCTGCTTCTTTGCTTCATGTGAGGCTCTGTTGGAGCCTTGCACATCCTCAGTGTCGATCAGGTTTTGCCCTTGCCTCCATTCCCCAGCCTCCATGTCCCCATTGCCTTGTTGGAGGTCCACAAGCCTGTTCTGCAAGACTGGGTAGCGGGTGTGCATGAGATTATGCAGGATGCAGCAAGCTTCCATGATCCTCCTCACGGTCTCTGGGCAATGCTGCATGTTGGTGAGAAGTACCTGGAACCTGTTGGCCAGGATGCCAAAGGCGTTCTCCACAACACGCCTTGCCCTGGACAGCCTGTAGTTGAAGATCCTCTCTTCACGGGTGAGGAGTCTGGAAGTGTAGGGCTTCATGAGGTAGGTTGTGAGAGAGAAGGCGTCATCCCCCACGATGAAGTAGGCAGGGGTTCTGGATCTGGGAAGCCCACGATGAGGTTGCGTTCCAGCTCCTCCTTGAGGTGACTGGTGTTGTATACCTGGGCATCTGAAGATGAGCCGTTGCCTGAAGCATCGATGTACATGAACTTCTAGTCAGCATCGACCATGGCAAAGAGGATGATGCTGAAGAAGCCCTTGGAGTTGAAATAAGTGGACCCTGACTTGGGTGGTGCTTTGCAGGCCACGTGCTTGCCGTCTATGGCTCCAACAGTGTGTGGGGAGTTCCACTTCTGATACCACTGCTCTGCAACTTTCTTCCATCCTTCTTCAGTGGAGGGGTACTGGAGGAGCTCCTCCTTGTATTCTTCGATGATGGCCTGCACCACTTCTCTGACCACAATGCTGATGGTGTTGGATGGCACCCTCCAGCCGTACCGCATGCTCCTGTAGGTGGTCCCTGAGGCCAGGTGGTGCAGAGTGAGTGCCACCTTGAGCCCAGGTTCCAGGCTGGGCTGGAAGCTGGTGTCTGCCTTGGTCAACCTGGGTATCAGGCACTGCACAACTTCATCAAACATGGCTGGAGGCATCCTCATGAAGTTCTGGAATGCCCGAGTGTCTTCGTTCCTGAGCTCCACCATCAGCTTGTTGTACAGTCCGTCCTCTGCTCTTCTGGTGAATCATCTTCAGACCCAGACTCTTTTTGGCTGCCTCTTTTTCTTCTCGCAGTAGAGTTCACAGAGCCTGCAGATGGCTTCGCACTATTGCAGAACGATGGTGGCTGCCAAAAGGACTTTGTTGCAATCCACGATGGACATGATTGGATGCTGTGGAAGAGGAAGAGGCAGATGAAGGCTGCAGAGGTCTGCACCCTTGGGCTGCTGTTCTGAAAGTGAGATGCAGATGAGTTGCTCCCCCTTTTTATAGGAAATATAGGTTTTCCGCTAGGCATCCTCTAGGCATCCTCTAGGCATCCTGTAGACATCCTTAATATCTGAGATAGGTCCCCTCTGCGAACTTTTTTTCCGTTTTAAATGCTTTGTTTCCGTGCTGCATCCACTAGGCATCCATTCTGCATCCGTTCTGCGTCCGTTCCACTTCCTCCCCGCGTCCGAGTGGATGCGAATTGCGCAGATGCCTAGCGGATATAGCAGATGTGTAACGGATGTGTAGCAGATGCCTAGTGGATGCGTAGCGGCTGCAGAACAGATGAACTGGATACATTTTCCACGCAAACGTTTTGGGCAGCCCAAAACTTTCTGAGCGGATGAAACGTCAATAAACGGATGCTGGACGGATAGAGAGGAAGTAAAACGGAGGTAGTGAGTACATCGCGTTTTCCAATGGATGGCAAGCTTTTTTGTCCGTTTTACATCCTCTTTGCATCCGTTGGTTCAGCATGACATATGCTTAAGTCTAAGTGCTTTTGCTATTGCTATTGCTAAAATAGTGGCATTCATACATTGAGCCACTCTGGGAAAATAATTGGAGGTAATAAAACATCTATGGACCTGGATTCTAGGGGAAAAAATCAGATTCTTATCTTCCTCTTACAGAGGGAAGGCCAAGAATGAGAGAAGAGATCCATTATATCTGCTACAAATTAATACCAATTTCCATAAGTGATAGCAGAGATGCAGGTTACAGAAGATATTTTCCTTCCTTAATTAGGTTGTTAACAGCTTGAATCAATATTAATCCACACCCAGAGTCTGGTGAATAATTTCCCACCAGAAGCCAATATAATAAAGTCCCAAAAAATCAAACAGGTTAACAAGCATAAGAAACATCCCTTGGCTGGCATGAAAGACAAATCAATAATTGGTTAATCAATCAAAACAAGTGATCCTCCACACACATTAAGCACAAAATGTCCTGCCATGACTTCGCATAGGTTGGAGCCTACAGGAGTAGATATGATTTTCTTTCCTCTAAGGATTATTTAAATGACAAAGCCCTGCACCAAGCATACTCTCATAGAACCAATAGTAAAAAAAAAAAAGGGTGAATCCCACCACTGGACAGAACCATGCTTTCAGGCAATGCTGATGGCCATTTTCCTCCCAAGAATTGTTTGAGATCTGTTGCTATACCTGTTCTTCAAATCAGCTGGATATGTTTGTAGGTTATCCTAACTTATCTGAGTTTATTTTTTGTTCTCAGAGCTTCAGTTACCCAGAATTGCTCAGCCGCAGCAAGTTCCTAGTCAGACTCCTGCAGATGTGCTACAAAGTTGGCTGATGACACCCCAGTTAAACAGCATCCTAGCTCAAAGGAAGTATGAGGTAATATGAGGTAACACATGAGGTAACACTATTTCTACATTGGGTTGATACAGCATGAGATAAGGATGGAGAAAGTTTTCTGATTTTGGAATAAACCATTTGACTCTTCTGAACTCAGAACAAAATACTCTGCCTGCTGTAAGTTTCTTGAGTGTGCAAAACAAAATAGAGCAATTTTAATTATTCTAGCACAATGACTCTGTTTTTCTTTTTTTCAATTCCTCCAGTCAGCCCTGGAGATCTGGAAAATGATTAGCCATTTAAATCACAGGCAGAAGTGCCACTTTTATTGCCACTAATATAAAAATAAAGAAAATAACCTTAACCAAAATATGTAGGCAAAGAGGGGGGTGGACTGAGGGTTTTTATTTTCAGTCAAAAAAAGGAGATAATTTTGGAAGGGGGTCAGGGAGATGCCTCCTTAATTCACTGAAATATAAGAAGTGGGGAAGCTACAACACAATTAGACTTGCAAGATTCTGTTATTATGTCCACTTTCAACCAAAAGAGTTTTAGCTTTCCAGTAGAGTTTGTTTCCTAGTTTGGTATATCTAGTGGGCTAAAAGGGAGAGAAGGGTGAGGAGAAGCATCAGTTTGAGATAAATTAGTCCAGAAAAATACTATGATTTGATGATATCATAAACTACCAAGAGAAGGGCCAAGATGAATGTACTACCCCTATCCCAAAACCACCACAGATCTACCAGGAGCCAGGAAGCATTTTTTTTCAGTGCCAGAAGTTTTTTTTTATTATTATTATTATATTCGCCATCCAGAGTTACAATTGTGAATTGGGTGACCATATCAGTTGGTTAAATAAATAAATATCATGCTAAAGCCCATGTCACACTGAACCAACGGATGCAAAGAGGATGTAAAACGGACAAAAAACCTTGCCATCCGTTGGTTAACGCGATGTATCCATTCTGTACTCACTGCCTCCGTTTTGCTTCCTCTCTATCCGTCCAGCATCTGTTTATGGACGTTTCATCCACTCCAAAAGTTTTGGGCTGCCTAAAACTTTTGTGTGGAAAATGTATCCAGTTCATCCGTTCTGCATCCGCTACGCATCTGTTACGCATCCGCTACGCATCCGCTACGCATCCGCTATATCTGCTAGGCATCCGCTACACATCCGCGCAACTCCATCCACTCCGGCGGTAAACGGACGCAGGGAGGAAGCAGAACGGATGCAGAACGGATGCAGAATGGATGGCTAGCGGATGCAGAACGGAAACAAAGCGTTTAAAACGGAATAAACGTTCGCAGAGGGGACCTATCTCGGATATTAAGGATGTCTACAGGATGCCTAGAGGATGCCTAGAGGATGCCTAGCGGAAAACCTATACTGCCTATAAAAAGGGGGAGCAACTCGCCTGCATCGCACTTTCAGAACAGCAGCCCAGCGGTGCAGACCTCTGCAGCCTTCATCTACCTCTTCCTCTTCCACAGCATCCAGTCATGTCCACCGTGGATTGTAACAAAGTCCTTTCGGCAGCCACCATCGTTCTGCAACAGTGCAAAGCCATCTGCAGGCTCTCTTTTTTTTTTTTTTTTTTTTTATAAATTTTTATTAATTTTCTACAAACAGACAAACATACGAAACATTAAAAACATCTACTCTCATATATACTTCCGGTGTATCGGTTGGTTCATCAGTTTTGTGCATTCATTTTGTAGTGTCAATTACAATTATATTGCATAACCACTCATATTGTCAATCCATATTCTAATATTACTAAAAAAAAAAAAAAAAAAAATCTTTTTCTGACTATACTTTTAATCATTCATGCTTTGTGAGATAACAATACTTCAAACAGTTTATTCTATAACTTATCATATAATCATAACAAATCAATCCTAAAAACTCTTCATATATGTAATATTAATGCTCTATTATTGTATTTTATCATCTAACCATTGATAAAAAAAACCCCAAATTGCATAAAATTGTTTATCTTCTTGTTCTCTAATTTCAAATGTCAATCTACTCATCTCAGCACATTCCAATATTTTCTCAATAATTTCTTCCTGCAATGGCATTTTCTCATTCTTCCAGTTTTTAGCAAATACAATCCTAGCCGCTGTTAATACATTTACAATCAAATATTTCAAGTCTTTATTATATATATCAGGTAAAATTCCCAATAAAAAGATCTCTGGTTTCAAGTCTATGTGTTTCTTTGTCATTTTTTCCAACCACATGTGAATTTTAGTCCAATATTTTCTGGCATTCTCACAAGTCCACCACATATGATAATATGAGCCAGGTATCTGATGACATTTCCAACATTTTTCAGATTTGTTCTTGAACATTCTTGCTATTCTTGTCGGGGGAAGGTGCCACCTGTAAAACATCTTATACAAGTTTTCTTTATATGCTATTGACATTGTCATTTTATAATTTTGAGACCACAATTTTTGCCATTGCTCTAAATCAATCCCATATCCAAAATTCTTCCCCCAAGCAATCATAGTTTCTTTAACTTGTTCTTCCTCTAGTTTAATTCCCAATAAATAACCATATAACTTTTTAATCACTTTCTCATCAGTACCCATCAATATCTTATCTAAATCAGTTTGTTTATCATAGAATCCTTCCGTTTTAAAATCTTCAAGATATCTTGAGTGTATTTGCGCATAAGAAAACCAATTCATCCTTATACCTTGTTCCTCTAAATTTTGGATCGTTTTAAGTCCACCCTTTTCATCCAACAGTTCCCCATATCTAACTGTTTGTTCCTTTTTATAGATCATAGGATAGGAAAATGCTTCAATAGTCGATAACCAAATTGGAATTTTCAAATAACATTGTTTTTTTATCTTCTCCCAATTTAACCACAAAGACTCCCGTATATAATGTCTTCTGAAATACCCCTGTGTTTTAGTTCCCTTGTACCATAAAAAAGCATGCCAGCCCAACAGTAAATCATGTCCTTCTAATGTCAACAATCTATGTTTTCTTAATGTTATCCATTCTTTGACCCACATCAAACTTGCAGCTTGATAATACAGTTCCCAATTAGGCAGGCCATAACCTCCTCTATTTCTAGCATCTTGCAAAAGTTTTAACTTTATTCTCGCTTTTTTACCTTGCCATATAAACTTCAACATAATTTTATTTAAATCTTCAAAATAGTCTTTTCCAAGTCTAATTGGTATAGTTTGAAAGAGAAATAAAATTCTAGGTAAAATATTCATCTTAATTGTTGAGATTCTCCCTATTAATGACAATTGTAAATTTTCCCATTTCTTCAAATCTGTAATTATCTGTTGTTTGAGTTTAATATAATTATTCTCTTTTAATGTGCTACATCTTGCTGTCAAATATATCCCCAAATACTTAACCTTATTTGTAATTTGAATTTTCAAAAGATCTGTCAGTTCTTCTCTTTGTCTCAATAACATGTTTTTTGTCAAAATCTTTGTTTTATCTTTATTTATTTTCAAGCCAGCCATCTCACCATATGTCTCTATCTTTTCCAATAACTTTGGAGCGGTTTCTAATGGGTCTTCCAGAATAAAAGCTAAATCGTCAGCAAAAGCTTGTAGTTTAAATTCTTCCTTTTTAATTTTCATTCCTTTTATATTTTTGTCATCTCTAATATTTCTATTCAACACTTCCAAAGTTAATACGAATAACAAAGGAGATAGGGGACATCCTTGTCTTGTACCTCTTCTTATATTAATAAGATCTGTAAATTCTCCCTCCATCATTACCTTTGCTGTCTGTTTATTATATATGGCTTCTATTGCTTGAATAAATTTTCTGGCAAAGCCCATCTGTTCCAATAATAATAACATAAATCTCCAGTTCACGTTGTCAAATGCTTTTTGAGCATCTAGGAATATCAAAGCCATTTGTTTTTCAGGATGAGCCTCATAATATTCCAAGGTATCCAAAATTACTCTCATGTTGTCTCTAATTTGTCTCTTTGGTAGAAATCCATTTTGATCTGGATGGATAAAATTATTTAAATATTTTTTCAGTCTTTCTGCTAAGATTGAAGCAAAGATTTTATAATCTGCATTCAATAAGGAAATAGGTCTATAGTTCTTAATTTGCAACGGGTCAGCCTCTTCCTTTAAAATAAGTGTAATATAAGCCTCTGACCATGTTTTGGGTGCCATCTTCTTTAACATAACTTCATTCATAATTTCTAACAATGGAGTGTTCAATGATTCTTGAAATTTTTTATAGAATTCTGCCGGAAGCCCATCTGGACCTGGTGCTTTCCCATTATTTTGTCTTTTAAATGCTTCATTTAATTCCATCATTGTTATATTGCTTTCTAACATTTCTTCAGTCTCTTTAGGTATCTTCGGTAAGTTAACATTCTGTAAATACTGTTTAATTTTTTCCTCATCAATATTCTCTTGTTTATATAGTTGTCCATAATAATCTCGAATAATTCCCTTTTTCTCCTTATTACCACAACAAACTTGACCTTGATGATCTATTAGTTTCAATATTTTTCTTGATTCCTTCTCCTTTCTCAGTTTATATGCTAGCCATCTACCTGGTTTATTTGCATCTTCAAAATAATTCTGTTTAGAATTTCTAATTTTCTGTGCCAGTTCTTCTTTCTCTATTAATTCCATTTTATGCTTAATTACATCCAGTTTCAATTTAATATCTTTTTTCTGTGGCATTTTCTGTAGTTCTTTTTCAAGTCTTATATATTCATCTTCCAAGGCCTTGGAGGTTTGTCTTTTCCTAATATTCTTTTTTCTTGTATAGTCTATTATCAAACCTCTTACATATGCCTTCATTGTATCCCAAACATTCTGTATTGAGGTATCTTCTTTTTTATTTTCTTTAAAAAAAAAAACCAATTCCTTCTCCATCCATTGTATAAAATCTTTCTCCTTTAAAATAGTATTGTTTAATGTCCATCTCGATCTTTTTTTTTGTCCCTTCCATTTAATTGTCATTGGACTATGATCTGCCCAAGTACTTATTTCAATATTTGTTTCTTGAATAGTAGATATTAATTCTGTTGAGATCCAAATCATATCTAATCTGGACCATGATAAATGTCTATTAGAATAAAAAGTATATTGTTTAGTTTTAACATTTCTTTCCCTCCAAATATCTTTTAAGGTTAGTTCATCTGTCATTTTAAAAAAAGATTTAGGGAGAATCTTTCTATTTTGTTTTGTTGTTGTTGTTATATAGTCCAATTTATTGTCCACAATTCCATTAAAGTCTCCCATCATAATTATGTTAACATAGCCCAGTCTAATTATTTCCATATGTAGTTTTTTATAAAACTCTTCTTGTTTATCATTCGGAGCATAAATTGCAATCAAGAGTATTTTTTTATTATTATCCATTATTTCCACCATTAATACTCTTCCATCTTCATCCGTGTAGATCAGTTTTGCTGGAATATCTTCTTTAATGTAGAGAACCACTCCTCTTTTCTTACATTGAATCAAAGAAGTAAATATTTTCCCTAATTTTGGCTGTACTAACAATTGCTCATGTTGTTTTTTGATATGAACTTCTTGTAAGCAAATTATATCAAATTTTAATTTCTCTAATTTGTGAAAGGTTTTCCTTCTTTTAACAGCTGAGTTAAGTCCATTTATATTCATTGTAATCAGTTTTTTTTCTTCCATGATTATGCTTTATATTTAGGTCTAACAGCTCTCGTAGCTCTCACTTCACGTTGTTCTTTACTGTCTACCTGTCCACCTACAACTCCTTTCTCTTTTTCAATCTCCAGTTGTTCCTCCTGAAACTCAATTAATGAGACCTCTTTCTCTGTCTCCTCTTTTTTTCTTCCGAAAAATTCTGCATAAAAAAGTTCTGCTTTTTCAATCGAGTCAATTCTATGTCTCTGCTCTTGCCACGTAAAAATTAGTCCTTCTGGTATCAGCCATCTATAGTTCACTTCATTTTCCAGTAACATTTTGGTCAAAAATCGATATTCTCTTCTCATCTCTCTCACTCTTCTAGGTATTTGTTTTAAAACTACAATCTCTTTGCCTTTATATTTCAATGCTTTTTCTCTTGCCACTTGTAATATTTGTGTTCTGATGGATTTTTTAGTAAATCTAATATGTACTTCCTTTGGTAGTTTATTTCTCATCGCATATCTTGTATAAACTCGGTATATCTCATCTACTCCGTCCATCATCTTTTCCTCAGTAATTTCCAGAAGATCTGCCAATATTTCTATCATTATCACAGCCAAATTTTCTCCTTTTTCCTCTTCTATATTTTGGAATCTAAGATAAAATTCTGATCTTTCCATCTCCCACCTCAACATCCCATTTTTTTCTTGTTCTACCACTGTTAATCTAGTGTCAATATTTCCAATCTTCTCCTCTCTTTGTTTTCCTTCTTCCTCAATTTTTTGGAATCTCTCCTCATATTTTCCCATCATTTGTTTAAGATTTTCATCAGATTTCTCTATTTTTTTATCCATGGTATCTATTTTTATCTTAATATCTTGAATTCCTTGCATAATCATCTGTAAATTTGCTTTTTCTTGTTCCTTATCTTGCTTCAACATTGTCTGAATTAAAAGTTGTCCTTCAGGTGATGGGGAAGCAGAGGTAGAAGCAAAAACGCCGAATGATTTTGGTTTCCTGCTCATTTTAATATTTCCAAGGCTTCAAGCTCTCTTTGGCTTTGAATCCAGCTGGTATAGTAGCCAAATATAGTCCAAAAAAATAAAAAAAAAGAAATCCAATAGTAAAAAGCCCAAAACCAAAAAAGAAAAAAGGAAAAAGGAAAAAGAAAGGTCTTCAGGTTCTTCTAGACCCTAATCCAATTAAAATAAATGGAAGAAGCGAAGAAGCAAGAGAAAAAAAAAAAGAGAAGAAAAAAAGAAAGAGCTCTGAGGCTTTCCCTTTAAAATAAAAAGCAAAAATACTAGAGTTAAAATTTACAAAAAGGCTGGCGAGTAGGAGTTTCAAAGGTATATATATATATATATATATATGCACTGTACACTGCACTTTATTTCTTTATCCAAGGCTCTTATTATGACTGTCTTCTCCAGCAACTTCAAAGCCAAGCCTCAAATGTTGAAATATTGATAAGAGTCCAAGAGAGCACCTGTAATAATATTTTACTGTATTCTCCCTCTATCTTATCACATTAAAATGTCCTTGAAAAGAAGTGCTTTTCTCCCCAATTCAAATAAAATATTTTCAAGCCTCTAGTTGGCAGTGTTGCAGCATCTCTTAATACTCTTTCCCCCCCCAGCCAAAAGAAAAAATATTTATAAAAGACTCAAACAAAAAGAAAAAAAAGATAGCCAAAGGGAGCCTCTATCCTAAAAAGAAAGTTAAAAAGATAAAAAATAAAAATCAAGTGAAAAATAAAAATATATATAAGAGAAAATTCAATCCGGTTACCTACAAAGTCACATTAAAGTCCTCAAAGAAAATAAGAAAAAAAAAAAACCAAGTCTCAATTTGACATCACTTAAACGCCGCTCAACCAAGGTTCAGTCAAACATAAATAAAGTCACAGATTTCTTCTTTGTTCAGGATGTCCTTTCAAGTCTTAATCAATTTATAATGCAAAAGAATTTCTCACCCAACTGATACACGCTCATTTAAATCCCTTTCTTTCCGGAGTTGTCCCGACTTCAGCAGCTTTGAAGGCTGCCTTTCTGCTTCCAGCAAAAGGGCTTCTCCCAGATCAAACCAGAGATTTCGCGATATCTCTGGGATTCTGGGACTGTGCCCTTCACAATCCCCGTCTCTACGGGACGGTTTAGGTCCGTTATAACCGACCAGAGGCAAAAATATCAGCTGAGATCTCAGAGCCCCGAGATCGCAGCTGTAACACTGAGACGTAGCTCCGCCTTCTCGCATCTGCAGGCTCTCTGAACACTACTGCGAGAAGAAAAGGAGCCACCCAAAAAGAGTCTGGGTCCGAAGATGGTTTGCCAGTAGAGCGGAGGACGGACTGTACAACAAGCTGATGGTGGAGCTCAGGAGCGAAGACACTCGGGCGTTCCAGAACTTCATGAGGATGCCTCCAGCCATGTTTGACGAAGTTGTGCAGCACCTGATACCCAGGTTGACCAAGGCAAACACCAGCTTCCGTCCCAGCCTGGAACCTGGGCTCAAGGTGGCACTCACTCTGCACCACCTGGCCTCAGGGACCTCCTACAGGAGCATGCAGAACGGCTGGAGGGTGCCATCCAACACCATCAGCATTGTGGTCAGAGAAGTGGTGCAGGCCATCATTGAAGAATACAAGGAGGAGCTCCTCCAGTACCCCTCCACTGAAGAAGGATGGAAGAAAGTTGCAGAGCAGTGGTATCAGAAGTGGAACTTACCACACACCGTTGGAGCCATAGATGGCAAGCACGTGGCCTGCAAATCTCCAGCCAAATTGGGGTCCACTTATTTCAACTCCAAGGGCTTCTTCAGCATCATCCTCTTTGCCATGGTCGATGCTGACTACAAGTTCATGTAAATCGATGCTTTAGGCAACGGCTCATCTTCGGATGCCCAGGTATACAACGCCAGTGACCTCAAGGAGGGGCTGGAATGCAACCTCATTGTGGGCTTCCCAGATCCAGAACCCCTGCCCAACGACACACAAGATGTGCCCTACTTCATCGTAGGGGATGACGACTTCTCCCTCACAACCTACCTCATGAAGCCCTACACCTCCAGACTCCTCACCCATGAAGAGAGGATCTTCAACTACAGGCTGTCCAGGGCAAGGCGGGTGGTGGAGAACGCCTTTGGCATCCTGGCCAACAGGTTCCAGGTACTTCTCACCACCATGCAGCATTGCCCAGAGACCGTGAGGAGGATCATGGAAGCTTGCTGCATCCTGCACAATCTCATGCACCCGCTACCCAGTCTTGCAGAACAGGCTCGTGGACCTCCAACAAGCCAATGGGGTCATGGAGCCTGGGGAATGGAGGCAAGGGCGAAACCTGATCGACACTGAGGATGTGCAAGGCCCCAACAGAGCCTCAAATGAAGCGAAGAAGCAGCGCAACCTCCTGAGACACTGGTGCAACTCCCCAGCTGGAGCAGTGGAGTGGCAAGACAGGATGGTAGATGCTTAATTGATGCTTCCTTCAGCCTGTCTCATCACACAGATGAGATTGGGCCATGTATGTTGGGTGGGCCTACAATGAACAGGGCGTTTAATAAAGAGTTGTGTTTGTGTTCAAATGTGTGGATGATTGATTACATTATTATTGATAAAAAAGGGCCCTCTGTGTGGCACCTGGGAGGGTAGACCATACAGTCCCATTATGCTTGCACTGGAGGTTTATCTATCCCATAGCTATTACCCATCCCAAAGGTATCTCTGCCCATCCCACAGGTATCCCTGCCCATCCCGCAGCTATCCTTACCCATCCCACAAGCATGCAAAGGCTTAAACCATTTCTAAAAATTTCCACCAAGACTTTATGAAAAAAAAGAAATGAAGCAAGTGTGTGAATCATAAATAGACTTGATTAACAACAAGCTAGAAGACAAAAATGAGTCTCTGGCACTCCTCTTGGTCGCTCAGTCCCAGGGGTGAAGGGTGCAGGTGCTGTGGAGGAGGCTGGTGCTGGAGTGCTTGTCATCAGTTCCTCCAGAAGCAGAAGCAGCAGAAGCGCCAGCCCCAGAAGAGTGAGCCCGTGCTGCAGAAGCCCCAGGAGAACCAGAGTGAGGGCCAGGGGGCGGGATGGTAGCCCTGTCCCTCTTGCCAGGGCTGGCAGCAGATGGCTGAGGCTTGCTGTGCTTCCGCATGGTTGTGGGGTTGCTGGCTGGCAGGGAGGCTGGCAGGAACCAAGGCTGGCAGAAAGGCTGGCAGGGAGGCTGGCACCAAGCCTGGCAGGATGGCTGGCAGGGAGGCAGGCACCAAGGCTTGCAGGGAG